>JAGDYQ010000119.1:963137-1356194 GCA_021962125.1 Bulinus truncatus
CGATTCTTTCTATGTCAAGTTGCGGCTCTTTCGATGCCAAATTGCGCCCTAATCAAATACCATAATATTGAAACAACCTTTTTAGTGACTCTTTAAAAATTGATAAAATTGTAAATAATAACTTTTGGCTCTTCCGTCTCAAAAGGTTGCCGACCCTTGCACTAAGTACATAATAAACGTCATTGCTGTGGTGCTAATAGATATACTCCGATAGAACATTTCACTTGTGTAATGTAAATAAAAAAAGGAAAGTAAATGTCTTTTGTGTCAGATTCACTGGTCACACTTGGCCCCGTTCTTAAATTCATGGCCGCTCTAAAGGGTAGGTGAACTAGGCGGCTGGATAGAACTCCAACTGCTTATAGGGGCCCCTGTCAGGTCCCAAAAGCTTTCTGGGCCCTGGTTAGGACTCCTTAAACCCCAAAAGTAGGCCTACCTTTGCATATAGCACCTACCCAAATGCACCTTAGCTAGGGTCTTCTAAAAAAAACGTAAAAACGGTTCTGCTTTAAATGAATAACAAACATTGTAGATCCGACAGCTAAGGGCGAATTTTTTTCACCGAAATTTTAAGCTTCTCCTTCATCTTTACTAGCGTGACTGGTGGCCGGTGGTGTACAGTGCAGGATTTTACATATAAGCTAAACAAATTCAGCTTAAGCCTCCCCCCCCCCCACACTTTCATTGTCCAGAAGAGCGATATCATGTATTTTCTATCATCGGCACTGACATATAATATGTGGACTTATCGAGGGCCCCACATCTCCTATAGTTTAGGGCTTTAGCAAGTCTAAATCCGGCCCTGGCGGTGTAGATGCTCGAATGTTTACCTGAGAACCTGGGTTCGATCCTTGGTAAGTACCAAGGGAATTTCGCCAGGTCCTAGTGAGAGTTAATTCAATTCCCACAAGTCAATCCAGCTTTTAATGGGTACCTGACGAGTTGGGAAGTAAAGACGGGCTGGCGTTGTGCTAACCACATAAACTTTTCATATGAACTCTGCACTTCATCTGTCCCGATGGCCCTTTATGGTTAAGATGGCCCTTTATGGTTGAGATGACTCTTTATTGTTAAGATGGCCCTGTATGGTTAAGATGGCCCTTTATGGTTGAGATGGCCCTTTATGGTTAAGATGGCCCTGTATGGTTAAGATGGCCCTGTATGGTTAAGATGGCCCTTTATGGTTAAGGGAACGTTTTACTCATCTATTCTGAATTTTCTTTTTCATATGGCAAGGTGAAATTCAATTTAGACCAGTGTTTTCCAAACTTTCGACTTGTGTGTACCCCTTTTTTATTTTGAATTTACTGAAAATACCTAGTAAAAAAAAACAAGCAATCTAAGCCTGGACACAGGACGTGTTAGAGCATTTTTGTGTTATAAGTAAGGGAAGTAAGTCATGTTGAATAACTGTTACAAAAATAAATAATGAGTTACGCCCCTTTGTTAGCCCCTTTGTTAATATAGCTTATATAGTAAAAAATTGTACCTAATAAGCTCTTTTATTCGGCCCTCAGAGGTCAGATCGCGAAATAAACTTTTGATGTACACATGGCAGGCCAAGACCTACAAAATGATATATACATCATGGGTCTAGGACTTATGGTTGATGTGATCTAGGGTGATGACAGACAGACAGACAGACAGACAAAACGGGGACAATAGAGCGTTTTTTTTTTCGAAAATGCTCTAAAAATTTGCATATGTTGTAATTACAGTCATGGTTTCCCCTCATTTCAGTGTTTTCAATTTTCACTTAGGCCGCCATGTTTACCTGATGCTGTCAGCGCGGTGCAGCATCTACCCCCGAATAAACTCTTCGGAAAACACTGAACTTGGCATTTATAGTCTGATTGTGCTGAGTTTATTAAGTGAAATAATGTATTTCCTGTCTCTCTCTCTTTTTCTCTCTCTCTCTGTCTGTCTGTCTGTCTGTCTGTCTGTCTGTCTCTCTCTCTCTCTCTCTCTCTCTCTTTTTTTTTTATTCACCAAGTAGTATAGGCAAGTCAAAGATTCTTCTGGGCTCATGACCCCATTAAAGGGTCTTTGAAAAATAAACCACTAAATATAGGCCAATATCTCAACTTTATCCATTTTGACATCTCATTTAGAATGTGACAGGTGAAGACCATCTGTACTAGAAATGTTTTAGTGCAAGCTGGCACTGAACGTAAAAAAAATAGTTCAGCACACAAATATTATCTTTCAATCACAAAAAAGTATATATGTATGTCACATTTTCGACCTAACTGTGCGATTTTCACAGATCGAGATTTCAAAATGTCCCTAAATGTAGCACATTTGCGAGAAGTAGCGCAATCTGAAAATACTGCAGGAGACAAGGTGGTTCAAGGGTTGGACATGGTGGGACTGGTTGTAACATTGTTCATCCACTGTGTGACAACATGCGCGCGCACACACACACACTCACAGACATTTTTTTTTTTAAAGTAGACAACACCCGGCAGCGTCTACATATCCTGTATGACCTTGTAACGGACGGTGGAGATAAATTAATGACCCCTGTCCGACTAACCCCCAGGCCTCCCTCCCCTCCACCCCCCTCCTTTTAAAGTTTTTTTTTGTTTCTTTGCCAACACGAGATGTTAAAAAATAGTTTTGAATGAATTAATTCCATGGGGGGGGGGGGATGATTGAGGTAAAAAAACATTTCATCCCTTGAAGAATATAGTGGGGGGGGGTGTGGGAGTGGGTGCAGAGAGTGATTAATCACTTATATAAAAGTGATGTATATGCGATATTTATATCATAACTGTGATATAGGCCTATATATTCACAAACCAACAGACCTTCCTACGTAAATGAATGTGTGTAAACTGCTATCCAATGATGTATTCACAGAAACTACTTGGAGATTTTATTATACGTAGGCCTATTCGTTATTATTTATTTATAGTGGGGAAGTAATTCAAAAAATACTCTTGTTTAGAAATAGACTTATATTAAAGTGAGCTGAAAAATATATTTCATTACGCTGAGGTTCATCCCTAATGTTTATAAAAAAATTGTATTGGCCAAATTAAAACTGTGAACGACAATAAGGAATAATTATTATTTATCGACAGATCAATAGATAGACAGACTTATATTCATGCATATAGACAGACAGAAACAGACAGAAACAGACAGACAGAAACAGTCAGACAGGAACATGCTTACTACCGGTCTTAACAGATATCAGTTCTAATTAAGGTTAAAAAAAATAAAGTATAGGGTAGCCTAGATCGTATTGAAGTAAAACTACAGATAGATAGTCAGACAGACAGACAGACAGACAGACAGATAGATAGATAGATAGATAGATAGATAGATAGATAGATAGATAGATAGATAGATAGATAGATAGATAGATAGATAGATAGATAGATAGATAGATAGATAGATAGATAGATAGATAGATAGATAGATAGATAGATAGATAGATAGATAGATAGATAGATAGATAGATAGATAGATAGATAGATAGATAGATAGATAGATAGATAGATAGATAGATAGATGAATCTAATGTCAAACCAAACTATGCATACCTCAACTGACATCTCGACCCATCAAATAAAATTAACAACTGAAACCGTCCATCCCCCGAGCCCCCAACAAACCTAACTAGTCAATGACTGCAGTTGAGAGATAGGACCGTCTGAAACAAGAACAAGGCATGGTGGTACGTCATCAGTCACTTAACTGTGCTTTGGACAATGTTGTCTGTCTGAAACCGTATGGGGAGTCAGGGCACCGACTGTCATCACTCACCTGAAAATAAAGTTCTCCTAAGTGTTCAAGAATGTTTTCATTTATAAGGAAATGAGTTTGACTCTAATACGTTCCTTTTTATTGACATGGCATATACGTATTATAACAGTGGATGGTCTGTTACTATTGCAAGCATCTTTGAATTTAACGTAGACAAAAAAACAAACAGAATGCGAACACCACCTCCTCTTAATTAATTTAGTTTATCATTAAATGTATACATCTGCTCTTATTGAATAGTTATAGCTTAATAGTTACTTATAGGAAATTATTAACATAATTCGTTCTTAATTGAAGCATTCAAAATACAGGAATTATGAGTGATGCAGAAAAAAAAACGTTAAATATGAAAGTTAAAATATATGATTCAGATTGGAAGTTTGGAGTATTTTTATAAATTTATTATTAACATGAACACTTCTTTAATTTGTAAAGGTTACAATACAATTCATTATGATGCGTGAGATATGAAGGACCGCAGAAACATCCAATTAATCTAGGTTTAGTTCTCTGTTCTTTCTGTTTCCACATGTAGGCCTATGTCTTTGATGTTTCTTTTTTTATTCACCTATTTCTTTTTTTATTCACCTATACCAGGGGTCGGCAACCTGTGGCTCGCGAGCCGCATGCGGCTCTTTCGATGTCAAGTTGCGGCTCTTTCGATGTCAAATTGCGGCCTAATCAAATACCATAATATTGAAACAACAATGTTAGTGGCTCTTTAAAAAATTGAGAAAATTGTAAATTATAACTTTTGGCTCTCCCGTCTCAAAAGGTTGCCGACCCCTGACCTACACCGATGCTGGTCACTGACTGGTTCTTCGTTGAGTTATTTGCGGCTCCAAATCAGGTGGTTTGTTTCAAGATCCGAATACTTTTGTGTTTGTGTCACTCAGTGTAAATACATTTTTCTATCGTGAGGCTTTTTCAACTATTGTACTAGCCTAGATACAAATAACAACAGCATACTGCTCTGTGTGTTGTGGCCCCTGATCTATGTCTGAAATACACTTTCAACAACTTTATTAAGGGCATGGGTGGTCTTTCGGTGTGTGTGTATGTGAAGTCCCTGTAAGGATGAGATGAAATCTCTTAGATCCTATAACCCACTAATTGGACTGTTTTTTTTTTCTGGAGCCCTTCTTTCATCTCCGCCATCCATCGCCGATAGTGCAATAGCCATGGAGGCACCACGGGAGACATAGCGGGGACTTTAGCCATGACCTGAAATATCCATTGGTCCTCACCGAAGTTCGAACCAGGGACCCTCAGGTCGACAGTAGAGCGCTCTACACCGCAAGACATAGGGGACGGATGGTAAAACCAAGGACAATGCATACCTATGCAGAGGCGGATTTAACGGCCGGTGCACTGGGACGTGCTATGGGCCAAGCCCTTATGGGGCCCGCCATGAGTTCAACGTTACACTTACATATAAACAAAATAAAAAAATCTTCTTAAACCATCCAGCCCTGAATTATTATATGATTAGAGAAATCTGATTTGAACTTGTGAAATTTATATCATTTAAAAGGAACAAGTAATTCCGGGTGAGCACTATTATTAAGATTTATTTTTAATTTGCCTATGTAAAGAGGGCGATTTGTAGTTGACAATCACAGGGGAAAGAATGTATTCTGGAATAACTTCTTTAAATCTAAGGTTACCTCCCTTGTTACGGAGACTGGCACAGCAAGACGTTTAAACTAAAAAATCATACCTATATAAATCTTATTGTTCCGGAGACACTGAACTATTATTACATGGGATTTAACAGTAGGTGTTAATTTGTGACGCCGCAAGTTTGTAGAATCTGCTGCTGTTGTTGTTGTTTTTTTCGTTGAAGTATTTTTATTTTTACTTGCTATTTGTATCTCAACTCCTTGATTCAGAGTAGATTTTTTTTTTCAATGAAGTAGAAAGCATGGATGATAGAATTATCTGGATTTAAAACTAATTAGTAATTTTATAATAAATTTATATTTGGTTACTGTTAACTTTGTATTAAGCAGTGCTTTTTTTTGTGTGCCGGTACGCACCGGTACAGCGTACCGACACCTTTTTCAATGTGGGGAAAAAATTATTACTTTTCTTGTATTCTAAGAGGATTTAAGTTGGTTAATTATAAAATAAAATTGTTTCAGACATTTAGTATCTTTGCAGCTGTGATTTACCTTGCATCGAGGTGCAAACTTGTAGTTAAAAGTTAGGCAATCCATTACTGAGTACCGGAACTTATTTTTTTTTTTACAAAAATAACACTGGTATTAAACATATCTTTCCTTGTCCCGGATGACAGCTCCAGGAAAGGTCGGCACCCTTACCTTGGACAATGTTTTCATTGTCTACTCCTTGTTACTGTGGGGTTCTTGCGTGGTCATAATGGTCAGATAGAGAGTTGTTTGAATAGACCGCGTTCTTTTTTAAGTTCCCCCCCCCCCCACCGAACTGGCGGAACACAACCTGGACGAGCTGGTATACTATATGGCCGTTAGCTTTCTATTTCCATATAACGAGAGGCAGAGTGAGCCATGTGTCACGAGACTTTTCAGTGCTGTAGCCTCTTTTTCATTCTGTTCATAGATATGATTCTGTTATTGTATATTTGAATATAGACATCTTCACACACAGTATGGTCACATTTATAAATATAGACATCTTCACACACAGTACAGTTACATATATAAATATAGACATCTTCACATACTGTACAGTTACATATATCAATATAGACATCTTCACATACAGTACAGTTACATATATAACAAAAGCACTTGAGTTAATGTAATGATGCAATATTTATTACACAACAAAGCCAAAAAAAAACATCGAATATAATAAAATATCAATGATAGTTACATAGTCACGTGATTTCACTAAAGCTAGTAACTTATTTATAAGATACTCGTGAACTCTCTCTCTCGCCTGTCAAAACCTTCTGCGTCTCTTGCTCCACCCATCCCTCAAACCCCACCGGTCTTATACTCCAATCGTCACATGAACAAATTTGTCTCTACCATTGACCTGAAGCAGAGGCGTACCTAGGGTGAGGGGAGGGGGTTCCAAATCCGAAAGTCCCCCCGGGCCCCAGCTTGATGCAACCCCCCCCCAATATATTTTTAATTAAAGGGAACAACTTTTTTTCTACTATTTCGTTCGCAACTATCTTCAATGTATTTACATACTTTTAAGTACATTATTTATGGCCCGAAATGAAAGAAATACAAAATAAACACTAAGAACTTTTTTTTTTCTTTTTTTTTTTCTTTCTCTTAAATATTTAATGTCGCACGTAAGCTGCATCTATTTTTAGTAGTTCGACTGCCTCATTTCGCTGCAGCCCCGTAGCGTGAAAATTTTACAGCAGACACCAGGCATTCTACAGCAGGGGCCAGGCAATAGCGGGGGGGGGGGGCAGGTAATACATTTTACTAAGTAGAACAAATAAGCAAGGGGGGGGGGGCAGACAAAATGCAGGGGGGGTCGGCCCCCCCTGGCCACCCCCGCACGCTACGGGTCTGTTTCACTGGCGCATTTTTCATGACACCAAACAAAATGCATCTCCTAATTACATAATTATATATATATATGTGTGTGTGTGTGTATGCAAACTTTATATTAGTACATTTATATCTGATTGACGTCCGGAAATGTGTAAATGATTTATCGAAGCCTGTGCTCATATTCTTGTTCATGGCCCTTTTATCTGGTGTGATAAAGGGTTTCCATTTGCACCTTTGTACAAAAAAACATTTTTTTTAATTTGTTGATTTTAATGAAATGTATTGAAGTTGTGCTTCTCTATACTTATAAGACGCATTTGTTGTCTGTCTGTATTTCTGTCTGTCTGTCTGTTCCCTTATAACTCAAGATCCAGAAAAACAAATAACGTGAAATTTGTTACACATACACATAATTACATGGGGAAGGTTATAGGACAGGTAACGTTTCATATCGATGGGTAGTTTAACTGTAATTGATTTTTTTTATTTTAGTATTTTACTATATTAAAGTAATCTCGACGGCGCCATAAATAAAATTCCTCTGTGACGTCATTTCCCTATGATCGAATAGAACTTGCGCGCTGGTGCTGTATTGTGCCTTTGTGATGCAAAGAATTGTTGATGTTTTTTCATGCTCTCTGATGTGTACAGTTTGAGGAAGGTAAAGGAATGAAGAAGGATTTTAGAAGAAGTGTGAAACCATAATAATAAGTATATATATATATATATATATATATATATATATATATATATAGAGAGAGAGAGAGAGAGAGAGAGAGAGAGAGAGAGAGAGGGAGGGAGGAGAGAGAGAGATAAAGAGAGAGAGATAAAGAGAGAGAGGGGCAGGGGGGAGAGAGAGGAAAGTAGGGTAGGAGGGAGGGCGGGAGGGGGAGAGAGGAGGGAGGGGGATGGACAGGGGGAGAAAAGGAGGGGGGAGAGGGGGAGAGGGGAGAGGGAGTAGGGGGAGAGGGAGCAGGGGGAGAGGGAGCAGGGGGAGAGGGAGAGAGAAAGGAAGGGAGGGAGAGAGGGGTAGGGAGGGAGAGAGAGGGGAGGGATGGAGAGAGGCAGGGAGAGAGATAAAAAGTGAGGGGGGCAGGGAGGGAGAGAGAGGGAATGAGGGAGGGAGGAAGGGGGAGAGAGGGGGAGGGAGAGAGAGAGGTGGAAAGGGGGAGGGAGGGAGAAAGGAGGGAGAGAGGAGTTAGGGAGGGAGAGAGAGGGGGAGGGAAGGAGAGAGGGAGAGGATGGGAGAAATGGGAGGAAGAGATAAAGAGAAAGAGGGGGCAGGGAGGGAGAGAGAGGGAAGGAGGAGGGAGGAGGATGGAAAGGGGGAGAGAAGGAGGGGGAGAGAGGGAGATGGGAGAGGGACGGAGAGAGATTTGAGAGAGGGAGTGAGGGAGAAAGGGAGGGAGGGAGGGAGAAAGGGAGGGAGGGAAATGGAGAGAGGGGGAGGGAGGGAGGGAGAGAGAGGAAGGGAGAGAGAGGGTAGGGAGAAAACAGAAGGTAAACAGAAAACCTTATTTTAAACCCGGGCAAAGCCGGGTACTTGCAACTAGTAATAAACTAATTAGGATCTCTTTTTTTCCCCCCACAGTTTTATTAATAAACCGAAAAACATTTTCTTGGACATAAAAAAAAAATGTCATACCGACATACGGCCACCATTAAAAGGTTACTACTGTACACATTTTTTACCTGCGCCACCCCAAAAAATAAACTATACACAATGCGCATGCTCGATTCGATCGATTTTCTGAAACCCGATATTATTATTATTTCTGAACTCATTGAGACTAATTGACTGGATCATTGTTTTTTTCGAGCATCACCTTATACTCCATCTTCAAAGTCAGTTATTAAATTGAAATTAATTTTCCCAAGCCCGGACCGAAATTTTCATTCTCAATCTATCATTTAGTTTTTTATATAGTATTTGATATTGGCCGACACCGACACCGGGAAAAGTACTAATGCCGACACCGACACCGGGAAAAACTACCGACACCACCGACACCGGGAAAAGTACAAATGCCGACACCGACACCGGCAAAAACTACCGACACCACCGACACCGACTCCCCAGCCCTGGTATTTTCATCTATAAACAATCTCCGTTGTTGTTTTTTTCCGTTACACCATAAGTTGAAATGCTTCTATTTCATACAGCTGCTGTTGTTTATCGATATTTAGATGCTTCAAAATTAGAGAACCAACAACAGTTGATAATAAATGTGGACATATAATTAGTCAATGGTATATTCAATATTCTGTGGGGGCGCTATCCACCAGATTCATGTCTCACTACTGACGGCCATTGATCCTGATGACTGCAAAACACGTGACATCTGCCATTTTCTTTCCTGGAAGTATCTTTTTATCAGAAACGTACAGCCGTTATCATTCACTTACAAACTGATATTTAAATTCCTTTAAAAGATGTCACAGCGCCATCTATAACTAGAATAAGAGTGTGTTTATTTTAAATTGTATCTATAACTTGTAACTTACCTAAAGGCTTCTCTCTCATATTTTCATGAAATGTATTAAAGATGTGCATTAAACATTAATACGAATAAATAATCATTCCCATCAAGATTTCACATCAGTCAAGTAATTGTATTAGCACATTGAGATAATATGTTTCAAGTAATTGTATAAGCACATTGAGATATATGTTTCAAGTAATTGTATAAGTACATTGTGATATATGTTTCAAGTAATTGTATAAGCACATTGACATATATGTTTCAAGTAATTGTATTAGCACATTGAGATATATGTTTCAAGTAATTGTATAAGCACATTGAGATATATGTTTCAAGTAATTATATTAGCACATTGAGATATATGTTTCAAGTAATTGTATTAGCACATTGAGATTAGGGGCCTATGTTTCAAGTAATTGTAATAGCACATTGAGATATATTTTCAGTATGGGTGAAGTTCTTATTTTCCTTGTATTAAATTGTAATAATACCGTGATACATTTCTATAAACTGTTTCAACTGTATATTGTGTATTATTTTAAGAGAAAAATTGATTTTTTTTTTATTAATGAAAACAATCTATAGTAATCATAATGATAAAAAAATACAATCATAAATAGGAACTTGTCTTATGGTTTTTAAAAACATTTCATACATAAACTAATTTCAAACGTTACATAGTTGTTCTTAGCTGAACACGTAAAAGAAAGCATTTTTATCGAAGAAGTGAAAAATACACAAAGAAAGCAAACATGTAAAGCTGTTGTATCTTTTTTTAACACATAAAGAAGAACCTCCATAGCCATCTGACAGCTTTCCTGGTTTTCTCACGATCAAAGCCACTGAGGGTCCATGAATATGATTGGCCAGTTAGAATGTGACCTCTACAATCACGGACTCACGACCAACTGCCGGTGGTAAGACGACCCGTGAAATGTGGCACGTTTTATAAGAACTGTCTTAGAAAAGTGTAAATACTAAATATCAGTGCTGTGTGTAGACAACATCGTCCCTTTCTGTGAAATGACTTCTTTGGAGCTTGACGCATGTTCGCCGACGTCACCAGCGGTAAATGTAAAACCAAAACGATGCAGGCGAAACAAATCGTAATACATCTTCCCGACTCTTGTTGACGATGAAGGAGAAAAATATGAACACGCCCTGGAGGGCCATGAGTGGACACGTTATTAACTGAAGGATGTCATTGTCCAGCCAGACGGCCGCGGCTGAGATGATACAAAAGATGCCCGTCAAACTGGACAACTTGACGTATGTAACTAGACCTCGACGTTCCTTCACGATCGCGGACTTCTGGGACTCGGCAACGCTAAATATTTTACGCAGTGTCAAGGTAAACATGACACCATTGCTGATGACCATGGCGCAAAGCGGAACTAACAATGACATAACGACGGTTAAAACGGAAGTGCGTGTGTCGAGGAAGCAGATGGCGTCATCGTATCCTATTGATGCTCCTGAGGTCATTGCTGCACTTAAGGTCAAGGTCAGAATCACAATAAAGGCCGGAATGCCGTAGCCGTAAAGGCAATACCAGAAGTGACGTCTTCGGTCTGAAGTGCCAACGTTGTTATGTAAATTAAACGAGGTGAAGACTAGGTACATGTGAATACAGCAGGCGCTCATCCAAGCGAAAGACGCCAACCAGCTGAAATGTAAAAGAATGGCATTAAACAAACAGAACCCGGATGTTAGATGACCTTCAACTCCATACTCCACGGTAACGAGTAGAAATATGTGTGCCGTCGACATGGATACACACAAACTGATGTTGTTTAATCCCGGAAGTGATCTCATAGAGGGGAACAGAAAGTAGGTCACCAAAGACAAGATTAGGCCGGCGACAGACGCAGAGATACAAATGACCTGGAAGTAATACAGAATGACCGCAAGTTGACTGCTGCGTTGTTTTGTTATCATTTTAAAGCTTTCAAGACAAATGCGCACTTGTCCTTCGACTAAAGAAATATCTGGGCCACCCTGAACACTATAGTTGCGCCTATCGTACTCGAATGATAGGTGGATCTCCCAGTCCTCAACAGTTAATTTAGAAACGTTTACTTCCACATATGGACAAACCAAACTATACGTTATGTCAATAAATGATTCCTTCAGTTCCAAAATGTTTGTAGGGATATCAAAACCCGTACTTTCCCTAACGGTTGTGGCATTGGCAACTGTCTTTAAAAAATTATTCATTTCGTTTCCTAAAAATATCGGTTTTAAAGATATCTTCGTTCCCAAATGTTCATTGATTGTGATCTCCCATGTATTATTCAACATCTGCAGGATTCGCCTCTCGAACTCATCCCGAGGTGTGTCACTGTTCGCAACAATGTACGCCGTGAAATTGTAAGACTGGATGACGTTGTAGCGAAGGCCGGGTCTTTTTGTGTAAGTGACGTCTGATGTCAGTTCAACATTGTTTTCCCCGGTGCTCAGTTTCTGGTAGATGGCGTCGTGAGATATTGCAATGGCAATACCCGATGGCGTCATTTCAACGTCCTTCGTTGGGCGCAGTGTCACGACCAGTTTATACCCGAGCCCTCGAATGCCTTTCAGTGCTGTGACGCAATGACCCTCTGGTGATGTTATCTTCCCAGGTGAACAACTAGCTTTTCTGCATTCTCCCTAAATTAGAAAAAAAAAAACAGAGATTAGAACAATGCACTACTATGCAGAGGCACATTTAACGAACGGTGTACTGTGGCGTGCCCTGGGCTCGGACCTCTGATGGGGCCCCGTGAAGCAACAACTTTACATTTCCATTAATATTTCTCGTTGTTTCTGCGCATAGGTCTCAATAAACATAATTCCACCTGCATACCTTTGCTAAAGTTTATTTTAATTAAAAAAGCTCAACTACATAATGATTTAAATATTTATATATGCTAATGACTACTAACAAGGGCACCAAGCCAGCAAGCCAATTTAGATAATTAGAAGTTAATTAAAGAAATCTGGTTCAATCTTGGACATTTTAGATAATTCAAAAGGAACATGAATTAGTAATTCCCTTCGAGCTAAATTATTATAAAGCCTTCCTTTTTTTTTTCGTTTGTTAATGTAATGAGAACCGTTAGTTTTGACAATCACAGGGGAAACAAGATTGCCTGGAATAACTTTTTTTCAAATTCAGGGCTACCTCCCTTGTTCAGCAGAAGCCAGCAGAAAACTTAAACCTTTATTGTCTCCTGGATTTCATGGGATTTAACCGTGTACGTGTATCTGCTTCGCGGCTTCTGTGTTGTTATTGTTGTAACCCTCTTCCTACTGACCCACGACTCTGCGCCATTTTATCACCTGGACAGGTGTGTAAAATAAAGAGATGGGGGGGGATGAAACAACTGTCGCTCCCCACTCCCCTCCTCAACTGGCACTAGCATCAAGACGATGCGGCGAAAGACCAGTCACGTGACCGGGTTCGGAGGGGGGGCGGGTATCTACTTCGGATATAAGCAGTGACCAGAGAAAAAGTGGGCAGTAGTTACTTAGCAGTTAGGAAGTTATTTTTAGAACAACGAGTTCGTTACCGTAACACGTCGACTCGCTTGTCGCCTGTTGTGATTTTTCCACCTGGATCTATTAGTTTAGCTTAGTTTAGTTATAGATTTAATGTTAAGTGAATTTGTAGTAATAAATAAAGTATTAGTGTAGTAAACAAAACAATAAACTTACATCTGGGCTCAAACATTCACTGGACAATGGGCAGCGTCCATCAACTTGCCTACTGCCCCTTAACGTCAATGATAGCAAAAAAAAGAGCGGCGTGTGTTCAAGTGCAGGTCCTGACGAACCCGCTGAATCAAATTTCCAACTATCCATAGCGCACAACGCACAAAATATATTGGGGTAGCCGTTAAATGCCATGGACCGCGCGGTGGTGTTCCGACAAAAATCGTGCTCATGAATGTTCATAGATGTGCAGTTTATGTCAGTTTTCATATTCTCAGACACAGAGCAGGCTTTTGGTGAATGATGGGAATTTGGAAGCTGAAAGGTCACGAAACAAATATCATAATTTTCATGCGAAGCGCTTTTGAGAAATTCATATTCTGAAGTGAAGTGATACATAGTTTGAAAATGTTCGCATGCAACCTTTATGGACCACGGACTTGCTATTTTTGCTGAATTGTTGATGGCAATGACATTGGTGACATTGTCAAGTACAGTATATCCATTACACATTGCGCAGAATCTATTTTTGTACACTATCCCATAATACATGTCTGAATATGGCGTTATATCATCCATGGTTTTAGTGTCTGGGTTTTGGCATTGATCCACCAAATTCAACACATCGTTGGAACGTTTAGTAAAATTATCTGAAAATTTCGGATCGCAGTTTGAAATCATGTAATAATATGATACCTGCTCTCCATCGGAGATGTTGCCACTGTGAAACCTGCTAGAACTTGGTAAATGACTGAATTCTATACCGAGCGGCTCCACATAGGAATTTTTCACCTTTCGAGGACAACATGTGTCGTAAATCGAGCATTGTGGATCACAATCACACGGGAAACATGGTAACTTAGACATGCTATCTTGCTCATGTAGTTGATTTTCTAAGCAGACACGTCCACAATGTCGCACGTGAAACTGCAGCCAACTTTCAGTTGAGACATTCCAAACAGGAAAACCAGCACGTGGATCTCCGTGAACTGCGACGAATAATAATACTAAATATAACAAATGTTTCATGATGTACGATATTTCAAAAAGTATATTTTTTGTATTTGATAATTAATTCCACATTTTCAGAATTTATTCACTTATAAAATTGTTTTAGAAGGGAGCGGTACAACTGGCATGTCTAATAACTAAATAAATGAAATAAACTGGTTCACTCCGATTGTTGTAATTATTAGTATTTAGTGAAACGTTTAGAATCTGCTAATAATTATTGGACACCCAGCTGCACAGTCAATTTAATGCGAACTGGACAGAGCGGCACCGCAACATGCAGAAGCTAGAAAAAATAAAATTGAACCAAAGTTCATCGTTTTTCCATCAGTGGTTCTCAATCCTGTACAATCTCAATGCCAACTAGTCACCAAACAATTTCTAGGTATTGTAATTAACTACAGTCCACGTGTTAATTTATTTTTATTTGGACAGTTAATATCGATTTAAAAAGCAATAATAACAGGCCTTTGATGTATCCTTAATTGGTAAAGGACTTTTGAACATCTAATGACATGACAGCAAGTGTGCAATTTCATAAAAATAAAAACTAATAAAAATCTAATAAAATAATAGCGATTGTGGGTTCTGTGTTAAATCGAAAGTAAAGATTGAATACAACAGTATTCCAGTTTAAAATACAATCATGAAAAAATCGGATCTGCCCGAAGCCAAAAATAACCTAGCCTATCGATCAAGCCTAAAGGGGATATAACTCTACGCAAAGGTTTTGCAGAGTACAGCTAGTAAAAACTAATAATGAGAGTATACCGTGAGCTCCCATTGATTGGATAGCACTCAGTCTGTGTCATGTATAGTTATATTGAGAGACTCAATCTTAATAGTACAAGCCTAACTTTGAACAGAAGAATGGCCAGGGTAGGTGGGTGGGGGGGGGGAGGGGATTGAAGGCCCCAGCGAGGGTTCATCCTGGATCTTACACCACCACAACCCCCCCCCCCATTGTGTGTAGAAGCGATAGTTTTGTGCAGTGGCGTAAATGTTCTGGGGCGGAAGGTGGCGATCAGTTCAGAGCTGCATTTACTTTGCCACCAACCAGGGGAGGCATATCCCCCCCCTTATTTACTTCTCGCTCGGGTCAAGGTGGCAATGTCATAGTTCGCCCCGGGCGCCACTAACGCTAGATTAGCCACTGGTATTGTGGATATGTACAGATACAGGAAACTAATGAGAGGACCATATATCAAACAAGAGGGACCCGGAAACGAAGGGTCTTTGGCAGTGCCGTAGCCAGTTAAACTCGCGCCCGGGGCACAATAACTTTTTAATACCTTTTTAGCGCCCCCTCCCACATTCGAAAACCAGGTAATATTATATTTAAAGTATATCATTTGGCGCCCCTTTGTGATGCATTATGCCCCCCTTGCCCACCCCTAACTACGCCTCTGGTTTTTTTGGTGATTTTATGGGGCTTAAATGCATGGATATTTCTTCGTTTTTAGGTCATAGAAATTCGAGCCCTGATTATCATAAATATATCATAGAATTGACTTGAGTAAAAATACTAAACAGAAGATGGTGTTCATGATAAACGCAAAAAGAAAAAAGAAAAACGTATTATTTAATAGAAACGAGTTTGACTGTTTTCAGAAAATATTTGAGAACACCGTAAAACCGGAACACCCAGACTAATATATCTGTCTACCGCTATGTTATTAATAATTGCTAACTAATTAAGGAGACTCCCATTAATCAGCCTTAAACAATTCGCTAGCTCGTGCCGCAGCTCATGTAATTCTTACTTCCGAATGAGGGCACAAGACTGGAAACAAAAACAAAGAGCAATACGATATGCACGCCATAAAGTCCACACAAGTTATTCCTTTTACATGGGTGGATCTTACCTCATGTGAGTAGTTTGCCCATGGCTGGTCTAAAACACTCTCACCAATAAGCCATCTCACATCAGAATCCGTAATAAGCTAGTGGCGCTGCGTCATTCCCGTACTAAAATATGTAAAGAAGATGCCGCCCATGAATAACGGAAAAGTAAGTGTATCATACGGCAAACCGTACTCCCTCGGTAGTTACGCCATTGAGCTAAATCTCCCGCCTCCCCGAGTACTGAAAAAATAATGCAACTACGATATGTAAGCTACTAAATTAGTCAGGATGTTTTTAAGTTCAGTGGATATGTGATAAATGTCGGATATACACATATATATATATTTAATGTTACATGTTCTACACGACGCCGACGCAGTGTCTAGCAATTGCCGTTTTAACACAAAAACCACATCTTGCTTTCGGTGCTATATGATCCCCCGTAGGAGGTGGGGAAGTGATACCGAAATTGGCTGTTGATCATTTCTCGATGCAGGCGGGTGTGTGGTGTAGGAAGCGCACACACACACACACACACACGAACACTCATACACACACACACACGTGTAAAACCACCCACTGAGCAGTTAAAACAAGTCAACATTGCTGCCACGCGTCAGAAGCGGACCAAAAAAAACCTCAGCCGTTAAAGGGCGTGTGGACGCGTAGTCGAGCGGTTTAGAGAGCTCGACTGTCGACTGGAGGGTCCCGGGCTCGAATCTCATTGAGAACCTCAGGATTTTTTTTTCAGGTTCACCGAGCTTTAAATGAGTACCTGACTTTAAGATGTGCTAACCACATAATCCCTGTATATGCAGAGGTTTACTGGAACAGATTAATTCTACACTTCAACTGCCCCGATGAACCTTATTTTGTTTAAGGGGTATAGAGGGAGATGAAGTGTATTTAGATTTAGTTTGTCACAATTTTTTTTTTAGATTGTAATGTTGTATTGGCCTAAAAGTAAAAAAAAAAAATATGACGTGTAACTTATTCAAACTTTTGGATCTATCTATCGTAATGACGCGATAATTGAAACAAATATAGAAGCATTATTATGTTACTTTAATAATAATATATGGTAAAAAGAAACGACACGTTGTTTGATTTTTTTTTTTAAATCACAGAAATCAGTTTAAATTTTTTTTTTTTCGAAAAATATTGACTGTCGTGACACAACTCTTGAGAGAAAGGACAATATAAAAATATCAGAGTTGTTTCCCGTGTCAGTGGGAGAGAAGAAAAAAAGGGAAGAAGATATTCAAGATGGCTGGATGGCGGAAGAAATATATTTGATACAGAGATTAATAGAGAATGAGAAGATATTGAAGAATAAGCATTAAGTATTAACAGACACTCATATTGATGGTTAATGAACAGTATTTGTTCTTTATATAAGAATTTATCCAATGTATATAAGTTTGTAAATAAACTATTTTCTGTTACCTTCCCGATTGGTTATCTCTATACTTATAAGACGCATTTTTTGTCGCACCTTCGTCCAGCTCCCGAGCACCTGGTAGCTATGATCGCGATTTGCTGACCACAGATCTAGAGGCGTGGGGAATGAGGGGAAACATAATATGGGGGGGGGGGGTAGCTCTGATATGAGGGATGGGGTGCGATCGTAACAACAGTATTCTAAGGTTGGAGATGGGTTCCTTGTTTGTTAAAGTTGGTTAATTGGGGAAACACAATCGTTGATTTTGTTACATGAGTCAAAATAGATTTCATTCATTACAGTTAGGGGGCGGAGTTTGAACTTTGCTAATTAAAATTATAATTGGGAAGGACGGTGGGGGGGCAGGGGGGGAATTCTATGTTTTTCCTTTTTTTTTCATAATTGACGTAATTTTACTAAGGGGGAGGGGGGGCACCAAAAGTTGGATACTTGATGAAAGGGGGGAAGGGATCTAAAAAAAAAAAGTGCAAATATTTGTTGATGTAATTAATAGACTAGATCTGAAGAATGCCAGTTGCAGGGTTTACATAAAGAACTCGAGGTGCAGACATTACCTGAACAGTGTCCCAAACACTGTCCTATTGGTATTCATTCAATATTAGTGTTCTCAATCCACGCGTCACGCTATCGGCTTCAACGGTAGCTCATAACAAAAAAAAAAAACTCTTGCAATGGTCTTCAAATTGCTGGTCGCGGACCCATTGGCGGGTAAGCGGACGAATTTCGAGTGGATCATTACAAAATTTACATACGATTAAAGGATCGACAAATGAAATGTGCATGAATCATAATTACAGCTCTATATATTACAAAACTAAACGTGTGTAGGCCTACAGCTTTTTCTAAGTAGAATGCAAAAACAAAATATATATAATTCAATTCTCTTTCTTTTCTCGTAGTTTTTCTTCGCAGGTGGGTCACAAAAACAAAACAGTTTTTAACGGTGGGTCTCGAGAGAAAAACTGATTTCATAGTCGGTCGATTATAATTATATATAAAAGGTGATTTTTTTTTTATCTTCATCTCAAAGCCATAAGCAAGACTGCCAACTTTTTCCGAACTTCCTCCACTTCAATAGATGTTTCCTTTCTGATATAAAATGGTAAATGTGCAAATTTGGCAGAAACTGATAAAATGCCTTGTATTGAAATAAATTGTATGTAGCATTTGGAAACATCATTACATCAAGTGGGCCATTCGCGAGGGACTCGTTGGCGCTTGGTTGTGATTTCTGTCTGCATGCCACTGTTAACGGGTTCATATATCAGTGGCCCTGGTCACCAATATTTATCTTCTTTGGTGCCCCGTAGCCTTTGCGCAATGAAGTGTGACAAAAACCGCCACTCTCAGTGGTTGAAAGGATCACGTGATAAACAAGCCAGCCTTCCAAAACAGCTCAAATATGGCTTTTCACTCAACAAAAATTTCAAAAAAAAAAAAAGCAAGATGTGCAGAGTAGCTTCAACATCTTATACAGACATAGAAACAGATGAATTCTACACTTCATCTGTCCCCAGTGGCGCAACCAGCAAAAAATGCTGCTGGGGGGGGGGGCTCATATTATGAAAAAAGACAGTTTGACAGTCTTTTTTGTAACTTTATAACATTAATTATGTATTGATGATTTGGCCTGGGGGGGGGCGCTAAAGCCCCCCCCCGGCCTTCCCCCCCTTGTTGCGCCACTGTCTGCCCCGGTGGCCCGTAGGACTATGTGAGCTTTTACTTTTTATTTTCTTACATTCACCACTTTTACTTTTTATCATCTTACATTCACCACTTTTACATTTTATCATCTTACATTCACCACTAGTATTTGGTAATAATAAAAAAATCCAATAGTATCATATGCGAGAACAACACCTGTGTAAACATGAGACGGAAGAAAATACCAAGCACGATCTGGGCACATACACACACACACACACACATACACACACACGCACAATGTGATAACTTATATCAGTGCAACTGCTAGGCAAGACCTGCCGCCTAGACTAAACAATACATGCATCCTTCCCAGCCACAATGATTGTATCACAGACTTTTCCTGCCAAGCGATCAGCTGATAAAGTAATCACTGCCGTTCGATGAAGACAAAGACACAAATCCTTTTACAGCTAAATGACTAGACGCAGTTGAAGATACATTGGCAGGGCAGAGGCGTACCTAAGGTGGGGATATGGGGGGGTCCAAATTCGAAAGTCCCCCCGGGCCCCAGCTTGATGGGCCCCCTCCTAAAAATATTGTTTTTACATTAAATATTAAGTACATTATCTCATGTCATGGTGTCGAATTTCAAAATGCAGGGGCCTCCAAATAGGCCAAGCCCCCGGGCCCCTAAACCTCTAGGTTCGGCACTGACATGAAGTGACCCTCTCCCACGATAAATCTTTTATTTCACTATTCGACCCCAGTTCTTTATACAATAAACCGTTGACGTCAAACAGTATATACGTAAGTGCCGTAACAGTCCTCCCACAATAAGAATATATATTTTTCAATACAAGACCGGGATACGTGAAACAGGGTCGGTGCGAGAGGGTACATAAAGTGTGCTGTGATTAAGGTATGAACATACAAGTGCAGTGTTTTTTTATTGAATATGTTTAAGCTCATGATTTTTAAAACAATCTTGCAATGGGGTGGGAAGGGGGGGTAGCATTAAATAGTTCTTCAGTGGGCCTCATAATAATAATAATATATTTTTGTGTAAATATATGTCTTGTAAAAATTATTACACTTACACAAATGGATTTTCTGTTTAAATAGAATTCTCTGTTGCTTGGTACTTACAAAATATTAGCAGCGTTGTTTGAAATAAACGTTGGCAAACAATTTAAGTCACGTGTTTCATTTTTTTCTTACACACAGCTTAAATTTATTTACGTGATTTTCGTTTTTTTTTAGTTTAGTACTATGTTGTTCGAGGGGATGAGTGTAAAGCGCTCGACTGTCGACCGAAGAATCCAGGGTTCAAACCTCAGATTTGTTCATGTCATGGTGAAAGTCTACCCACCTTTAAATGGGTACCCGATTTAAAGTTTGGGGGAGTAAGAACGGCTGGGCGTTGTGCTAACCACACAATCCCTTTATCTGCCGAGTTTACTGAAACAGGTGAATTCTACACTTGATCTGTCGAGTTTACTGAAACAGGTGAATTCTACACTTGATCTGTCGAGTTTACTGAAACAGGTGAATTCTACACTTGATCTGTCGAGTTTACTGAAACAGGTGAATTCTACACTTCATCTAATTCCTATGATCCCTAAGGGCTCAATGAAGGGAACTTTTCTTTTTTCTACTATTTCGTTCGTAACTCTCTCCAATGTGCACAAATACTTTTAAGTACACTATTTATGGCCGAAATGAAAGAAATACAAAATGAACACTGGAAACTATTTGGTTTTATTCTTTCTCTTAAATATTTACTATCACACGTGGGCTGCGTCTATATTTAGTTATACTGCCTCATTTCACTGGTGCATTTTTCATTTATATCTGATTGACGTATGGAAATGTGTAAATGATTTGTCGAAGCCTTTGCTCATATTCTTGTTCATGGCCCTTATATATGGTGTGATAAAGGGTTTCCATTGGCACCTTTGTACAATCTCCGTTATTTTTTTCATTACACCATAAGTTGAAATGCTTCTATTTCATACAGCTGCTGCTGTTTATCGATATTTAGATGCTTCAATATTAGAGAACCAACAACAGTTGACAATAAATGTGGACATATAATTAGTCAATATTCTGTGGGGGACGACCCATCAGATTCATGTCTCACTACTGACGGCCATTGATCCTGATGACTGCAAAACACGTGACATCTGCCATTTTCTTTCCTGGAAGTATCTTTCCATCAGAACTGTACAGCCGTTATCATTCTCTTACAAACTGATATTTAAATTCCTTTAAAAGATGTCACAGCGCCATCTATAACTAGAATAAGAGTGTGTTTATTTTAAATTGTATCTGTAACTTGTAACTTACCTAAAGGCTTCTCTCTCATAATTTCATGAAATGTATTAAAGATGTGCATTAAACATTTATACGAATAAATAATCATTCCCATCAAGATTACACATCAGTCAAGTAATTGTAGTAGCACATTGAGATAATATGTTTCAAGTACTTGTATAAGCACATTGAGATATATGTTTCAAGTAATTGTATTAGCACATTGAGATATATGTTTCAAGTAATTGTATAAGCATATTGAGATATATGTTTCAAGTAATTGTATTAGCACATTGAGATATATGTTTCAAGTAATTGTATAAGCATATTGAGATATATGTTTCAAGTAATTGTATAAGCATATTGAGATATATGTTTCAAGTCATTATATTAGCAGATTGAGATATATGTTTCAAGTCATTATATTAGCAGATTGAGATAGGCTATATGTTTCAAGTAATTATCTTATTTTCCTTGTATTAAATTGTAATGATACCATGATACCTTTCTTTAAACTATTTCGACTGTATATTGTGTATTATTTTAAGGGCCAAAATTATTTTTTTTATTGATGATAAACAATCATAATATTAAAAATCACAATCATAAATAGGAACTTGTCTTATGGTTTTTAAAAACATTTCATACATAAACTAATTTCAAACGTTACATAGTTGTTCTTAGTCGAACAAAACAAGTGTGTGCGAAGTCCCTGTAAGGATGAGATGAAATCTCTTAGATCCTATGAACCACTAATGGGACGGTTTTTATGGTGCCCTTCTTTCATCCCCACCATAGCCGATAGTGCAATGGCCATCGGGAACTTGAGCCAAGACCTGAAAAATGCCCTTGGTCCTCACCGGAGATCAGGTACCTTCAGGTCAACAGTCGAGCGCTTTACCACACGACCATCAGTCCCCTCTAGTTGAACAAGTAGAAGAATGCATTTTTTTCGGAGAAGTGAAAAATACACAAAGAAAGCAAACATTTAAAGCTATTGTATCTTTTTTCACATATAAAGAAGAACCTCCATATCCCTCTGACAGCTTTCCTGGTTTTCTCACGATCAAAGCCACTGAGGGTCCATGAATATGATTGGCCAGTTAGAATGTGACCTCTACAATCACGGACTCACGACCAACTGCCGGTGGTAAGACGACCCATGAAATGTGGCACGTTTCATAAGAACTGTCATAGAAAATGTAAATACTAAGTTTCAGTGCTATGTGTAGAAAACATCGTCCCTTTCTGTGAAATGACTTCTTTGGAGCTTGAAACATGTTTTCTGACGTCACCAGCGTTAAATGTAAAACCAAAACGATGCAGGCGAAACAAATCGTAGTACATCTTCCCGACTCTCTTGTTGACGATGAAGGAGAAAAATATGAACACGCCCTGGAGGGCCATGAATGGACACGTTATTAACTGAAGGATGTCATTGTCCAGCCAGACGGCCGCGGCTGAGATGATGCAAAAGATGCCCGTCAAACTGGACAGCTTGACGTATGTAACTAGACCTCGACGTTCCTTCACGATCGCGGACTTCTGGACCTGGGCAGCGCTGACCATTTCACGCAGTGTCAAGGTAAACAAGACACCATTACTGATGACCATGACACAAAGCGGAACTAACAACGACATCACGACGGTTAATACAGAAGTGTGGGTGTCAAGGAAGCAGATGTCGTCATCGTATCCTACTGATGCTCCTGATGTCACAGTGACATTGATAACGAAGGTCAGAATCACAATCAAGGCCGGAATACCGTAGCCATAAAGGCAATACCAGAAGTGACGTCTTCGGTCTGAAGTGCCAACGTTGTTATGTAAATTAAACGAGGTGAAGACTAGGTACATGTGAATACAGCAGGCGCTCATCCAAGCGAAAGACGCCAACCAGCTGAAATGTAAAAGAATGGCGTTAAACAAACAGATCCCGGATGTTAGATGACCTTCAACTCCATATTCCACGGTAACGAGAAGAGATGTTTGTGCCGTTGACATGGATACACACAAACTGATGTTGTTTAATCCCGGAAGTGATCGCAAAGACGTGAACAGAAAGTAGGTCACCAAAGTCACAATCAGACAGGCGACGGACACAGAGAGACAGACGACCTGAAAATAATACAGAATGATTCCCAAGAAACTTTCGCTCTCCTTTGTTATCCTTCTAAATTTCTCCTCACAAATGTGAGGCCTTTAACATAAGAAATGTCTGGTCCATCGTTAATTGTATAGCTGCGTCCATCGTACTCAAATGATAGGTGGATCTCCCAGTCCTCAACAGTTAATTTAGAAATGTTTACTTCAACATACGGACAAACGAGACTATACGTTACGTCAATAAATTTACTCGTCAAACTCCAAATGTGTCCATTTCTATCAGCACGGTTATCAAACCGCAATGTTCTGGAATTGGCAACAGTCTTAAAAATGAACTTCATTTTATTTCCTACAAAAATCGGCTTAAAGTTCAAAGTAAGATTGGATCTATTGATTGAGTTATTCCATTCACCGTAAAGCTCTACATCTTCTACAGTGATGGTCCATGTGTTATTTATTATTAGCAGCATTGTTTGTTCGAACTCATCGCGGGGTAAACTTATATTTGCAACAATGTAGGCAAAGATCTTGTAAGAGTCGATCGCATGGTAGTGACGTTTTGAACTTTTTGTAACAGTAAAGGCCGACTTCATTTCAACTTCATTGCCCCCAGAACTTAATTTTTCGTAGATGGCTGTGTGACATTGTAGTATGCCCGATATCGTAAGTGCAACATCATTGAGTGGACGCAACGTCATTTCAAGTTTATATCCCAGCCCGCGAACGGCCTTCATTACAGTGACGCAATTTCCTCCTGGCATTATTGTCTTTCCTGGTGAACAACTGGCTTTCTTACATTCTCCCTAAAAAAAAAAAAGAAAGAAATTTAATTGAATTACATTTGTGGGACTCAGGCAAAAAAAAAAACTCATAAAGGGACCTGAGTGCTAATATTTGGCGCTAAATATTCTTTGTGAATTGGGACATGCCACCCCGTCAAACTGTTAAAATTTAAGCTCCGACGCTCGGGGTGCCTGGCCAGTGTTCAAATTGACCTTGTTTTTTGTGTAAAAGGCAAAATAAACGTTTAGACAGGTAACCCCTTGGGGCCCTAGGCCTCCACAGAGTGAGAATACCCATCAGTACACCTCAACATTTGTGTTTAATTTTTTTTTGTGTGTGCATCTGATGGGTGTCAGTGTTTTTAACAAAACCCAGTGTTGCATGTAACGCATGTATATTTCCCCTAGAAATGCCGTGGGGAAATTTACGGCCCGTGGGCCAAATGAGGTCCGCCGTACTGTTTAATTCGGCCTGCCACTCGTGAAGCACATCACTTAGCCTTTGATCAGCTCATGTAAACACTGGGTCCGGCCCGTCGGTCAGATTTACGATCCCAATGTGGACCGCGACTGAAAAGGTTTGCCCACCCCTGCCCTAGAAATAAAGAGTCCATCTATATCTCTGGCCAAGACATATTTAGGAATAGTTTGGCTAACATAAGGCCCTGCAGCCTTCACTGTGTGAACTTTAAGGACCATTAACCATCTTTCACCAGGACCTTGAAAAATCCCCTTGGTTTTCACCGAGGGTTGAACCCGGTAATCTACAGGCTGTTTTTACATTAATGACCAGCTCTTAAATCTATGCAGTCTGACAGTAAATATTACTGCTGGCTAAGAAAAATGAAATTGTAAACAAAAAAAAATCTAATCTTCTCTGTAAACGTATCAGCACGAATGTGTGTCCAACACTCAACATCTCAAAAAAAAAACAATTTCTGGTAAACAAAACAATAAACTTACATCTGCGGTCAACCATTCACTTGACAACGGACAGCGTCCATCCTCTTGCCTACTGCCCCTTAACGTCAATGATAGCAAAAAAAAGAGCGGCGTGTGTCTAGGTCCAGACGAACCCTCTGCACCAAATACCCAACTATCCATAGCGCACAACGCACAAAATATATTGGGGTAGCCGTTAAATGCCATGGACCGCCCGGTGATGTTCCGACAGAAAGTGTGTTCATGAATGTTCATAGATGTGCAGTTTATGTCAGCTTTCACGTTCACAGACACAGAGCAGTTTTTGGGTGGATGGTGAGACTTTGGGCGTTGGAAGGTAACGATACAAAGATGATTCTTTTTATTTGAAGCGCTTTTGAAAAATTCATATTCTGAAGTGAAGTGATACAGATTTTGAAAATTTTCGCATGTAACCTCTATGGACCACGGACTTGCTATTTTTGCTGAATTGTTGATGGCAGTGACATTTCTGACATTGGTGATATTTGTGACATTGCTGACAATGTCAAGTACAGTATATCCGTTACACATTGCGCAGAATTTATTTGTGTACACTATCCCATAATACATGTCTGAATATGGCGTTATATCATCCATGGTTTTAGTGTCTGGGTTACGGCATTGATCCACCAAATTCAACACATCGTTGGAACGTTTAGTAAAATTATCTGAAAATTTCGGATCGCAGTTTGAAATCATGTAATAATATGATGTCTGATTTCCATCGGAGATGTTGCCACAGTGAAACATGCTAGAACTTGGTAAATGACTGAATTCTTTACGGAGCGGCTCCACATAAGAATTTTTCACCTTTCGAGGACAACATGTGTCGTAAATGGAGCATTGTGGATCACAATCACACGGGAAACATGGTAACTTAGACATGCTATCTTGCTCATGTAGTTGATTTTCTATGCAGACACGTCCACAATGTCGCACGTGAAACTGCAGCGAACTTTCAGTTGAGACATTCCAAACAGGAAAACCAGCACGTGAATCTCCGTGAACGGCGACGAATAATAATACTAAATTATAACAAATGTTTCATGATGTACGATATTTCAAAAAGTATATTTTTTTATTTAATAATTAAATCCACATTTCAGAATTTATTCACTTATAAAATTGTTTTAGAAGGGAGCGGTACAACTGGCATGTCTACTAGCTAAACAGAAATAAACTGGTTCACTCCTATTGTTGTAGCTATTTACATTTATAGAAATAATTAGGCAGCTTATGTCTATTGGATAACCAGCTGCACAGCCCATGTGCCAATTTGTTCCGAACTAGACAGAGAGAGTGCGGAACCGCGACATACAGAAACTATAAAAAGAAAATGGGCCAAAGTTCTTTGCTTTGTTTTGTTTTGTTACCATCAGTGGTTCTCAATCCTTGTTCTCAATCCTGTTCTCAATCCTTGTTCTCAATCCTGTTCTCAATCCTGTTCTCAATCCTGTAGCGGTCACAATCTCAACGTCAGCTAGTCACCAAATAATTTCTAGATATTGTAATTGACTCCGGGTGATTTTTTTTTAAAAATATGTGGACAGTTAACATCGATTTAAAAAAAAAAAATTAACAGGCCTTTAATGTCTCCTTAATTGATCATTGGTAAAGGACTTCTGAACATCTCTTGACATGATAGCCAACTAGTGTTCAATTTCTAGAAAATAAAAATGGTACTTAAGCTTAGAGCTCCTATATATACGTAACATAGATTGCGTAGGGCCCATAAAAAACCAGAGACGGAGTTAATACAAATATAATGGAACTAAGAACTAATACTAAGCTGTAGAATAGAGAGATTCGATAGACTTATTCCAATACACAAATCAGTAAAGTACAACATATAACCTGCATTATGAAATATGTCAAGAAATTTTGCGGATTTAGTTCATTTTAATTGATAGTTTATTTCATATTGTGTATTTTTTTTAAATCTGCATTTTTTGGGGGGAATATTTAATGCTTTTTATAGGTCATAGACCCATGCATATTTTCTTTGTTTTTAGGTCATAGAAATCCAAGCCCTGATTATCATAAATATATTCTGAAATCGAATCTAGTAAAAAAAAATACTAAACAAAAGTTGGGTTTCGTGATAAACGATATTTTAAACGCAATAAAACAACAACAGAAACAATTTTAAGAACACCATAATATCGGATAACTTGAATTAATATGTCTGTCTACCACTATGTTGTTAAAAATTGCTAATTAATTAGGGAAACCCCCATTAATCAGCCTAAAAAGATTCGCTAGTTTGTGCCGCAGCTCATGTAATTATTACTTCTGAATCAGAGCACCACCCCGGAAACAAAACAAAAAGGAAAGCGAGACGCTGGCCATAAAGTAGGCATATGTTATTCCCTCTAAATCAGTGGCTTATCTCCTGTAAATTGACATATGTTATTCCCTCTAAATCAGCGGCTTATCCCCTGTAAGTAGACATATGTTATTCCCTCTAAATCAGCGGCTTATCCCCTGTAAATAGACATATGTTATTCCCTCTAAATCAGCGGCTTATCCCCTGTAAGTAGATATATGTTATTCCCTCTAAATCAGCGGCTTATCCCCTGTAAGTAGACATATGTTATTCCCTCTAAATCAGTGGCTTATCCCTCTAAAGGAGACATAAGTTATGCCGTCTAAATCAGTGGCGTATCCCCTGTAAGTAGATATAAGTTATTCCTTCTAAATCAGTGGATCGTCCTACGTCTGCGCTCACAGCACCTCAGCCAAATGGTCATTAAACATTCGCAGGCCACATTGGGTTGGTAAGTTAGACCGGCGGGCCAGATCAAGAATAGATAGATGGGTTAGAGAGTTTACATGAACTGATATACATTTAATGTAAACGTCATTACATGAAAGCCTAGTACTGTAGTACTGTGCTTCACTCCCGAACAAGTGACAGACTGCGGGCCGGATTTAGTGTTGCTTTCGTCGACGAAAACTAAAACTAAAACCTTCGTTAACGAAAATGTTGACTTTTCGTCAACGAGAACTAAAACTAAAACTAAAATTAGCAGCAAGACTAAAACTAGACGAAAACTAAAATTATTACAGAAAAAACGAAATAAAAACTAAAATATGACCTGGGACTAAAACAACACTAGCCGGATTGAACATCCCTGTGGGCCGGATTTGGCCCTCGGGCAGTATTGTTCGACCGTGGCTGGTCTAATACATCCTGGCCAATAAGCGTTCTGACCAATAAGCATTCTGACCGATAAGCCATCTCACATCGGAATCCCTAGCCCAATGGAGCTGCGCCATTCCCGTACTAAGATGTGTAAAGAAGATTGCCGCCCATGACTAGCGGAAAAGTAAGAGCCTACCAATACAAACCCTGGTCCCTCGCTAGTTACGCCCTTGATCTAAATCTCCCCCCCCCCCTCCCCGAGTACTGAAAAAATAATGCAACTACGATATGCAAGCTACTAAATTAGTCAGGAGTTTTAAAGTTCAGTGGATATGTGAGAAATGTCGGATGGCGAGATGGGGGTACGGGGGCAGGTTCGATTGGGAGGTGACGGTCTAGCTGTGACGTGCCCAACCAAAGTGTAGCAATAAACCGCGCGCACGTGATCTCTGTACAACATTTCTCAGAATCTCCATTTCTGTTTCCTACTGGGTAATGGATGATGATGGTAAAAAAAAATCATCTACAAAAATCGCATTGCTTGAACATTCGTGAAAAATTTACACGGTGAAAAGAAGTGCGTTTATATACACATATATGTTTGTGTGTATTTGTGTGTATGTGTGTGTGTTTGTGTGTGTGTGTGTGTTAGAGAGCTGCACGGGGATGGGTTTCGCGGGTTACCCACGGGGATGGGATCAACATTGACGGGAAGTCCGCGGGGCTGGTTGTGAACTTGCGGGGATCCCGTGGGGAGGGGTTTTATTAAGCGGGAAACCCACGGGGAGCAAAACTCAAATCCTTAATCCTTTGTCACTTTATTAGATCAGACAAGTAACCATTGGCACCAGAGGTTAAATAAGTGAACATAAGATTGAGACATGACACTCCTCGACCCTGGTGTTTGGTCAGGATACTTACTATTCGTAGATAACAAAAATTAGAACTATCCCCGGCGGTAAATCGAGCCCTGGAACTTATATACAGATTTTTTTTTATATCTTTTTGATGTCACACGGTATTAAAACTTGTTATATTTTGAATATCCAGAATACTTTGATTTGATGAGCCGTGTTTGAAATAACTGTCTATATTTGGAATTTAACTTTGTTGTTATACATGGAGAGTAAAACGTGTATCCAGAAACTTGTTGACATTAAGACTGAACGTTTACAGTTGTTGTTTTTTTTTTTGCCAATAAAGTTAAAAGTGATGTATGGAAATATTTCAAACTGGCTCTTTTAGATGGAGCAAATGTACTGTGGTGACTGGTTTATTATTTCCACATGAAATATCTCAACTTGTGGAAACATCCCAAGAGCTCGTAACTCTTGCTAAGCAAACAAAATTTGCAGTTTATTTTTGTTTTTATATAATTTTGCTTCATCATTGTTTAAAATAATAATTTGCTGATTAATTTATTCTGAAATACATTTTTTTCTTGCTCATTTTTCTTATTCTAGATTGATTGATTAATTATTTTGTTTTAAATTTATATTCAGTAACTAGTTTAAACATGTCATGAGGTTATGTTTATACTTCAGCTGGTACGGGGTTGCACGGGTGGGGAACTGGGGACAGGCCCGTAGCCAGAGGGGGGCTAGGGGGGCTGAGCCCCCCCCGTGCATGACCTGAGCCCCCCCCCGTGCATGACCTGAGCCCCCCCCCGTGCATGATTTGAGTTTTTTGACACAATTTTAATAATAACGGCTATAAAACATCAATCATTTTGTTTAATAAATCAATAATAATAAAAACTTAAAAGTGTATATTTTGGCAATCATTCAGGCTATTTATATATACTTACATATATAGCTTATCTAATTTTTGGGCATAAAAGATTGAATCTTATTGAAGTTCACTTCTGGGTATTTTGGGCAGAATTGACATTTGGTGCTTCAACAGCCGTGTGTGAGAGCAGTTTCTCAACCCTCACACGAATGCTCACCCCATATCGCAGATAAATGTTACAAAAGCGTCTAAGCAATCTTTTCCTGCTTGCATTTGAAAAAGATTTAACAGACAATCTGAATGCTGAAGCATTTTTAGGTAAATTCAGTGCTAAACCCAGGCCCGTAGCCAGGTCAAAGTAAGCAGGGAGGCACCAATACCCAGCAAGGGGGCACCTTTACTTTTTCTTTATTTTTTTGCTCTTTTTCTTCTTTTTTAAGTGGGGGGCACTCCACACCTAGCGGGGGGGGGCACGGCCCCCCAGTGCCCCCTTCCCTTGGCTACGGGGCTGGCTAAACCACTAAGTTTGCAAATTTGAAACGTATAATAATATAAGTTCGCAACAAGTGCCGACGAGTGGGGGGGGGGGCAGGAAGGCCAATGCCCAGGGGCCCGGCGAGTTTTAGGGACCCGGACTGAGCTGGCCAATCAACTTTTTAAAATATTAATATCAGCCCATGGGCCACCGGCGGCGGAACGAAATATTTTAAGGGGGGGGCAAGCCAGCAGTCAAGGGGGGGCCCCCTTGAAAATTTAAGGAGGGGCAAGACAAAATATGACCGAAAGACAAATTTTACCCCCTTAATTCAATAATAGAATATAGTAATTCTGTAGCAAGTATTTAATCGATATTATTAAGAAATAATATTAAAAAAAAAATGAACATTGAGCACTTCTGTGTCAACTGATTTGTAATGTCAGTTTGTTTACAAATTTAATAGTGAAAATAGATCAGAAAATTTACTGATAATTATCATGAATGGTGATGAATATGAAACCGGAAACGGGAAACTCAATAACCAAAAAGTAATTTATGAAAAGATAATAAATAATTGTATTTTCTTTAAAAATTACATTTGCCGTCATTCGGTAGATGGCAATACTTCTCTATACTTATAACTGGGAAAAGAGGGAGGGAGGGGAGGGAGAGGGAGTAACTGCCAAAAATGTTGTGTATCACATTGCTTTAAGATAAATGTACCCTTTTATTGCATGCAAATAAACCCTTTTTCACTCGTCTTATTTTAAATCTTAATTAAACGTCAAATTACCCTTCTTAAATAAACAGAAAACATTATTTTAAACCCCGACAAAGCCGGGTACTTACATCTAGTTATAAAATATGCCACAACAACTCTCAATATTGTGATTACTTTAAAATGTGAATTAATTATAATTTCTTTCAAATATTAAATTTAAGAAATAAATCAAATGAATTATGAAAATGAAAATGATACATATAAACTAACATGAATTACAAAGTTAAAAAAATTAAAATTTTAGGGGGGGGGCAGACTTGAAATTCAAGGGGGGGGGTCGCCGCCACCCCTTAAAAGTTTTAGGGGGGGGCCGCTGCCCCCCTGCTCCGCCGCCAGTGCCATGGGCCCGAAATTTCTGTCGATGGGCCTGTTCGCAACCTTGTAATAGTTTTATATATTGATATCTTCTGAGGACAACTAGCAACTTAAATAAGTTAATAAAATAACATTGGCTTCTGACTTCATTTTTATACATATGTATTATAAAATAATAAAATACAAACTCCGTGATTTCTGAGTGATGTTATTTAATTTGCAAATTTACTTTTTAGCAGCATTAATTTTATTTTAAATTGAATAATTGCGACTGTTTTTGTTGATAGATCTGTTCTTTGTTTTCAATATTTTATAAGAAATATCACACAATTAGCTAAGCTTTATTCATGCATCTTTGTCGTTCTTCCCGGGTTGAACGTTAAACAAACATTATAATAATATAAATCAGGTATCTATTATGTAACAATTGTGTAGCAAAACTATTGGTCAATATATTTATAACAGGAATCAGAAATAGCTCAGCCTCAATAAATTTTTATCATTAAAACTCTTTACTATTTAAATTATTTTTAACAAAACTGCAACATGCCATGCATTATTAAAACGTAGTTAAAATTATATATTTCTAATTAATAGCTAAACAATCGGTACTAAAATGCACCATTCCAGATATGGGCCTGCAAAAAATTTCTTGGGGAGGGAAATCACTGAGATCCTCCCCAAACCCCTCCTCTCCGTTCGCGCCTCCATTTTCGCCCCCCCCTGAACATTTCTTCTACCCCACCAGGGGCGGATTTAGGGGGAGGGGCCGGGGGGAGCCCATGCCCCCCCCCCGTTATCGCAAGTTTAGGTAATACATCATTAAATTATCGAAATATTTTTGTTTTAAGACCAATTTTCAACAATGAAAACAGTTTTGCCCCCCCCCCCGGGGGTCAATGTTTTGCCCCCCCCCCCCCGTCAAAGTTGTCTAGATCCGCCCCGATCATTTCTTCGGCACCCCCCCCCCCCGAAAAAAATTTCTTCCCCCCCCCCCCCGAAAATGTCTACGGCCCCCCCCAATCCAATATTCCTGGCTACGGGCCTGACTGGGGATGGAGCAAAACTTTGACGGAAGCGGCTGGAGGTGGTTCAAACTATGTGCTGATGGGTTGGGTTTGGATGATAATTACAGCCCCATGCAGTTCTCTAGTGTGTGTGTGTGCGCGCGCGCGTGGGGGGTGGGGGGTGGCAGTCCCATAGCGTGAAAATTCTACAGCATGGGGCCAGGCATTCTACAGCAGGGGCTAGGCAATAGCAGGGGGGCCAGGTAATACATTTTACTAAGTAGAACAAATAAGTGGGGGGCAGACAAAACACAGGGGAGAGCCCGGCCCCCTGGCCTCCCTCGCACGCTACGGGCTTGGGCGGTGTGTGTATGTGTGTGTTTACATCAGAGCAAGTAATGGGTCACTGAGCTTGACCCATGACCCATATGACCCATCAAGTTCTTGACCCAGACCCATCATGACCCATGACCCATTGAATGTTGTTATTTTCAAGATGGCGGCCGTCGCCATAGAAACCATTTTGAAATTTAAAAAAAATCGCGCGACGACGGTTTTTTTTGGGTCGGGCGGAGAGTAAGGATGGGTCGTGGGTCAGGGAACATTGACCCATGACCCATGTGACCCATCCAATTTTGTGACCCATTTGACCCATGACCCTTTCACCCATTACTTGCTCTGGTTTACATAGCCCCCACGCTTAAAGTTTTAGTAAAGATAATTGTTATAAAAATATTTTAATGATATCAACAGCTGTTGTTGTTGTTGTTACATTATTGTTTATTTTAATAAAAGATTATTTATGTTTAGTTGGTTTTGTTGTGGTTATTTTTTGTATAAGCTTTTGAATTAGTCTTCTTTTTTTTTTTTGTGGGTTTGAGTTTCCTCAAATCTTAAAACTTAATTTTCGATCTGTTCAAATTTAGTCAGATGGTTCAAAGTTGACACACAGTGTAGATTCCACATGACAATACACGATTTTATTAATACTACTTTCTAGTCTATGAATCAAAATCTCGTGGAGTCATGAAGCTAATTAATTTTAGGGAAGTTATAATGGAGGCAAATAGGATTAAACAAAAAAAATAATTATGAAGCAAAGAACCGGTGCAAAATGGCACAAAATAGCCCCTCCCCCCCCCCACCCCTTCCTCTCCCCCGGGTAACCTTTATCATGTTTCGTTACAAACACATTACATGTGACAACCAAGTGTCATTAGTCTGTATATATATATATACGTTACATGTTCTACACGACGCAAAGTCTAACATTTCCCTTTTGGACGCAAAAACCACATATTGCGTTCGGTGTTATATGATCACCCGTAGGAAGTGATATTGAAACATTGTCATGAATTGGCTGTTGATAATTTATCGATAAAGGAGGGTGTGTGGTGGAGGAAGCATGCACACACACGCACACACACACACACAAGTGTAAAATGGCCCGCTGTGCAGTTACAACAAATCAACATTGCTGCCATACACAGAATCGGATTTAAAAAAATACCTTAGCCCCTAAGGCATGGGGACGGGTTTTATTGCGGTTTTAGAGAGCTAGACTGCCGACGGGAGGGTCCCGGGTTTAAATCTCATTGAGAACTTTGGGATTTTCTTTCTGGTCCTGTTGAAAATTCCCAAGTCCACCCAGCTTTAAATTTTACCCGACTTTAAGTTCAACTGCCCCGATGAGCCCTTTGGGGCTTAATGGAACTTTACATTTTTTAAGGGGCATAGTGTATTTAGGTGGGACGGATGGCCGAGTGGTGTAGATACTCGACTGTCGACCTGAGAGTCCTGGGCTCGATCCTTGGTGAGACCCATGGAATTTTTCCATGTGAAATTTGGTGCGAAAGTCGTCCTACAAGTCCACCCAGCTTTAAATGGGTACCTGACGTAAGTTGGGGAAGTAAAGGCGGCCGGGCGTTGTGCTAACCACACAATCCCTTCACATGCCGAGGTTATAGAAACAGATGAATTCTACACTTCATCTGCCCCGATGGCCTGTTAGGGTTAAGGGAACTTTACTTTATAGTGTATTTAGGGTTTTGTGGCTAGCACAAAGAGAACCGCCTATACTTCCCCCCCTCCTACTTTGCCCTATGACAAACTTTCTGTTTTGTTATAATAAGTTGACAAAACAAAATCGTGCCTTCAACCGACAAAAGAAATGTTCAGCATCGAATCCAGTAAAGAATTTAACCTGCTTGAATATTAATCCTACTAATAAAGCGCTATTCTTGGCATGCGTGCAGAATGGGATGTGGTAGTTTTCATATCGTGCGGTGTGCGTTGTAACCGTGTATTGTAATCCGTGTATGATGAGGCGCAGAATGGATAACAAAGAAATATACGAAATAACGCAATAGAAAAGAGCATGTGGCCTTTATTGCCATGAACAGAATACGTTATGAACAGAAATAACAAAGAAATGTATGAAATACTGTAATAGAAAATAACATTTGGCTTTTATTGCTATGAACATCCTTAAATACAACGCATGCACCGCAAGATATGAAAACTACCCTCGCTCGGGGAATTCCAGAAAGATAGTGAGAAGCCAAATTGAACTTGCGCGCGGGTGCTGTAGTGTGCCACACCAACTTGCCTTTGTGTTGCAAACTGGCATAGTAAAGTAGTTATTAGAGCATTTTCGAAAAAAAAATGCTCTATTGTCCCCGTTTTGTCTGTCCGTCCGTCCGTCATCACCCTAGATCTCAATAACCATAAGTCCTAGACCCATGATGTATATATCATTTTGTAGGTCTTGGCCTGCCAAGAAATGACTTTTTTCCATTCCGCGATCTGACCTCTCAGGGCCGTAAAAGGGGCCTTAGTACCGTTTTTTACTATATAAGCTATATTAATAAAGGAACGCTATATCTCAGCAACTATAAGTCCTAGACCCATGATGTATATATCATTTTGTAGGTCTTGGCCTGCCATGTGTACATCAAAAGTTCATTTTGCGATAGGACCTCTGAGGGCCGGGCTTCAGGGCTCCTAAGGGGCTTATATATTATATATACACCTTGTACGTTCAATAACCCGTTCATTTGGTGCAAAATACTGCAGCACGTAGTTTCACCAAGATTTATTAAGAAACTCATCAAATGGAAAAGTAAGCTTGTGTTCTGAGTTTAATTGAAAGTATCAGAGCTATGCAACAATTGACGGAGTTTTCGGACGATTAAATGACTATAATTTAGAATTTTTTCAATTATGAGTCCTATTTCAGTAACCACAAACCACTTGTAGTTAGATTTAAGAGACAATAATTTTGTTTCAAATATAAAGAAACGTCTTTATAATTTTTTTTTACAAATATATGCATTACACAATTGAATTTATAAACATTTCCAAAATTTACAAATATTTACTGAAAGCTAACAAACGTACTGATACTAACACGAAAATGCGCTAACACGTCCTGTGTCCAGAATGGAACAGGCTTAATTGCTTGTTTTTTACTTTTCAGTGCATTTTTATAAAAGCTTTTTTTTAATGCTTGGTTGGATTGGTTGGCTGGTTTGGTTTGGTTGGTTAGCGTTGACGGGTAAAACGTAATTTGTGACGTATGTAATGTAGGTCATTTCTGCACATTAGGAAGGTGGCATAAATCAGCACCCATATTTTTACCTAAGTGAATATAACCAAATTATTTTAAAATTCAGTAGTTAAATTGATTAGGAAGGGGTTTCAAATTACACCTAGATTTCCCGGGCAACGCCGGGATTAATATCTAGTAATAATTATAAAGCTCATAATCTTCATAGTTCTTTAAGAAGATGACTTGCCTGTTTGGGCTAATGAAATAATAACCACAGACTGAGATAAAATTAATTTCATTTTTAACACAATTATTTTTGGTTTTATTTTCATAGCACCTTATCATGTGCTGAATCTAGAAATAAAATTTTCAAGAAAAAAAAAATAAAGCAAGTTTAAGTGTATAAAAGAGAACTTCCTTTATTTCTTGTGTCAATCTTTGTTCATTATCGGTGATGGCAAGTTGTCTGTATTATCTCTTTACACAAAATCACGAAAGCTCACAAACTCTTCCAATAAAACACTAAAAGTCAATCTCATTCAATTATATTTATAAAAGCATCGACTGTCGCTTTATCGAATTCAAAGGATAATAAAACCCAAGTCAATACTACAGAGTTACAGTTTCACAAATATTTTACCAAACATCTATTCCTCGAAATAAAAAAAAAACACTTCTCATTAACTTCCTCGTATAATGCTATCTAAATTCACAAAGTACATTAACCCTAATCCCTTACTTCTCATTAACTTCCTCGTATAACGCTATCTAAATTCACAAAGTACATTAACCCTAATCCCTAACTTCTCATTAACTTCCTCGTATAACCATATCTAAATTCACAAAGAACATTAACCCTAACAAATCACATAACACGATCGTCTTAACTCAAACTCTCTTCACCCTCGAACTAAAACTTACATTCTTTAATATAGGCTATTTGAACTCTAAAATCCAATAATTACAATGCTTTCAGTTTGCTTGATTATAAGATCTACTAAAAAGTAATTCGCTTCGTAATTCCACAAAGCGTAAATTCATGGTCTCAAAAGTATTTAAATAATGTCACGGCAGGATCTAAACATTTTTGGTTAAATAAACTTTTATAAAAACAAAAATTGGACTAACAAGTAAAAAAAAAATAACAACTCATTCTAACTTTACAAATATTTTAATAAAGTATCATCTCTAAAAGTTTAAACGCGAGTGCTCCTCTAGATATATGGATTAATTATTGATTCTTATCATCGAACCTTTTTCTAGCCACGGACAGGTCGGCGATTGATAATTTCACCGCGGCCCGCTGATTGGGAGAGAGAGAGAGAGAGGCGTTAATTGTTTATATTTATATTTTAGATTGTTTATATTTACAACGCCCACTGCCACTCATAGCCGCTCAGCTCCTGGTTATCCTCTCGTCCCATGGCAAGCCGCACCATCCGAGAGAAACACACCACAGTAAATAAAAAAGGAAAAGAATTTAATGTTTCTTGGGCGGCCCAGTACCATCTGATCTCGGACCGGTACCGGTCCGCGGCCCGAGGCTTATGGTCCACTGTTCTAATATAAAGACATTTTATAAAAGTTTATTTCTTTACAATATTTTTTTATTGTATTTTGTCTTTCAAAAAAATTTAATTCATTAGGCAAGTCCATGCAAGAATTTTTTTTTTAAATAAGCTCCACCATTTCACGCTCCTCTGCACCGATGCTATGCATCCTATATATTTTTTTTAGAATAATAATCTCAAAAGGAATTTTTTCCCATGGTAAATAAACATGTGTAAAAAAAGATTAGCTTCGTAATTCTTCGTAATTTTAATTCATGGGTTGATAATTATTATAATCGTGTATTGCCGTATAGAATCTACACGTAATTATTATAATCGTGTATTGCCGTATAGAATCTACACGTAATTATTATAATCGTGTATTGCCGTATAGAATCTACACGTAATTATTATAATCGTGTATTGCCGTATAGAATCTACACGTAATTATTATAATCGTGTATTGCCGTATAGAATCTACACGTAATTATTATAATCGTGTATTGCCATATAGAATCTACACGTAATTATCATAATCGTGTATTGCCATATAGAATCTACACGTAATTATCATAATCGTGTATTGCCATATAGAATCTACGTGTGTGCCCATTCGAGTCATCTCACTAAAATAGACAGGGTTGTTAACAATACTCTTAAATTGAATCGAAATCGTCAATACCAATGCTTAATGAAAATAGTATTGCCAATACCAATACAAATACTCAAGTAAAAATGTATTGCCAAAATCGATACCAATACAATACCAATACTTTTGAGAACAACAAAATATTTTAATTTAAAATATAATGAGTGCAAGTTTTTCAATTTAAAAAAAAAAATAAAAACAATAAAATACAATGTCAAAGCACAATTTTAATGCTAATTACTTCACCACTTGGCAGCACGTAAGAAGACCATCATTTCAAAATGATCATTGCTGAGCCTAGAACGTAATGACATAAAAACCACGCCCACCCAATGAAACCAGTCGCTCAACTGCAGCACTAGCCGTAAGTCCAGTGTTCAGTTGCAGGTATAGTTTCTTAATGCTTGGGAATTCTGCTAATGGCAGCATTTCTGATGAGTTATCTTCAAGATATCTGTCTACTTCAGCAGAACTGTTACTATTAAGCAATTCGTCCTGGTTCTACCACCGTGCAGTAAAACTGGCAAAAAAAATCTGTTGATTCAGATATCTGTACTGTTGACTGTACTAAAGCTGCACCACCCTGCCGAGTAAGTTGAGTTGGAGCTGCACTCAGTGCACTGCAGGTACGCTTTAAGGTTTATACAACTTCAGCCTTGTGATCCAAGTTGTCCAGTTGGTCTTAAATTTTGGATTGATCACTGCTGCCAGTTTTGTCTTTGGGTCGGAAAGTATAAAATCGAATCGCGCATTAATTCCATAAACTCCAACAGCTCTGGCAACGTGTTCACATACCGTGAGAGGGATTTTACGTCAGACAATCATTTGCTGTAGTTGACCTTTTATAACGGTTAGTGTGGGCAGTAAATAACCAAATCCAATATTATTTTCTGCTTGCAAAATGTCTAGTCCACGACACAATGAACCAATACCTCAATGTATTCAGCTATGAATATTTTCTGCTGCGGAGTCAGTCTCTTGATGTCAAGGTCATCGAACACCATATCAAGTTTAACTTCTAATTCTGGATTGGATAGTAAACAATGTATTTTTGCAACAGAATCGTAAGCACTGAGCTCTATACTATATAGGGCTCAGTGATTGTAAGTGGAATTCCACGGATTGTCACCGGGAGTAACGATATACGTGCTCATGGGCGTCGCTAGGAATTTTTCCAGGGGGGGGGGCAAACATTTTCCAGGGGGGGGGGGGCAAATAACAACTTTATGACATTCTTTTTCAAAATGTAGGGGGGGGCGGCAAATGCCCCCCTTGCCATCCCCCCCCCCATGAATACGCCCATGTACGTGCTAATTGCCGCTTTGAACGCTTTTGCAGCTAAAGATGAGCGATTTTGTTTGTTCCAGATAGCTACTAACTTTGCAAATGTTTACATTGACAAACGTTTGGTTACTTCTTGTATCACGCGTAACAACAAGATGTAACAAGTGACATGTACATTTACGATGTGGCGGTAGCTGGTAAATAACCTGTTCCTGTTCGTCATCATTATCACATGGTGGATTCAGTAAATCATCAATTTGTTCTAATTCCATATCCAAATCTTCATCATTCTTTTGCTCCTGCCTCTTATCTTCATTTAAATCTACAGCGAAACGCTTTAAAAAAAAATTTGATTCACTGTCTGTTACAGTGAAAAAATTTTTTCACTTACTGCAAATTCTCTGTTGATTGCTTCTAGTGTTTTGCAACTATTCTACGCACAGCCAAGTAACAGCCTTTTCGCTCAAGTGACTCAGGTTCTAACCAATGCACAGTAACTAACACTAAAAAAAACGTCTCCGTCTGGGCGTCCAGCATTCGGTAGTTGTACAGACAGTATTAATAGAAAACTATTGGTATCGAGTATTGAAATTTTTTCGTTTAAAATGTATCGGCGATACACAAATCAATACTTGTTACAAAAAGGATCGGCAATACAGCAACCAATACTAAAAAAAAAGTATCGCCGATACTGTATTAGCAAATACCGATACTTCGGTACTAACAAGCTTGAAAATAGAAAACTTTCAAAAGTGAGGAACAAAATTTGAAGACAAACCCCCACCCCCCACACACAAACCCCAACACCACACCCGGGAAGAAAAACAGAAAACAATGTTCATTGCTAGTATTTTAAAATTAACTTTTAAAATGTTTAAACTTTTCGTTCTAAAACAACTTAGGTGTAGGTAGGTATCTCTCATTTGATTTCACAAAACTCTACTTATATACAGGAATATACATGAATAAATCATTCACCTACAAGAAGACAAAGCTGATAACACTAAAAAATATTTTTCTCAGCACATTATATTATGATTTTTCAATTTGTTTTTGTTTTGTTTTGTCAGCTTTAATTATCAAGTAATTTTTTTTTCTTGCTTTTATTTCTAAAGATACAATTGTACACTCCTCAATCGAATTGTAGCCATTTCCGAAAGCCGCTTCATTTGTGTTCTTTATTTTGCTATTGTGTATCAATGTTTCTTTGATACAGTATTAAAAAGAATATAACTCAGGCAGTGGCATTTTTTAATGGTCAAGAATAAAGGACGTTTTTGAAAAAAAACAATTGACTTTCTGTGTGATATTCTGTGGTTTACAAAAATTATTTCGTTGGGGCAAAAATGATTTCATAGATTTAAAAAAAAAAAACAGTAATAAGAAATCGAAGCCATCGAATTGAAGTCATGTTAAAAAAAAAAGTAAGAGTTTTAACCAATAGTTCTTAATTATTCCATTCATTAAAAAAAAGCTCTAAATGTCAACATTTGTTCTTAGTTCAAAAGGTACAAGAGTACTTTCTTTAAAGCAGTGAAAATTACACAAGAAAGCAGAAAAGGTAAAGTTTTTTTGTTTTTTAGTTTATTTTTGTTTAATTTCAAGCATAGAAAAGAAAGAAGAGGAACATTTGGTCACTCCAAAATAAGGTCAATTATACTCGTAAGCCACCGGCTAAGCCCCAGGGTAAACCCGTGTAGATGGGCAGCCCTGCTTCAAGCATTAGGAGAACTGTCTTCAGTTTTTATAGAAGCGCTGCACTTACAGTGTAAATACTAAATTTCAGTACTTTGTGTAGATAACCTCGCCCCTTTATTTGAAATGGCTTCCTTGGATCTCGACGTCTGCTTCATGACGTCAGAAGTGGCGAATGTAAAACCAAAACGATGCAGACGAAACAAATCGTAATACATCTTCCCGACTCTTTTGTTGAAGATGAAGGAGAAAAATATGAACACGCCCTGGAGAGCCATGAGTGGACATGTTATTAACTGAAGGATGTCATTGTCCAGCCAGACTCCAGCGGCTGAGATGACGCAGGAGATGCCCGTCAAGGTGGAAAGCTTGACATAGGTAATGACGCCACGACGTTCAGTCACGCTCGATGACTTCTGGACCTCGGCGACGCTAAATATTTCACGCAGTGTCAAGGTAAACAAGACACCATTACTGATGACCATGACACAAAGCGGTACCAGCAACGACAGCACGACGGTTAATATGGAAGTGCGGGTGTCAAGGAAGCAGATGGCGTCGTCGTATCCTACTGATGCTCCTGAGGTCATAGCTACATTTAAGGTCAAGGTCAGAGTCACAATCAAGGCAGGGGTGCCGTAGCCGTAAAGGCAATACCGGATGTGACGCCGTCGGTCTGAACTGCCAACGTTTCTATGTACGCTGACTGAGGTAAAGGCTAAGTACATGTGAATACAGCAGGCGCTCATCCAAGCAAAAGACGCCAACCAGCTAAAATGTAAAAGAATGGCATTAAACAAACAGAACCCGGATGTTAGATGACCATGAACTCCATACTCCGCAGTAACGAGAAGTGAGGTCTGCGCTGTTGCCAAGGAAACGCACAAGCTAATGTTGTTTAACCCAGGAAGTGATCGCAAAGAGGTGAACAGAAAGTAGGTCACCAAAGACAAGATCAGGCAGGCCACGGACGCCGATATACAAATGACCTGGAAGTAATACAGAATGACCATCAGTTGACTGCTCCGTTGTTTTGTTATCATTTTAAACCTTTCAAGACAAATGCGCACTTGTCCTTCAACTAAAGAAATATCTGGGTCACCCTGAACACTGTAGCTGCCCCCATCGTACTCAAATGATATGTGGATCTCCCAGTCTGCCACAGTTATCATTGAAACGTTTACTTCCACATATGGACAAATTAAACTATGCGTTATGTCAATGAATTTCTCCGTCAGCCACCAAATTCCTGTTTCATCATAGCGTCTCTGCAAGTTTGCGAAGTATTCAAGTTTTAATACATTCAAATTATTTTCCTTTCCTAAAAAAAGCGGTTTCAATGTAATTTTTTTTCCAATGCTTGTATTCAGGTCGATCTCCCATGCGCTCGTTAACATCTGTAACATGTGTTTCTCGAACATATCTCTTGTTATGTTGCTGTCAGCAACTATTTGGGCCGAGATATAGTACGACTGAATCTCGTAGTAACTGTGAGGGTCTCTCTTTATAAAAACTTTAGTGATAAGATCTACTTCGTTAATACCGGATCTTGTATTATTGCCAACATATTTATCGAAGGAATGAATCCTAAAGTATCGGCTTGACTTGTCCTCATTAGTATCGATATTTACCATATCCACTTCGTTTGTCGTGGACTTCAGTTTCCTGTAGATGGCGAGGTGAGAAGTTCTGATTTCTTCCTCTGTCAGTGCCACGTCAATGACTGGACGCAATGTCAAGGCCAGATTGTACCCCAGGCCGCGAATGGCCTTAAGGGATGTAACGCAATGTCCTTCGGGCGTTATTATCTTTCCTGGTGAACAACTGGCTTTCTTGCATTCTCCCTAAAACAGAAACAAATTGAGTAGAAATTAAAAGAGAGTCTGTGTCTTTTTAAATGCATCAAAACCATTTGTTGTCGTCACTTTCGTGATCAATTACAACAAGCAGAGGGGAAGCTGACTTTTGTTTACAGTAGTTTCAAAACTGTGTTTTCTTAAAAGAACCAATAGCATGTCACACATTTTCTTTTTCGCAGTGGCTACGGTACCATCCGTATTTTTTTTCCAGGTACCAGCAATAGATATTGCTCCACACCCTATCCCTAACCCTATCCCTAACCTTATCCCTAACCCTAACCCTAATCCTATCCTAACCCTAATATAATTGCTGGTACCCGACAAAGAAATACGGACACCAGCCATATTCCTAACCCTAATATAATGGCGCTTGATGGTACCGTAGCCACTTCGTTTCTTTTTTTGCATCGTTGTGTTCACGATATAGAGCGGATGTGGATAAGCTTTTAATCACAGGCCACAAAAATTACTTTAAATTGCTTAGTAGTAGGGCCGGGCCAACATCGGGTGGATTGAGTGTTTATAAGGCATTAAAAAAAATTAAAGGTGAGCGTCATAGATGTAAATGACCGTAGAGAAGCAGAGCGCGAACGTAGTCAAGCAACCTCTCTCGCGGGACGTAGTTTGTCATTTTTATTTTTAGATTGTAACGTTATATTGGCCTAAAAGTAAAAAAAAAAAGTATGACGTGTAACTTATTCAAACTTTTGGATCTATCTATCGTAATGACGCGATAATGGAAACAAATATAGAAGCATTATTGTGTTACTTTAATAATAATATGTGGTAAAAAGAAACGACACGTTGTTTGATTTTTTAAAAATCAGAGAAATCAGCGTAAATTATTTTTTTACGAAAAATAGTGATAATATCTAGAAAAACAGTTGTAGTAACAATACACAAGTATTTAAATATATGTTACCATTTTATTTTACCAAAAACGAATAGACAATCAAACGTGTAATTAGAATTATTAAACAAAAGTATTTTGCAGTTATCAAAAAAACTAAACACTGCTAGCCGTTAGAAAAGTAAAGTTCCCTTCTTAGCCCTGACGGGCCTTCGGGGCAGATGAAGTGTAGAATTCATCTGTTTCTATAACCTCGGCATATGAAGGGATTGTGTGGTTAGCACAACGCCCAGCCGCCTTTACTTCCCCAACTTAAAGTCAGGTACCCATTTAAAGCTGGGTGGACTTGTGGGACGACTTTGCACCAAATTTCACCTGGAAAAATTCCATGGGCCTCACCACCGGGGATCGAACCCAGGACTCTCAGGTCGACAGTCGAGTATCTATGTTATAGGCAAAGTGTAAAATCCGGCATTCTATAGAATGCCTAGGCAATGTATAGAATGCCTAAATTTTTCAGGCAAAGTATGAAATGAATTGCTATTTCATACATTGCCTAGGCTTTCTATAGAATGCCGAGTACCCGTTCAGCAAAGTATGTAACTGGCCTTGTTAGGAACTAGAGTAGATTTAGAGACAGACAATCCCCTTCGACGTTGTAAGATAAGAAGATATATCAGAAGTAGGAGTAATGCAAATAATGGTTGACAAGGTGACAGACGACTTAGGACAAGGTGGTCAGAAAACAATAGAGTAGTAAACAGCAAAGGAGTGACGTTTCTTAAAGTAGACCAGGAGGCGACGACGGACAGTTTAGGTACCATGACGACCAGGGGGCGCTCCTTTGGTGAGAACTATTATGAAGGAGACTGTGACGTAATTAGGGAAATTAAGGTGGCGATTCCTGATGTTGACAAAGGGCGGGGAGACTCACGAAATCTGTTGGCAGTTGTTATGAGCATGACAGAAGATGGCTTTTACCGCCTTGGAACTGCACATGGAATCTTGAAGCAGCTATATGCCAGATCAGAATTCACCGTATGTCCAAAAGATTTAATAAAAGCGGAAGACGTTCCTGACCTTGAAATAGCTCTCCGATCTGCTGCTACTTCTCAGTCTACAGGAAGCGGCCAAGGATTCGTCAGATGTAAATGCAAGACGAAATGCCAAACTATGAGGTGTCTTTGTGTGAAAAAGAAAATTAAATGCAATTCAAAATGCCATTCTAGTCTTCCCTGCTGCAACAAGTAGCTCATTCCAGTTGTGTTCTGCTTGTTTTCACCAGAAACAACATCTTTTCATTATTTATCAATTCTTCACTAATTCGTGAAATATGAACATGACAGATCAAAATATGAAGTGTTTTGTCAGAAAGAAGAAACTTAAGTACAGTACAATTCTAAGTGTGAATCCAGTCTTACCTGCTGAAGCAAATACTTCAATCTGCTGTCGTTGTTTTTTACGGTATGAACATCATATGCTTTATTTTGCATTCATTCCATATTAAAATACGTTTTTATCAATAAAGGCTTTTGTTGTTCTTTTCTGATATTTTGCCTAAACGACACTAGTCATTTTATACAATGCCTAGGCATTGTATAGAATGCCTAGGAAAAGTATGCACAATTTAGAAATTTTATACTTTGCCAAAACGACACTAGTCATTCTATACAATGCCGGCATTTCACACTTTGCCTATAACATCTACACCACTCGGCCATCCGTCCCGTTAGAAGTTGGATCATAAACATTCGCATTATAAATTACTGGGTGTCGAAAGATTAAGAAAGGTAATTCGTGGCTGCTGTAGGCCTACGTGTAATAACTGGAATGAGAAAAATATTAACTAATTGATCTATCACACAATTAATAACTAAATTATTATTATTATTACTACTGGATCAATAAATGTTCTATTGTAATTTTATTCACTATTCTTAACAATTAAAAAAAACTTTCTTTTGTATTTGTCCTAATGTTCAATGACTGATTTAATGTAAAACACAAAAGAACTTTAAAATGTAAAAGTTCCCTTAACGTACTAGACCGTCGGGGCAAACGATGTGTAGAATTTATCTGTTTCTGTAACTAAGGGTTGTGTGGTTAGCACAGCTCCCAGCCGCCATTACCTCCCTAACTCGTGTCAGGTATCCATATAAAGCTGAGTTGACTTGGAGACAGTGGCGTACCTAGGGTGGGGGATGGGGGTCCAAAATCAATAGTCCCCCGGGCCCCAGCTTGAGGGGGGACCCAAATTTTTTTACATGAAATATTAAGTATATAATTTCATGTCGTGGTGTTGAATGTCAAAATGCAGGGGCCTCCAAAGAGGCCCAGCCCCCCCCCCCCGGGTTCCCAAATCCCTAGGAAGAAGTAATTTGCGCAAAATGTTTTCGCCTATTACGTATATTGTATAATGTAATAAAGTAAGATTATAAAATAAGCTACCTGATATTCTTGCTTTATTTATATATTAAGTTAATTTTAATAATTTAAAAAAAAAGCTTATATGGAAATCAAGGGGTTCGGGGCAGAGGCGTAGCGAGGGGTGGGCAAGGGGGCATCATGCCCCGGGCGCTACTCTCAAAGGGGCGTCAAATGTATATTTTACATATATATTATTAGCCTATATGGTTTTCGAATGGGGGGGGGCGAAAAAGGTATTAAAAAGGTATTGTGCCCCGGGCGCGAGATTAGCTCGCTACGGCACTGCTTAGGGGAAGAGGACAACATTCATCCCAAAATCCAACAAGCTGGGAATGAGTAACTCTATTACATACGCTTGTAGAAATCGGTTGGTAGATAAGTGCATTTTACATGCACAATACTTCGAGGACAAACTGAACGATAAACTTACATCTGAGTCCATCCATTCACTTGACAACGGGCAGCGTCCGTCAACATTCCAACTCTCTCGCTTCGTCACTGACAACAGCAAAGATAATGGCATAGGTTGCTGAGGCCCGCGATGGCCGCTAGTGGGATACCTACACTGCAGACTGTCGTTGGCGCACAAGACACAAAAGACATTTTGGTAGCCTCGAACTGACATGGACCGCCCGGTGATGTTCCAACAAAGATCTTGTTCCAGAATGTTCTCAGATGTACACTTTATGTCAGTTTTCACGTTGACAGACTCAGGGCAGTTTTTAGGTGAGAAGTGAGACTTCGGGTTGATAAAAGTCACTTTGCAATTACTATTCCTTTTGCGCGAAGCGGCATTGAAAAATTCATATTCTGAAGTGAAGTGATACAGATTTTGAAAATGACTGCAAGATATTTTAATGGACCAAGGACTTGCAATTTTTACTGTGCTGTTTATGGTTTGAACATATGTGTTGTTATCAAGTGGACCGACAGTATATCCGTTACACAGTGCGCAGAATTTATTTTTGTATACTATCCCATAATACACGTCTGAATATGGTGTAACGTCGTCCATGGTCTTGGTATCTGGGTTTCGACATTGATCCATTAAATGTAACATAGTGCTAGAAACATTCGTCACGTTGTTTGATAATTTCGGATCACAGTTTGAAATCATGTAATATATTTCTTCCTCCGTTCCATTGGTCAGAGGAACACACTGGAACATGTCGGAACTTGGTAAGTGACTGAATTCATCACGGAGTGGCTCCATGTAGGAATTGTTCACCCGCCGAGGACAACATGTGTCGTATACGGAGCATAGTGGATCACAGTCACACGGAAAACAGGTGGGCAGCTCACAGTGATGTGTGTTATGTAGTTGATTATCAACGCAGACTCGTGCACAATATTGCACGTGAACATTCAGCCAACTTTCGGATGATGCATCCCAATGAGAAAACATATCACGTAAATCCCAAAATCGTGGTTTGAGAATTTGAGATTCGAGATGAATAACAAAATGACCTGAATCACCTAAGTCCACCTCTCGAGCTGTATAATTCAAATTTATCATTACCGGGAAATCGATCTCTCGAACTGTATCATTCAAATTTACCGTTACCGGGAAATCCACCTCTCGAACTGTATCATTCAAATTTACCGTTACCGGGAAATCCACCTCTCGAACTGTATCATTCAAATTTACCGTTACCGGGAAATCGATCTCTCGAACTGTATCATTCAAATTTACTATTACCGAGAAATTCACAACTATGGTAAACGAATCGTTCAACTCTGGTAAACTTTCCAATGAAACATTCTCTGCAGGAAAAGTATCACCCAAAAACCAGCCTAATAAATTTACTAAAAAGAAGAAATATCTCATTATGTACAGCATTTCTGCGTATATTTTACTTATTTCCAGTTAAATTTTAAACTGTTTTATTATCTCCCCTTAGAAGCGAGTGGTACAGCTGGCAACTCAAAAGCCACAGCTACTAGAATACATTGGTTGCCTCCCGCTTTTTATACACGTCTGCTAGCAACGATTAGCGCCCATTATCGTGTTGGGTTTGATAAATCTTGTTTCACACAGCCTAGGTGAGTTTAGAGCACTGGGCAGACAGAGAAAGGAGCGGGAGTTGCAGAGTTTACATAAAGGCTCGTCCATTAATTTAACAATTTAGGATTAAGGGGAGGAAGGGTGAGGTCTGAAAAAGCTTGTGCGTTGTTGATGTTCTTTTAGAAAGTGAGCATTTTTTTTTAAATCTTAAAAATTCAGTTACAATGACATACACCAGTATATTGTCAAATATTTAAATAGTACAAGAAATGTAAAATACATCTGTATGAACTAATTTAAATGTGTGTGTCTGTGTGTGTGTGTATGTGTGTGTGGAGAGAGATTTTTCGTCACATATTTCTCACTGCCCTAGAAAATCTAAACAACACTTTGCGTTGATCTCATTTGTACATGTTAATGTCAAGGTTGGTGAAATAAAAGAAAAATTGTTGAGTAATGATGTGCCTAACTGTAAAGAAGAAGGTCAGCACTGTGGCTAGACTATAAATGGTGTACAGACAAACACATCAGCTGCAAATCATTGTGCTAGATGTGTACACAGGTATTCAGCTGCAAATCATTGTACTAGATGTGTACACAGATATTCAGCTGCAAATCATTGTGCTAGATGTGTACACAGGTATTCAGCTGCAAATCATTGTGCTAGATATGTACACAGGTATTCAGCTGCAAATCATTGTGCAAGATATGTACACAGATATTCAGCTGCAAATCATTGTGCTAGATGTGTACACAGATATTCAGCTGCAAATCACTGTGCTAGATGTGTACACAGGTATTCAGCTGCAAATTATTGTGCAAGATGTGTACACAGGTATTCAGCTGCAAATTATTGTGCTAGATATGTACACAGGTATTCAGCTGCAAATCATTGTGCTAGATGTGGACACAGGTATTCAGCTGCAAATTATTGTTCTAGATATGTACACAGGTATTCAGCTGCAAATCATTGTGCTAGATGTGTACACAGGTATTCAGCTGCAAATTATTGTTCTAGATATGTACACAGGTATTCAGCTGCAAATCATTGTGCTAGATGTGTAAACAGGTATTCAGCTGCAAATCACTGTGCTAGATGTGTACACAGGTATTCAGCTGCAAATTATTGTGCTAGATATGTACACAGATATTCAGCTGCAAATTATTGTGCTAGATGTGTACACAGGTATTCAGCTGCAAATTATTGTGCTAGATATGTACACAGGTATTCAGCTGCAAAACATTGTTCTAGATATGTACACAGGTATTCAGCTGCAAATCATTGTGCTAGATGTGTACACAGGTATTCAGCTGCAAATTATTGTGCTAGATATGTACACAGGTATTCAGCTGCAAATCATTGTGCTAGATGTGTACACAGGTATTCAGCTGCAAATTATTGTGCTAGATGTGTACACAGGTATTCAGTTGCAAATCATTGTGCTAGATGTGTACACAGATATTCAGCTGCAAATCACTGTGCTAGATGTGTACACAGGTATTCAGCTGCAAATTATTGTGCAAGATGTGTACACAGGTATTCAGCTGCAAATTATTGTGCTAGATATGTACACAGGTATTCAGCTGCAAATCATTGTGCAAGATATGTACACAGATATTCAGCTGCAAATCATTGTGCTAGATGTGTACACAGGTATTCAGCTGCAAATCATTGTGCTAGATGTGTACACAGGTATTCCGCTGCAAATCATTGTGCAAGATGTGTACACAGGTATTCAGCTGCAAATCATTGTGCACGATATGTACACAGTTATTCAGCTGCAAATCATTGTGCTAGATATGTACACAGGTATTCAGCTGCAAATCATTGTGCTAGATATGTACACAGGTATTCAGCTGCAAATCATTGTGCAAGATATGTAAACAGATATTCAGCTGCAAATCATTGTGCTAGATGTGCACACAGGTATTCCGCTGCAAATCATTGTGCTAGATGTGTACACAGGTATTCAGCTGCAAATCATTGTGCAAGATATGTACACAGGTATTCAGCTGCAAATCATTGTGCTAGATATGTACACAGGTACTCAGCTGCAAATTATTGTTCTAGATGTGTACACAGGTATTCAGCTGCAAATTATTGTTCTAGATGTGTACACAGGTATTCAGTTGCAAATCATTGTGCTAGATGTGTACACAGATATTCAGCTGCAAATCACTGTGCTAGATGTGTACACAGGTATTCAGCTGCAAATTATTGTGCAAGATGTGTACACAGGTATTCAGCTGCAAATTATTGTGCTAGATATGTACACAGGTATTCAGCTGCAAATCATTGTGCTAGATGTGGACACAGGTATTCAGCTGCAAATTATTGTTCTAGATGTGTACACAGATATTCAGCTGCAAATCACTGTGCTAGATGTGTACACAGGTATTCAGCTGCAAATTATTGTGCTAGATGTGTACACAGGTATTCAGCTGCAAATTATTGTGCTAGATATGTACACAGGTATTCAGCTGCAAAACATTGTTCTAGATATGTACACAGGTATTCAGCTGCAAATCATTGTGCTAGATGTGTACACAGGTATTCAGCTGCAAATTATTGTGCTAGATATGTACACAGGTATTCAGCTGCAAATCATTGTGCTAGATGTGTACACAGGTATTCAGCTGCAAATTATTGTGCTAGATGTGTACATAAGTATTATGAAGTGCTTACACACTGGACTTTAACTTTGTTTACAGTACTTCTGTAAATTGGATATAAATTTGACTGTTTTAAATATTTTGTAGCAATACCATTACGGTGGGGGAAAAAGTATTATCAGTTGTACATGTAACATTGAAAGGTCATACAAACACTAGAGATGGTCATCAAGAGTAGCTGCAGTGAATGCAATGTGTATTGAAGTTAATGAGATGTATGGTCTACTTCAAGATATATGTCAGTGTATGCTGGATGTAATTGTGTATGCTAAATCTGGAGCAGCCAATAAATTTGGTACCTTTAATTAATTTCTCATGTATTTATATGCCTATGCTGGAGAAGGGGTGTCCTAATTCCCCCCCCGGGCCCCAGCTTGAGGGGGGCACCATAAAAATGTTTACATTAAATATTAACTACATTATCTCATGTCATAGTGTCGAATGTCAAATTGCAGAGGCCCCCCCCCGCCCTGATCCCTATTTCCGGCACTGGTGGGAAGATGTGGCGCCAAAAATAACAAGGCGCCACAATAACTAGCTACGGTCATGTGAATGGTGTGGTAACCGGAACATTGCGAGCCGAATAGTCAATACCTTACAAACAAAATTCATTGAAGAGCCACATACCTTTATATAGTATTTGAGGGCTGGAGATGGGTTCCTTGTTTGTTAAAGTTCGTTAATTAAGGGAGCACACTCGTTGATTTTGTTACATGAGTCAAAATAGATTTCAGTCATTACAATTAGGGGGCGGAGTTTGAACTTTGTTATTTATTATTTTAATTGGGAAGGACGGTTGGGGGGGGGGATTCTATGTTTTTCCTTTTTTTTCATAATTGACGTAATTTTACTAAGGGGGGGGGGGGGAAACCGGATGCTTGATAACAGGGGGGGGGGATCTAAAAAGTGTAAATATTTCGTGATTTAATTAATAGACTAGCCTTGAAGAATGCCAGTTGCAGGGTTTACATAAAGAACTCGAGGTGCAGACATTACCTGAACAGTGTCCTAATGTTTTTCATTCGGCATTAATGGTCTCAACCCATGTGTCACGCTCACAGCTTCAACGGTAACTCATGACTAAAAAAACAAAAACTTTCATATAGTGCAATGGTCCTCAAATTATTGGTCGCGGACCCATTGGCGGGTAAGCGAACGAATTTCGAGTGGATCATTACAAAATTTACATACGATTAAAAGATCGACAAATGAAATGTGCATGAATCATAGTTACAACTCTAATTTACAAAACTAAACGTGCGTCCAGCTTTTCTAAGAAGAATGCAAAAAAACAAAATATAGAATTCAATTCTCTTTCTTTTCTCGTAGTTTTTCTTCGCAGGTGGGTCACAAAAACAAAACAGTTTTTAATGGTGGGTCTCGAGAGAAAAACTGATTTCATAGTCGGTCAATTATAATCAGGCCCGTAGCCAGGAATATTGGATTGGGGGGGGCCGAAGACATTTTCGGAAGGGCGGGGGGGGGCGAAGAAATTTTTTTCGGGGGGGGTGCCGAAGAAATGATCGGGGCGGATCTAGACAACTTTGACCGGGGTGGGGGGGGGCAAAACATTGACCCCGGGGGGGGGGGCAAAATTGTTTTCATTGTTGAAAATTGGTGTTAGAACAAAAAATATTTCGATAATTTAATGATGTATTACCTAAACTTGCGGTAACGGGGGGGCATGGGCCCCCGCCCCCTCCCCCTAAATCCGCCCCTGGTTGGGTAGAAGAAATGTTCGGGGGGGGGGCGAAAATGGAGGTGCGAAGCGCCGAAAACTTGCGAACGGAGAGGAGGGGTTTGGGGAGGGGATCTCAGTGAGTCCCCTCCCCAAGAAATTTTTTGCAACTCCATATCTGGAATGGCGCATTTTAGTACCGATTGTTTAGCTAATTATTAGAAATATATAATTTTAACTACGTTTCAATAATGCATGGCATGTTGCAGTTTTGTTAAAAATAATTTAAATAGTAAAGAGTTTTAATGATAAAAATTTATTGAGGCTGAGCAGTTTCTGATTCCTGTTATAAATATATTGACCAATAGTTCTGCTACACAATTGTTACATAATAGATACCTGATTTATATTACTATACTGTTTGTTTAACGTACAACCCGGGAAGAACGACAAAGATGCATGAATAAAGCGTAGCTATTTGTGTGATATTTCTTATAAAATATTGAAAACAAAGAACAGATCTATCAACAAAAACAGTCGCAATTATTCAATTTAAAATAAAATTAATTATACTAAAAAGTAAATTTGCAAATTAAATAACATCACTCAGAAATCACAGAGTTTGTACTTTATTATTTTATTATACATATGTATAAAAATGAAGTCAGAAACCAATGTTATTTTTTTAACTTATTTAAGTTGCTAGTTGTCCTCAGAAGATATCAATATATAAAACTATTACAAGGTTGCGAACAGGCCCATCGCCAGAAATTTCGGGCCCCTGGGCTGATATTAATATTTTAAAAACAATCGGGCCCCTGGGCTGATATAAATATTTTAAAAAGTTGATTGGCCAGCTCAGTCCTGGTCCCTAAAACTCGCTGGGCTCCTGGGCATTGGCCCCCTGCCCCCCCCCCCACTCGTCGGCACTGGTTGCGAACGTATATTATTATACGTTTCAAATTTGCAAACTTCGTGGTTTAGCCAGCCCCGTAGCCAAGGGGGGGCACTGGGGGCCGTGCCCCCCCCGCTAGGTGTGGAGTGCCCCCCCCCACTTAAAAAAGAAGAAAAAGAGGAAAATATAAAGAAAAAGTAAAAAGTGCCCCCTTGCTGGATATTGGTGCCTCCCTGCTTACTTTGACCTGGCTACGGGCCTGGGTTTAGCACTGAATTTACCTAAAAATGCTTCGGCATTCAGATTGTCTGTTAAATCTTTTTCAAATGCAAGCAGGAAAAGATTGCTTAGACGCTTTTGTAACATTGATCTGCGATATGGGGTGAGCATTCGTGTGAGGGTTGAGAAACTGCTCTCACACACGGCTGTTGAAGCACCAAATGCCAATGCTGCCCAAAATACCCAGAAGTGAACTTCAATAAGATTCAATCTTTTATGCCCAAAAATAAGTTAAGCTATATATGTAAGTATATATAAATAGCCTGAATGATTACTTTTAAGTTTTTATTATTATTGATTTATTAAACAAAATGATTGATGTTTTATAGCCGTTATTATTAAAATTTTGTCAAAAAACTCAAATCATGCACGGGGGGGCTCAGGTCATGCACGGGGGGGCTCAGCCCCCCCCCTAGCCCCCCTCTGGCTACGGGCCTGATTATAATTATAGATAAAAGGTGATTTTTTTCTTTATTTTCCTCTCAAAGCCATAAGCAAGAATGCCAACTTTTTTCCAAAACATATCCAAAAGTAAATGTAATGCTGTGGGAGGCAAAAGATATTGACTGTGCTACTTTCAAAGGAAATGTATAACTTTGAACGCAAAGTAGTTTAGGCCTATTTAACGGAACTGTCGCGCGCTCTGCTATAATGCATTTGCGCACGCTCGTGTAAGTTGTGTGTGCGCACACACGCGTGCATCTTAGAATGAGCAGTGATGTGGCCCCGCCCCCTATCCCCCCCCCCTTCAATATATGTTTCTACTGTGATATAAAATGGTAAATGTGCAAATTTGGCAAAAACAGACAAATTCCGTGTATAAATTGTAGCATTTTGGAAACATCATTACATCAAGTGGGCCATCCACGAGGGACTCGTTGGCGCTTGGTTGTGATTTCTGTCTGCATGCCTCTGGTAACGGGTTTAAATCTCAATGACTCTGGTAACCAATATTTATCTTTTTTGGTGCCACGTAGTCATTGCGCAATTAAGTGTGACATAAACTGCCACTCTTAAACGTGTTAAACAAGCCAACCTTCCAAAACAGCTCAAATATGGCTTTTCACTCAGCAAAAATTTCAAAAAAATGCAAGATGTGCTGAGTAGCTTCAACATCTTATACACACATAGAAACAGATGAATTCTACACTTCATCTGCCCCGATGGACCGTTAGGGCTATGTGAACTAATACTTTTTATTATCTTACATTCACCATTTATACTTTTTATCCTCATACATTCACCACTTTTACATTTTGTCATATTACATTCACCACTTGTATTTGGCAATAATTAAAAAAATCCAATAGTACCATGCGCGTGAACAACACCTGTGTAAACATGAGACGTAAGAAAGTACCAAGCACGATCTGGGCACATACACACACACACACACACATACACACACACACGCACAATGTGATAACTTATAACAGTGCAACTGCTAGGCAAGACCTGGCGACTAGACTAAACAATACATGCATTAGGGTGATAACTATTTTCGTTTTTTTTCGTAACGAAACTGAAACCCCTTACATTCGAGGAACAATTGTATGTAGATGACAGTAGCAACATTAATTTTTTTTAAAATTGAAAAAAGTCCCCCCACCTTTTAATTTTTGTTTTCTCATATCGCGCAGTGTGACGCTCGTTTTTGATTTCACACTGAATTATTATATATGACTTTCTAGACTGCTTTTAAGCACATTTCAGTCGTTTGTTTCCATTTGTTTATAAACAAGGCATTTACTATACTCATCTTCCCTCATATCTAAACAGAAGAGGTATCCAAGAATTCTATCTGTTGAAAAGCTAATCAATCTCACATGGATGCCGACAAACCGTCAAATTCTTGGAAACTTCACTTTTCTGTTCAATAGCCAGAAACGGCGACTGGATCGAATCACAATTATGATTACTGATATAGAATTGCTCTGGAGGGAAATTCTAGACTTTCCACTATTATCCAACACACTAATCAGAATGAAACTCAATGGTCTGATTGATTTATATGACAAAAACAAAAAGAAACCATCTGATAACACTTTCTCAGTTATTTGATGTCACCAACGTTAATGGAGAATGGAAAAGCACAGAGGATAAAGAGCTCTACCAGAGGCAAGTTAACAGTGGAGTAAAGATTGGTTATTCAATGGTCAAACAAGCCCCTTTGGAATCATTTCACCCAAGAAAACGAATCCGACTATCAAAAACTCAATCTCAAGCCAGCTTTTCTCAATCACAACCTTCAAAAACACATACAGCTGTCTCACAACCTGCACAAACACATACAACTGTCTCAAAACCTACACAAACAAACACAACTGTCTCATAAACTACACAAACACACACGACTGTCTCAAAACCTACACAAAACATACAACTGTCTCAAAATCTTCGGATTCTGAAACCTCTGCTTCTTCACCCGAGTCGCCAACTATTTCTTAAACGTCATCTTCTGAATGCAAACCGAAATACCAAAGAGCAAGCACTAGAACGGCGGGTTTACTAGTACTGAAAAACATTTCCACACATAAAGCACATGACGTTCTTGCAACCATTGCTGAACAGGGTCATGATGTGATGGTTCCAAGTCAGGCGGGTGTCTGGAAATGAGTAATCTCTGAAGGACGGAAAATGAAAACTAAAATTGTTCAAAAACTTCAAAGCAAAGATCCCTATTGTATCCAGTTTGATGGTAAAAGAGTGCAAGGGGAAGAGAATCAAGTAGGTTTGCTGAAGAAGGTGACAACCGAAATCAAACTCGGTATTCTCAAATGTGAGAGTGGTTCTGCCGCAGCCATTCACAATGAACTACATCAGCTAATAGATGAATATGATGCTTGAGAAAATATTTGTATGTTAATTTGCAACACGACCGCAGAAATACTGACCATTTGCACGGCATTGTAAAGCTCATACAGGATGATGTCTTGAGCAATGGCTTTCAGAAGCCATAATATATTGACTGTCAGCATCATGTACTCGACCTTCTTCTGAAACATGTCATGAATTTTCTTATTCAAGAGTCAATGAGCAAACAAGAACTCAACTATTCAAATTAACACAAAACTATGTCACTCTTCAAGCTGATTACCGCTTCTTGCGACAAAAGATGTTAGCACAGGCGAGAACCCACGTTGGCCTCGCATCAGCTGGAATAAATTACCAAATTTACACCAGGCAAGATGGAACTCACATGCAATATTTACTGTTATAGCATTATTTCTGATACCAGAGTGGCGCAGTATTCTCGCTTCTGCCTGCAACTTCATCTGCTACGAATGGGCAAATGCTTGGTTCGATTCGCAACACTACAATGAAGCGTCCTTCAATGAACTGTTTACCTCACTCATCAAGATAAAAAGCAAGAAGGCAATTAAGTGTTTAAAGTCCCATTGGTCAGTCGAGAAGTCATTAATTGACATTCCCAGATCTAACCAAATTGCTGAACGTGCTGTGAAACTGATGGCGGAACTTCATGCGAAATCGAGAAAAATTGAATTTTTGAATCTGATGTTCATAGGACAAAATATGTTTTGAACATTTCTTGTACATTCTGTACATATTACTAACTGTTCTATATCTTATTTGTTAATAAAAGTTGATTAGTTATTATTAATACTCTTTTGAATTAAGATAAAAAAAAAACATGTCCTTTTTTTGAAAAAAAAATTTTTTTTTTCACTTTTTTCTTCCGAAAAATGGGGAGGTGGGGGAACTTTTTTCAAAAAAATTTAAAATGCGATTGATATTCTTAAATCACACATAAAAGTTCCTCGATTGCAAGTGGTTTCATAAAAAATTTTTTTTTGTTATCACCCTAACATGCATCCTTCCCAGCCACAATGATTGTATCACAGACGTTTCCTGCCAAGCGATCAGCTGATAAAGAAATCACTGCCGTTAGATGAAGACAAACAAAAACGCAAATCATTTTACATCTAAATGACTAGACGAAGTTAAAGATACAATGGGCAGAGCCGTTGAGTTGGGGGCTACATTTTCTTCCAACACCAGGATCCAACACAGAGACCTAAAAATAATTCCCCCAAAAAATAAAGTTACTTTTTTTTTCTAATACAAACTATTGACTTCGTCGAAGGAGAAATGGGGACAAAAAAAAACTCAATTCTATGAGTTCTTTAAGTAACGATTAAAAATTGCTGGCTGAAAAATAACTCCTTTCATTTGTCCATATCTTAAATATCTCATTTTAGTGAAAAAACATTTTGTAATAAACTGGTAAAAACAAAATTGGGTGACTGATTGGTAAAAAGTAAAACAGAATTGGGTGACTAGTTGGTAAAAAGTAAGACACAATTCAGTGACTAGTTGGTAAAAAGTAAAACAGAACTGGGTGACTAGTTGGTAAAAAGTAAAATAGAATTGGATGACTAGTTTATAAACTAGGATCACCCGTTCAATCAGATTTTTGCAGATGTTTTCTCTTTTAAAGTTGTTCCCCAAAATATTTCACTAAAATTATATCATGTCTTAAATATTAGAATCATAAAGTATGATAAAGACATCATTTTTTTTTCCTACTTCCTTCCCCTTGAAAATTACATTCTATTTAAAACCCCAGGTATTTCCAAACAGTTTTATATTATTATCGAAGGTAACTCTTCAATCTTTTTCAGATTTGCCCTCACTATTCCCCCCATAAAATGTATTTAAAGTTCCGGATTCCATACATGTGTCTTCTTTCCAGAATGCATAGAACAAAATTCTTTATGGACACAGTCAGGGTCGAACTAAGGGGCCCGGGTGTAGAATATAATAACAGGCCATTTTGATAAAGAGATAAAAGGGGTACTAGTTTAGGTTTTTACGGGTATAACGTTAAACGTTGCGGAGGCCTTCACTATTTGGGGTCCCGAGTGCGGGGGGGGGGCATGTATGTGCCCTCAAAGCCTCTTCTAGACATTGTACAATCTCATCATAAACTTTCTTAACGCCTGTGAGTTGTTTTAGTTCAACAACGAAGTTTCCATCGAATATTTCTTCGGATTGTCCCACTTTGTGGGATCAAGCAGATGTCGGGGAAATACCGTATAGAAAGAAGATTGCGGTGTACGTCTTATTTTTATTTTACAGCTCAAACATGTAGAGAAAATTAATTTAGCTTCAAATTTATTCTATTTAATGGTTTTCGTATATATATATATATATATATATATATATATATATATATATATATATATATATATATATATATATGAGTATAAAAATTAGACAGAGAAATCCAGCATATTTACTTTCATAATTTACATCTAAAAGCATTGTTCTTTTCTTAGACTAAAACACACACAACCAAAGTTTAAAACACTTAAATTCCCCAAAAGAGGTAGGTCATGTGCACACAATATGGTTTGAGGAGGAGTGAGGCTGCCGCAGATGCATTGCTCCGGGGCTCACAGACTTCAAGGGGGCCCATGTAGCTCCATACTTTCTAAAAAAAAACATAGGGCGTACACACGCAGGAACAAATTACATTTACAAATGTAAAATTTAGCTTTTGTTGGACTATTTAGAAATAAATAGGCGTTTTATCATATTAGGAAGAGAATGTTATAAAATACACATATACATGTTAGTACTATTGTGTATAATGGACCTAGACGCCATCTTCGTACCGGTGCCAGGATTTTCTCTCGGTGGCCCAGCACACAACTTAAGGAGTTGTCCAAAATACAGTGGCGTACCTAGGGGGGGGCCGGTGGGTGCGGTCCGCACCGGGCGGCACTTTTTATTACTTTTTAGGGGGGCGGCAAAAATGTATAGATTAAATTGAAATACCTAAAGGAGAGACGGCAAAATCGTCTTCCGCCCTGGGCGGCCGATACCCACGCTACGCCGCTGCCAAAACATATTTGACAACAACAGCAACACTGCTCAAGTTTTACTAAATACACTGTTCAAGTTTTACTAAATACACTGTTCAAGTTTTACTAAATACACTGTTCAAGTTTTACTAAATACACTGTTCAAGTTTTACTAAATACACTGTTCAAGTTTTACTTAATACACTGTTCAAGTTTTACTTAATACACTGTTCAAGTTTTACTAAATACACTGTTCAAGTTTTACTAAATACACTGTTCAAGTTTTACTAAATACACTGTTCAAGTTTTACGAAATACGCTGTTCAAGTTTTACTTAATACGCTGTTCAAGTTTTACTTAATACACGGTTCAAGTTTTACTAAATACTCTGTTCAAGTTTTACTAAATACACTGTTCAAGTTTTACTAAATACACTGTTCAAGTTTTACGAAATACGCTGTTCAAGTTTTACTTAATACACTGTTCAAGTTTTACTTAATACACTGTTCAAGTTTTACTAAATACTCTGTTCAAGTTTTACTTAATACACTGTTCAAGTTTTACTAAATACACTGTTCAAGTTTTACTTAATACGCTGTTCAAGTTTTACTAAATACTCTGTTCAAGTTTTACTAAATACACTGTTCAGGTTTTACTAAATACGCTGTTCAAGTTTTACTAAATACACTGTTCTGCTCTAATCCATCGTTGTATGAGGGGAGAACTTTAAACACGCCGCGGCCCCTGCTATAGAATGCCTGGCCCCTGCTGTAGAATGCCTGGCCCCTGCTGTAGAATTTTCACGCAACGGGGCTGCTGCAAACTGTAATCCATGTGTAAGTACTGCGAGTTGCGCTGCCTTACAGGGCTCCGAAAGAGTGCTGTTGAAAAGTTCTTGCACTTCTCAGATTTGGGAAGAGGGCGCCAAAAAAAAACGTAACTCACGCAGGGCCCTATTCTAACCCTTTCAACTGTCAGGTAATTTTGATAACCTATTTGGAGGGGGGGGGCTTTTGCTGTGTTCCCCCCCTAGGTAGACAGTTTGACTGTCTATAAGATCGGCCCTGATTACTATATGACCACATCTATGACGGTGTGTGGTCGGGGTAATATCTCACTCCGACTTGTAAAGTAGGTTGTGCTGTTCATTTTGATCTCAACACCAAGTAATACATTATTTTTGTAACAAATCACCTCCACTGTAGGTAGTGGTGGGGCTTCTTCAACACCTGGTCGGTGAAAATGAGCGTGAACAGGAGAGATGTCTGGCGGGGGGCTTGGAATAGACCAGTGAGGGGGGGTCTGTCAGTTTCCTACGCGTCATTCCTACTAGGACCCTAATATGGGCGACTCTCGGTGCTGCCACCGTGTCGCAGTTTGAGTGCTCCAAGGACCACTACTTTGGGCGACTGTGCTACCCACTGTGCTCCAAGACCACAGGGTAGATCAGTCTAGCAGCTTGCTGACCATTGGCCTGTAGTGTGTGTAGTCCTCAGATGCTGAGGGACACCCCCCCCCCCGAGTTTCATCTCACTAACAGACGACCCAACAGTGTAACACATAAATACATACATATAAACATACAGGAGATAAACACTTGTGCCAAACATATAATGGAGTCAAAAGTTTTTATCACATAAATTTAATTGAAATTCTGTGGTTGTTGTTTTTTTATTATTAACGAAAATCAAACAAGTGTCAACAGAATTTATTTTTCGGACTAAACATTATTTTTATAAAATCAACAATGAATCACAAGAGGTGTGTAAATAACATCAATATTTGACCAGTGGCGTCATTTGGGGGGGGGGGGGGATTCTTAAAATAAAAATAATTAAATTTAATAAATACAAATACTCTTTTTTATTCTATAATCAAAAATTAATTTTTTTAAATATTATAATGTCTGCTGTTCTTTTTAAATCTACTGCTCTTTGCTATTTCTATAAACTTTAATCAAACAACTCAACACTATTACATTTTTCATATAGTATACCATATATTATTATATATGCATGTCACCGTTTTAAAAATATATAATAAACACATAATTGCTATTTTTGTATTTTTATTTGCCCCCCCCCCCAACATTTTTATTTGCCTCCCCCCCCCCCCAACATTTTGGTGAAAATACGCTACTGTATTTGAAAGCCAACAAATTTTGGTATGGAAGTCTGTGAACATTGAATCCTAAACATAATTATTTGACTGCTAATTAAATATATACACATGCATATGCTTGTGATAAATTTCTGCGTATCAAAAAGATAGTTATGGTAAGGGCATCACATTAAAAGGTTATTTGTATAAGTTAAGAGACGCTCTATTTTTAAAACAAGGCAATGATTTAAAATAGCTTGGGGCCAGTGTTCTCCTGTGTAAACAACAAGCAAAAAATAATTCACAATAAAGTTTGAGGTGAGTCCAATAGTTAACTTCCTGTGACAATAAATATATCCAACTGACAATAAATAAATCGTAAGTAGTTCAAAGTCTTGGGAGTAAAAGCTTTACACATCCCTTGAAGATAAAATGAGAAATTCATAACAGCTGGTGTGCTCTGAACTGTGGGTAAATTTTTCCCAAAATCTGGCCGCAAAAGACGATCTCTATATGAAATGGTGGATCTCTCTGAAGTTAAATAGAGAGCGAGAAAAAAACATTTTAATGTCCACAAGTTAAAAAAAAAACACAGAAAAGATCAACAAAAAGTTAGGAATACAATCGAAGATCAAAGTGAAATTAGATTTAATGTGGCAAATATTTTTTTAACATTTTGTAGATTGCAGGCTTCTATCTTACACGTGAGAAATATATGACCAATGCTCTAATACCAAATAAATGCTATAAAAATTAACTTATAGACGCTTCAGCATGGCATAGCTGTGTGGCAAAAAGAAAATTTATTATTTTTAAATCAGATGACTTATCTATTTTACTAAAGGGATTCCACATTGTTTCAAGTTTAAAAAATGTTGGGCAAAAAGGTTTTTATTCATTAAGAAGATATTTAAGCAATTTTTTAGTTGTTTTTTTTTTTTTTTACTCAAAAAGTTTATTTATTTTCATGGTGATGATGTTATTAATTTAGTCATATACAAGCAGTGGTGAGACATGAGTATTACATGGGGTGTTTTAAACAGCAATGCACATTTTGTATAATATATATATGGTGGGCCGAAAAAAAGTGAGAGCATCATATAACATACGAATCATTTTGAAATATAATTTAATTAATTGTATTGTTTCATGTAATTTTGTTTACAAAGTATTTAGCCAATCAGAAATCCTGTTCAATGTGTCCTGCCTGCTTATCAACAATTTTTTCTAAGCGTACAGCTAAACAAACTTTGATATAATTATATTACCGTCTACGCAATGTTCTCATTTTTTTTTGGCCCACTCTGTATATTCTGTAGTACAGAGGGTGTTCAAAGAAATGTGTGGTTAATCAGTATTCTTCAAAAAAGTTTTAACACAATATGGGCTGCCTACACCTTTAAGATTACTTTTCTTATTTATAACTTCATATTTATATCCCCAGCAGTGTCCATGAGGTCGTCTCTGCAACAAAACTTGTTATGGGATAAATGAAACGAATAGGCTAATAATAATACAACAGACATCAAAGATATCATATGCCAAACTACAAATAAATAAATACCTTTTTAAAATACATGCCATTGTTATTTGTTGAGAATAAATGGTTAAATAAACATGTACAATAAATACATTGTTACATTCCCTTTTGATCCTAGTTTTGGATTATACATATGCATAGTTGGGTAGCGAAAATAAAATATTGTTCATAGTGCATTGCAGAATATAAAAGTTTCATAACCACTGGAATAAATTATTGACTTTTGTTAGCTTAATCTTATAAATGTGTGAACATGTGCAATAGTAAGATTCACACACTCATTCATACATGTATCTGTATATCAATATCTGATATATATAAATATATTTATTCATTTATATACACTAGTAAATGAATAATCTATTGTATATACACGTATAGGGATAAAGGGGGAAATTTTAACAAATTCAGTGGATTCCGCTTAATTGGGACACCGCTTAATTGGGACAGCCGCTTATTTGGGACAAATCTCAAAGAAACCAAACCAAGAAGCCAATAGTGAATTTGTATGCTTTATTGGGACAGCCGCTTAATTGGGACAAAAAGCCTTGGTCCCGATGTGTCCCAATTAAGCGGCATTGACTGTATAACCAAACTTTGTCACAGCAGCCATATCGATCTAGTTGAAAAGCATATCAGTGTTGGCATTTCCATAAAAATTTATAGAATCACCCTTTCTTATATCAGGTAATATTTTCTTATACCATTGAGTGTTATTTTTGGGGCAAAAGTTCAACCAATGAATGAGACTGTTTATGAACAAGAGTAAACCTAATTTTAGATTTGCAACATTTTTGATAAGTGAATTAATTATCAATTCATTCAATTTTTATTTTTTTGTAGTAGCTTTTAGACTGTTACTGCTAGTAAAAGTGGTCACATGAGTGGCTCATCCTTATATTAAAGATAATTGTGTAAAATATTTGACAGGATGTAAATAGTTTTGATTGCTTCTCTCAATCTAGTTCTTTAAAGAAAAAAAAAAGAAACTAATTTGATCCAGTTTTTTGTAATTTTTGAAATTTAAAAAAATGTAACTTCCAAAATGTACAACGGTCCATAACCAAAATCACTTAACTTCAATATCAGCATTCCTATCTATTACAGTCAAAATAATAAATAGATTATTCATAGATTTTAGAATTCTTGTACATGCTTATTTTCAAGATGGCAACCATGACCAAAACTACCAATAGTCAAATATGAAAGATAGAAAAATCAATATTCATTATTATTTCTATACATTGTTTATGGGTTTTATCAATATATAGTTATATATATTGGGTCAAAGACACAGAAAATTATTTTTTTTTGTAAGGCTTTCCTCCTCATAAAAATTCATATTTTAAATTCAAAGCTAGATGTGTTCAGCAGATGTGAAATATGTTAAACTGAAATAACAGGAATTTTGAAACTCAATTCTACTCAATGGAAAGTGCATTGGCATGCACCAAAAACTGATATAAACAAGGAATCATCTGATGCAAATGGTTTACACATTAATTCATTCAGCACTGAAAATTGTTTTACTTTTTGGACAGTTATTTTTATTTTTTTCTACCTTAGTTTTATTTATAGCTATCTTATGATTGAAATATTAAATGAAAGAGAACTGAACGGTCTTTAATCGTCCTATTGGGGAACTTTAATGATTGCAAGATGCTCACAGCAGCCTGTCACGCTGTATGTGTTCATAAAAAGTCAATATAGAATAATATTCTAACAAATTTATGGCACTGTTTGTTTTTTTTAACCACACGCAAGAATCAACTTACGTTTAATATTTTCCATAGTGCCCCAAAGCAAAAAGTACAAAAGCAATACATATTCTTCACACTCATCTTGATCAAGTTCGGCATGTTCCTAAATTAAAATGACAAAATTTTTAGATTTTAATCTTAATGAATCAAGATATGAAATTTTTTCAATCAGTTGTGACTATTGAAATGAGGTCAACCTACCTGCTTTGGTAGTGGTGTGAAATAATAGTCAACAATATACTGCAGCGAAGGAAAATCATTGTTGCTGGTGATAACTGTAAATCTTTGACCTATGATGTCATTCACAACTAAAACAAGAAGTGGCGGCATTTCAATAGTGCTCAAAAGTACAATTTTTTCATCTGAACTTTTTAAAAGGCAGTACAGCTCAGATATTCTTGAGGCCACACTTTTCAATGCATTAAGCTGAAAGAAAGAAACTGACACACTAATAATGCAGCGAAGGAAAATCATTGTTGCTGGTGATAACTGTAAATCTTTGACCTATGATGTTATTCACAACTAAAACAAGAAGTGGCGGCATTTCAATAGTGCTCAAAAGTACAATTTTTTCATCTGAACTTTTTAAAAGGCAGTACAGCTCAGATATTCTTGAGGCCACACTTTTCAATGCATTAAGCTGAAAGAAAGAAACTGACACACTAATAATGCAGCATTTAACAATCCAACACAACAACAGTCAATATAAATCATATTTTTCTCTTTATAAGCATAATTTTTTTGAAAAATACAGTTTTAGTCAACTTGTCAATCTACTAAGATAAAAAAAAAAAATAATCCCCAGTGAACATACGATATCCCTGTAAGAATGAGAACCCTTCCTAAATCCACACAATGGCATAAACCATCAAGGTCACTGGATGAAACACAGTGGTCAGAGGGGTTCACATATAAAATTGGCTGTAAGATTTAACTGATGTAATTTACTTTGAAAAAAAATTGTTTTTTGCATTCAACCACAATTTGTTACTGGTCAGAAAGCTTGACAATATTTGAATCAGATTTTAGCTATTAAATAATTACATCAACTACATTTTTATACGGCAAATTAGATAAAAAAAATTGTAAACTCTGAATTTTAAAAAAAACATCTTTCATTATGCATACATTTTCTTAGGTTATCAAATTATCAGGTAACAAAAGTTTAATTTCTGAAAAAATTCTTAAGTCATTAATTGTGCTTTTCAAATGTAAATTTAACAGTTTCAAAACTGCTACTTTTTCCCTATGATAGGATCTTCAAATCAAGATTAAACTGCCCTGACAAAACATATCACATATTTGAAAGAAAATGAAGGTGATTATTCTTAATAGTTTTTTTTTTTAGTTTACTTATGAAAGTTGTTTTGGACAAAGTTGAAAGAAAAAGTATTAAAAATTGGTTTGGATCTTTCAAACATCTCACCTCATCTGGAATACTGGTCATCAAGCCAAGGGCAACAAGAGCTTGAAGTGCATAGACTTTGGACAACATGCTATCTGTAATTGGTTTTGTGAACAGAGTGCGAAGTAAGTCCAACATTCTCAATAAATTTTGTCTTCCTTTGTCCCAAGAAAGTAATAAATGAGCTTTGGAATGGCGTATTTGTTTAAGATCACACAAGTTGAAGGCAAAGAGATTCATTTCCAGGCATTTGAGAAAGACAGAGAAACATTCCACACTAGTCCTAGTAAAAACAATATCTAAATCCAAAGTAGGGATATTTGTATTCTGTTTCTGGCAAATGAACAGCAGCAATCGTTTCAATATATTGATTTGATTAGTGGAATTTGAGTCGATTTCCTGAAATAATTTGTCTAACAGTTGCAAGAATGTTCTGTCACTTAATTCATATTTAGCACAAAAATCTGTTAGAAAATTACAAGCTACAGTGAAAACTTCTTCTTCAAAATTAAAAGCCGCAATAAATTCTTCTGCCTCAAAGGCCAGTTCTACAAACTGTTCCCTGTAAACACTATTGCATAATGAGGATGCTTCAATGGCAGTAACAGGAAGAAAAACTGAGCTGTATGGTCTTAATGTGCAATTTCTTTTAAGGTTAGTCATCCGACATGCAAAAACATTGGCTGTTGGAGTGTCATGAGGTTCAGAACAGGATTTATTACTGGAGATCCTCTTCCGTTTTCTGTCTTTAAATCTTTTTTGCTTTATAAATGGCACAAGGTTGTCAGCAGGGGAAAGATTACAAAAACCTTTTTCTGAAGTTATTTTTCTCTTGCCTCCACTTGGCAAAGTCATAGGCTTAAAGTTTTCACCGTGATAAATATGATTTTCATCATTAGTCAGCTTATGCTTCTGCACTAATTCACATCCCTGATGCAGCCTGTAGTCACATAATGTTAAGACAGGAACTTTGTCACCAGACAGTTGTTTTTTCAAATCTTTATTTGAAGTAGACTGGTTAGTTTCAGCTACATTTTTATTCAAAAATGTCCAGATACTTGGAGAACACTGTATGAAAACAAAGTATATTTAAACTTTCATATTATTTATTTTAAGTAGTATAAAACTAAAAATAATGTAGTCAATATATAGATGTAATATTAAATTAATGTAGCAGAAAAGACTTAAGAAAATTATTTTCACCAAAGTTTGTGCAAACTTGAAATGTATATGCTAAGCTCAAAATATCTGCAATGAAGTAATTAAAGTGCTTCAAACATTGCTCATTCTAAAATCATAAATCTAACATTTAAAAAAATTGTTTTCTGTTCTGTCTGTATGCTGTATATAATAGCATATATGATATGATGTTTCGTCTAACTGCAAGGTTTTAACAGGCTTAAAGCATCATGTGTCTGACAGACATGCTGATCAAACAGCAGTAACTTAAGGTTGTTAACTGGGGATAGATAGAAGTGTTATGATAAAATATATACATTTGCATCTCTAGGCCATGCTTTTGATACTGGCCCTAGGCTAAGCCCACTAGGCGGGAAATAAAACAGAGGTCACTTAAATCATTGGTCCCCAAACATTCTCTTATAGCAGACCAGCTGACATTTCATAGTTTCACCGCGGCCCGTTTAAGGGGGGGGCTGGATTATTCATATTTTAGATTGTTTTGATTTACAAAGCCCTTGACTTACTAGACCAGTGGTCGGCAAAGTCAGGCATATGGCTCTTTGGCTCCTTAAGTGCAGCTCTGGCACAAATATCCACGGAAGGCGCAATAATATTTTCATTTCAAAAAAAAAACTTGGTAAGAAAATAATTACATCTTATTTTGATAAAATTAAAATTATTCTATATATGAACATGTATAATTTTTTTGTTTTTTATTTTTAGAAAGCAGTTGAGGAACTTCAGAAGAGTCAAGAGTCATCAACTTCTGTGTTTAATAACTGGATGCTATACAGAGATTGCTAAGAGAAGAAACCGTACTCAAACGGCAAATACTTACAAAATTGTTTTATAAATGCATCCGAAGAGCTATTTCGGGATTTTATGAACAAAGCGGATATTCTGAAAAGAATTAAAGAGTTACCATTGTCTGCCAAAACCATTAAAGATTGAACAATTAAAATGTGTTCGAAAATAACCACCCAGCATATCAAAGATCTGAAATTGATTTCAGCTTTATCAATAGAAGATGATGAGTCTTGTGACATAAATGATACAGAGCAAGTTTTACTTTTTGTAAGATTTTGTGTCTCATTCAGGCCCTAAAGAAGAACTTTTAGGATTATTGCCACTCAAATGTCAGATGCGTGGAGAAGATATCACTAATGCTGTAATTGAGTGTAAGGATAAACATTATATTCCCCTCGATAAAACTGTGTCCATTTCAACAGATGTGACCAAAAGTATGACCGGCGTAAGAAAAGGGTTTGTTGCTATTTTGAAAGAAAAATGAATCACGAGATACATGTTTACCATTGTATCATTCACCAGGAAGCGCTTTATGCGCAAACATTTCCGGATAAAGTTTGTAAAGTTATGGAATTAGTGATTACCATTCTAGCTAAAGCTCTTAATCATCGCCAATTCAAAGAATTTTTATTTGAAATGGAAAGTGATCTTCTGTTTCATATCAAGGTGCGTTGGTTATCAAGAGGGAACGTTTTAAAATGTTTTGCGTCCCTTTTTCTGGAAGTTAAAGCATTTCTCCTTGAGAACTAACAGACGATCAGTGAATCCAAAACTTTTATTTCACGGTAGACGTTACGTCTCATCTAAATCAGATTAATCGTAAACTACAAGGGTAAGGATACTTATTTTTTTTTATGTTAGAAGAAGTAATAACATTCGAAAACAAATTATCCATTTTTGCTCAGGATTTTGAAAGGGAAACATTGCTTCACTTTCCGAGCCTGCTGAAGCATCGTCAAGAAAATAGTTCTGCTATTGATAAAGACCAGTTTAAAACAATAATTTTAAATATGAGGGAAGCATTTATCTGCAGGTTTCAGGACTTTAAAAACAGTAGAGCAACTTTAGCATTTGTAAAAAATCCTCTTAATGGTACAATAACCGAGTTGAAATTTTCTCCTTTTGAAATTGACATTGGTAGCTTTGAAATACAATTGCTGGATTTAAAAAAAGGAGATAAGGCGCTCTAAATTCCAACGTCTGTGTATTGAATTGGAAATACTGGAGAAGAAAAAATGTGATCTTAGTTCACAACACAAGTGGTCTGCTTTGAATGACCTGGAGAAGGATGACATGAATAGTATTCCTGACTCTTTATGATCAGCTGAAAAAACTCGTGTTTGCTGTTCTTTCCCTATTTCAGTTCTACATAATATAATGCAGTGGCTACAATTACGTCAAGCGCCATTCTATTATTTCTCATTTTTTTTCGTGTACCGGCAATTATATTAGGGTTAGGGTTAGGGATAGGGTTAGGGACAGTATTAGGGTGTGGAGAAATATCTATTGACATAATCCGGAAAAAAAAAATACGAATTACGTCTTGATGCTACCGTGGCCACTGCGTAAACAAAAAGGGTTAGGGGTTAGGGTTAGGGATAAGGTTAGGGTTAGGGACAGTGTTAGGGTGTGGAGAAATATCTATTGACATAATCCGGAAAAAAAAAATACGAATTACGTCTTGACGTAAGCGTAGCCTGTCCCATAATATAATATATGCGAACAATCTTTTTCAAGCATGAATATTATCAACAGTATTAAGTATGAAATTTAAGTTTTTTAATTAGTGTACTACTTATTTAGTGTAATAAAATTTAGTGTAATAAAAGTTTACTAAACAAGCAGATTTGGCTCCCACTTTTTTTTTTAATTGTTGTAAGGCAGTGGCTATGGTTCGGTTCGACCGAACCCGTATTTTTTCTACTTTGGGTACCAGCCATAGATAATATTGCTCCACACCCTAACCCTATCCCTAACCCTGGTTTTGGCTGGTGTTGAGTCACTGCGTTGTTGTATTGTAATGTTCATATTTGGCTCTTTGGCTAATAAGTATGCCGACCACTGTACTAGACTTTGGAAACAATCTTTTTTAATTATTTGATTGATGAGATAGTGGGAAATTCGTAAATTTTTACCAGTTTTGTAGCATTAATTTCCGAACCAGGGTTTGTATGCCAAGACATGTTAAGTGGATTATTACGCCGTTATCCTGCCATAATAACTGTAAACAAATCGTACACGGATTCTACTTCACTAAAGTTTAATTATGCCCATGTTTATGCCTCTCTGTACACATTTTTCTCCCACTTAAAGCCAAAAAAAAAATATTGTAATTACCTCGCTTATTAAAAGGGGAGATCCATTCCCCCATATATATATATATATATATATATATATATATATATATATATATATATATATATATATGCATATACCATATACCCATTTGACTTACTAATAAATAATATACTAGTAGCATCTTTGCATTGGCCCCTAAGGCCTAAGGGTATTTTTCGAAAGCACATCTATACAATGTTTTTTTCAAATAAAATAAATCTTTGGATATTACCGAATCTATACTATTTGTACTGAGATTACTGATTAGTAGAGCTCTTAGAGATGTATCCCGTATCGTATTAATATAGAATTGCCCAGGTAATTGCCGTTATATTCGCACGATATTGAAATCTACATCTTTTCATTATATAACTGAGAGGCCCCCCCCCCCCCCCGCGTTTTGTCTGGCCCCCCTCTGCTTATTTGCTCTACTTAGTAAAATGTAGGCTATATTACCCCCCCCCCCCCGCTATTGCCTGGTCCCTGCCGTAGAATGCCTGGCCCCTGCTGTAGAATGCCTACCCCCTGCTGTAGAATTTTCACGCTACGGGGCTGATGGCGAGAAATGAGTCCCAACTACTTCTAAGCCCCCCCCCCTCTTCCCTTTTTGCGTAACTTTTTTTTTTACAGTTCCTTATCATTGCTTGTTATACATCGGCAACCCTCCCCCAATGGCGTTACGTAAATAGAAGACTATATGACCCTTAAACCCGTGGCCGGATTAATTAATACAGGTGCTAAAAGACGCTGACATATATATTAGAGTGTTTCAAAGGATAATGGTGAAAAATAAAATTTAATTCTCTTTCGCATACCCCCCAGAAATGTGAGGTTTCGGGTCAGTAATACGTAAGCCAAATTATAGGAAAAAATATTGAGTCTAAGTGACTGCTCATTAACATCAAACTTTTAAGTTGTTTTTTTTTCCAAAAGGGTCATTCCATGTCAACTCAACCAGTTTTTTGACAATTGTTCACCCGACCCTCTCAGATCTTTTTGAAATTTTCAGGGCTTGTTGTACATTCAAAGTTGAGTGATTCCTGAAAATTTCAGACCATTGGGTCAAAAACTTTGTGAGATATGATTTTTTAAAGTTTTAAAGATAGTCGCGAGTTCGCGTGACATTTTCATTTCCGCGATATTTGAACGTGAATATTTCAAAAACTAAAAGAGGTATCAGACTGAAATTTTCAGTATTTACTCATTGTTTTATCCTGCGTTGAATAATGTATTTATCTCAAGTGTATCTTGCACAAAGAATGCCCTAAAACTTCAGACAGTTTTCATCAATATTTGACCCAGTATAGCCAAGAACCTATAAGACATGAAATGATGTTTGTTATACAATTAGTAAGTAACATACATGTGTATACTATTTTGATAGAGAATTCCTGTTAATCAAATAATAGTGTACTCATTTTGGGCCCCTTTAAAGCATCATGGTCGTCCATTTTTACACGCACTGCGACCCCCAGATGACCATGTGGACAGTAATTCACACTTTTCATATTTTGCACACGTTAACCTTGGTAAGTACTAGCTATGGTGAAAATTTCATGTTGGTGTCTTGCCGCCTTCTTGGTGAAAATCTGCATGAAATTGCATGATTTCTAAACTATCGTGGACCATAGTAATTTTGAATGTTTGAACTGACATCCATGATGGACTGGGTTTTCTTATTGTGAATTTCGTTTTTTTACTTGACACATGTATTCTGATGTTTCTAAGTGAATACTTTTTAATGAATTTTTTGTGTAATATTTGTTTGCAAAAACACCATGAATGTAATCTGATAAACTCTGAAATGACACAACTGAATTGGGATCAACCCTCCTCGCATCTTGTTGAAGCTTCGGCTTCTGTAATGCCATAACCATGGCCCCTTTTTTCGTCATCTGAAGCACTGTCAGAAAAGAAAGACAGACCGATCAAGTCTTCAGACACATACCACAACACAAGTGCCGTCTCATTTTCTTCAGCGCAATGTCTGCTATTTGTTTGTCAACCCCAGCATATGACTCCAAACTCTGCAGTAAGCACAGATCATTCAACGTGCTGCTGGTGGCACTAAACCAGGCTTTCACATAAATAGTAACGATGAACAAGAATATACGCCAATATACGGCAATAAATTCCTTTAGCCATCCAGCTGGAACGATGATAGGCACCTGGCGGACTGAAATGATCTGATGATTAACCAACATCACCATCATCGTTACTGCCGCTTAACATGAGTAGTGTCAAGTTAAGAAACTCAAGATAGTCCTGTCTCGGTTGAGTTTTCTGACATGTGTGAAGGAAGTCGATAATGTCTGCTTTTCTCTCATAAAGCCAAGATTTCTCACTATTTGTCAACTCTGAGCTGGATGTAGAGACATCGATAGCAGCAAATCGTGATGTATCAAGGGTCGGTCACGTTTCCTTGAAACATTTGAACAGTGAAATGTGTGGTCCAGATGATTTAAACAACTTGTCAAACACTGCTGCTGATATTATTTCAAAGATGTGATGACGGCATGCTAGAAATACAAGGCGTTTGTCAAACATCCGCTGAATAACTGTTATGGCGCCAGTATGAACTCCTGTGTTAGAACTTGTTGTATCAAAACAAAGACCAGCCAGCCATTCTGGGACACCTTTCCACTCATGTAGTATCTGAACCACAGCTTTACCCATTAATTCACCAGTTGGTCTTGGAAGTTGTAGAATTGTCAGAAGCTCTTCAACCTTCACTCAAGACACAACAATTGACATTCGATCAACTAGCTTGTCTGATTGGCCACCAACATCTGGTAGTAATTTTCCATCAAAATGAGCAACTAATGGTGTGCTTGGCACAAACATCTCCTTCTGGTTTACTGTGACTGATTGGCGAACATTTTTTCTAGCTCTATATATTGTACTTGTTGACAGTGATATTGTTGTTGATTCATCAGCTGGGAAAATTCAACTTTCAACTCCATCTGCCTATCACTTCGACAGCCTTTGTTCTTGCCAAGCTTAACATATCTCTCGTACAATGCTTTCAGCTTGGCAACAGCATTGGGTTTCTGTGTCGTTGGGATGTGCGCTATAAACCATATAGCAAAAACTTCATCGATCACGTTTGAGCAGCGTTCAGAGAGAGTAAGCTTCTTATTCTTCAAGTAATAAAGCAAACGACGCAGAGTGAGTCCCATAGTTGGTAGGCTGTTAGAACAAGTGACTAAATCAAGAGATGCTAACTGTTGACCAATCAACCAGACATCGATTTCAGATCTAGTTTTGAAAGTCTTTTGAGGTACAGATGCCGTATTAATTATTACAATTGAACTCTAAATCTGAAATCTGAAAGAAAAAGAACGCACAGTAGTGTACATTGCATAATGAATAATGCGGAATTAACAATTTAAATGTCAATAATAGTACACTACAAAGACAATTTTAAAAAATCCACTCAAAAATTGAATCATATAGGCTTACGAATAAGCAAAAAGAATTCTTAAGGAGACCCTTTGAGCAGTCTGTTAATGTCAATCTTTTTGACTGAAATTTTTACTGGTTACTTAATACATCAATCCTCATCCATTAATGCCCTATGCGGTTAAATTTGAAAAAAAAATTTTTTTCGAAACACTCTAATATATATTGTTATAACTCTGATTCATACCCCCCCCTGGGGGGGGGTCGCACCCCTGCCTCTGAGATGAATGATGCAATCGATTTTTAGTACAACACCTACACATTGCTATTGAGATCGTTTACCCTGCCTTGACCCGATTGATGAAATAGTGTTATCTGTTATTCGCCACCTGCACACAGTGGCACCGAGAGCCAACGCGGGCCCCAGGGCAGGACATCATTGCGGGCCCCTTAATAAACAATGAGTCGTGAAAAAATTGACATGGCCGGGGCTGCCGGGCCCCCTGGCAATGACCCCCCCTGCCTCCCCCCTCTCGGCGGCCCTGCCTGCACACCCACGCAATAACCCCACACACAGTCTTGCCGTGAGTGAGACTGCCTATAAAAGGAACCATACTGTGACTCAAGGGGACAATCAAGACATCAGACAGAGAACAATCAATGAGGAGACGAACACGGTATAGCTGCGAGGAGCTGACCCAAGTGTCAGTGCCAGACAACAACAAGGAGAAACATCAGTGAAAGAGACACTTGGTCTGTTGGTGCAGCGGTAAGCGCAATAGACTGTTTCCGCCTAGACTACTATAACCTGTATATTGTAGACTGTTAAAAAATCTTATTATTCAACCAACGAACTCACGTGTCCTTCAGTGCCTACCTGTAGAGAGTTTGAAAGTCGTAACAATATCAAATTATCCCTCTCTCTCTCTTATAAAATTATCTTTAACTGGTTTTCATTACTTTACGTAAATGCCGGTAACTGTTAAAATCAACTAGGTATTTCTCACAGCTACCACTCAACTACCACTGCTGCTTGTCCCTTACCCTTGATGACTGAAAATCATAACGATGGTGTGGCGGGCGCATATGGCGCCAGGTAAGGAAAGGCACCAAGAGAGCAATGCTAGATTATATTTTTTTTTTTATGATCCGGCGGAGGGCGCTACAAAAGCATCTAACTGCTCTGCTAAAAATCACACTTTCTGCTGCATGGTACCTTTCAACAGGACCAGAATGAATGCGTGGAAACTGGAATCTCCTCCTATTAACAAATATTGTGCCACAATCAAGTCCTTCAGCAGTTCACAAAAACTATACATGAGCCAGTAAATAGTTTTAATGTCAGAAAATGTGTATGATAGGCCTACTATGCGCCATATTTTGCCTGGAGTTGATGTAAATTTGGTCAAAGAACTTTTTGGTAATACTTATCTGAAAAAGAGTATCTAAATTTTGTAATAAAATAACCAAAAATTAATGTTAATAAACTAAAGCAGCATTTTATATGGTCCTAGTTTCACTTTATTGAAAAAAAAATATGAATATCAAATAAAATACATTTTTTTTCTAACAGTAGAAAACTTCATGATTCATATTTATTAGATATAAAATAGAGCCAACAATGGAACTTTTTAATACTTTCATAAAAAAAAAATATAACTACCATAACTTCATGGCAATGGACAATTTTAACTTCTTCAATGTACAAGTTCAACACAAATATTAAAACAAACAAGTATCAATCACATACAACATTTAAACAAGCTAGTGTAATCAAGCAGCTCAAAATCTAATACTTTTCCTTTAACAAGTGACAGAATAACAATGAAACTTTATTCCAATTTTTGTTAATATACATGCATTAAAGTTCATCTTAACCTAAACAGAAGAGTTAAGAAACGAAATGCCCAATCCCATTATGATACATTTTTATGAGGGACTTGACACTGTACGAGAAAAACTTTAAACAAATAAACTGTTAACTAAATAATCTTGGCATCTGTTCCTTAACCAATTTCAAACCAAGGTCAAACCATGAATACATATTTTAATATCTATGAATATTAACTAAGCTTTAAAGATTAATTTTTGACAAAAAAAAAAAGCTAGCATTATTTTTTACCCTTTTTCTTAATTAAATGATATATTAGAATAAAATATGTTATATTTAAATTTCTAGTCTTTGATATTTTCAATTCTTTTCCTTAAGTAAAAAAAACATTTTTCAAAAAATCATAGTATTTTTTGTAATACTCTTTAAAGAGTTAACCATTTCATTTCATTTCATTTTTTAAGCTATTTTTTTTTCACCACATCAAAATATGACACATCAATCTTTTTATTCATAAAATAATTGTTTAAGAATTAGCAACCTTCAAAAATGTTCATTGAACAAAGGTAAATCTTTTAATTAATATGTTTTTTGGAGCCGATTCACCATTTACATCAGATTCTTTATCAGAGGAACCAAAAGAGTGTCCAAGCGAAGGAACATTTGTCAGTTACATAAAAATATATTAGTAATACATGTTAAAAGTAATGTATACTAAAATGAACTGACACCAAAACTTTTCTGCTATATGATACAGTTAATAACTTTTAATTTAATGCTTACAATCAGCACTGACAAACTAGTTGGTGTTTCTTAAGTTTATAAGCAATTCTAACTATTAACCATTAGCTTACCATTTCCACAAGAATTGCCCTATTGTTTTCACCCAAATCCCCCACCATATAGATTTGGATTGTAAAACTGCATGGTTAAAAAAGAATTTAATTCCCAAGATTCTATTTTAATTGTAAAGAAACTAGCTAAGTTAAAATCTATACGTACTATTGAATTTTGAAAAATTTAATATATATTTATATATATATAAAAATATGAAAACGGTAATTTATTCTTATATATTTTTGCAACTTATTTTCATTTAAATTCATAAATAATACAGCAAGTTGTATTCATTTTGTACAAGCAGTTTATTTTATAAAGTCATGACTTCTAGTCTGTAAAGTTATGACCATTTTTTTTTTTGAGAAAGCTACAGAGAGTTAATGAACAATGTTAACTTTTTCTACCTAATTAACAAACTGTATCACATGAAAATTCAGTTTAGGATGCCTAGTAATTTCCAATATGTACACATTATTAAAACAAATAATCAAAGGAGAACAGGTTGTAATTTACAATGTATGGTATCCTTTTCAAAGTTCTCTGCAAAAAAAAAACAACATGCTCACATTGGTCTTGGGCCATTTGTGTCTGCTGCTGTCTCTGTCAGGTTCTGTTGGAGTTGTATCAGCCAGCGTTTGGTGGTTGTATCATCTTTAAGGCAATTCTGAAAAGTCATATCCTTTAACTGATCTGGTAAACACTGACGAAGTGCTTCCCGAGCTCTAGACGAGAAATAAATATCCAAAAATCTATAAGGGTCACAAAATTATGCATATCTGTAATATATCAGATATTTATTGTAATAAAAAATATCTGATGGAAACTGGCAAATAATTTATAGATTGCGAGACAGGCAGGCTAACATTTATCATTTTCGTATTCAATAAACAGTATTTTAGAAAACAAACTAAGAAATAAAAATTTAAACTATGTTCTTTTAGTGAAAATATAAAAATGAAAAATAAAAAGTTCTTTATGTTCTATCTGTAATACAAAAAATTAATTCCTGCTCTGCCATTTAACATTGGGACCATTCACCAGAAGCGAGAAGATCACCAAGTTCTAATTAGAGAAAGAACTAAAGTTCTCGGATAATGGCTGAGTGCTGCAGCTCACAACCATACGCCCCCTCTACATGAACTTTCTTTACGCAGTTATCAGAAATAGATTAATTCTTTCTGATTATATTACTACTCTGTACTAATAGCATGCAAATTTATATATATTTTTTTCAAGATTATGTAATAGTTATGGTGTTTAATTTATTTTTATAAAATAAAATGTCTATAACTAGCGAAAAATGTACATTTAGCTCCCTTTACCGCCAACATCTCAAACTACGTCACAATAGTTTTTTTTTTTTTTTCATTACTTCACATGAATGAATTATATAGTGGTGGAGTCTGAGCAGCACCTTACACAATGCAGACAATGCAACCCATTTATGATGGGGGCTGCACAGAATTTGTATTTCTTGTTTTTTTGGGAGCACAGATGGTTTAAAAAAAAAATAGAATTGTACAAGCAGCTGTACAATAGGCATGGGGGGAAACGGTTATAAATATGAACCTTTAGCATTTCCTAAAAAGTTAACAATTAGACAATTAAGCAGTAAATTACCTTGCATTATCAGAAAGACGCAGGTAGCATCGAACAACGTGCTTTAAAAGTCGAGCAGAAGGTTCTTTTGAAAGGGATAGTACCATTTTGCCCTGAAATTGGTGACAATTAATGTAAAATAATTTCACACATCAAATAACTTGTATAACATATTCATCATATAGTTTAAATTATTATATCTATTTTTTTTAAATTAACTTATATAAACTTACCAGAATCATTGCCACATGTGAAAATCTTTCATAAGTATGACAAATGTATGATAATCCAGTTTCATCTAAAAGTATTTTTTGCAGTATAAAAGTTGCTACCTGTGAGAATCAAATAGAATGATTTTGTGTATTCATTTTGAAGCTTGAAAGATTAAACATTATTCAAAATAAAATTATTCTTGCTAACTTATTCCCAGAAATTTTCCAACCAATTTATTAATCATGATTAATTGAGCTTAGATTACTATGAATTAGACGGTAGATATATGAATATATTTATACCCTAAAAAATACAAATCTGTATAACATCGTATATATCACTGTTTAAATCAGAATAATATAGATCCTCAGTCCAATATGTAACATAATACTGTAATTTCATAACCATATTGTCATATTTGAGAGTGCTAAACACAAAATTGCTACTTATCTACCTTCTTTGGAATAAATGCCGTAAGCAATAGTCTCAATCTATAGCTTTAAAATTAAAGTGTGAACATGATTTTACATGAAAATCTTAGCCCTAATGATTAAATTATAACAACTAATGTCAATCAAGATAATATACCAACTAACAATTGTGATACAATAATACTGTAATTTACTTCATGTCTGTCCTTTTTTTTTTAATTGAAATAAATATGTAATAAGTCTACAATTATATGAGCATTAAAAAATAAAACTTACTGTTTTAGAAAGTTCACTTCCACCTTCCATAATTCTCAAGCAAAGTGGAATTATTTCAGTATTGAGTAGGAAATTGATCACCTCTTGTTCATCTGTCTGGTATATGTAACCAAAACACAGGAATTAAAAAACAGCAAACTAATGGATCAGCATTGATTAAATTTTAACCAACAAGTAGATTACTTATTCTTTTTATTAGTAAGCTTTCTAATTAGTGATGGAAACTACTAAATATGATTCAATTCCATATTCTAACATTAAATAGCTAACAGATTTCAAGTAATGGTCAAAAATAGGTTAGATTCAAGTCCTGAACAGATTAATTCTACATTTCATCTGCCCCAATAACCTATTAAGCTAAGGGAACTATACTTTTACTAATGATATATTTAATTTAAAGCCATTGTACCTTAACTAAAGCACCAATAACTCCAAGACTTGTGAGCCTTAAGTATTCAAATGGACGGGTTTTGCTAACAGTGTGAAGAAATGGATACAGGAACAAAGGAATATGAGCTGTTGAGTTAAAAAATAATCATTAGTTTATTTTTGTATGAATCAGCTTTTTAAAAGGTTTTTTTTTTTTTAATTTAAAATGACAAATAATTATAGCTTTCTACCTGACAAAAATACTGATCTAGTCTCAGGATGAGAGGCGACACACTGTAAAAGAGCTAAGGCATTGCATACACGATTTGACTGAGATGCCTGAAATAAATGGTAAAAAGCAACAGCATTTGTTTATCAAAAACCTATAATTTGAAATCATAAAATAAACAGAAATATGTAAAATTTCTTTACTGGGCTAAGAGCCAGCCTCATTTGTTCCCCCCATCTCCTTACCCACACAGTTTTGTATTTCCCATTTCTACATCTTAACCAGGGATGAGATTAAAACTGTCATAGAAACACCATAATTTATATAGTTGAGTGGCATCAGTAACAGTGGCTGTAACATGTGATAGTCGCCATGTTGATAAGGGTTTTAATCTCAAAGCCACAAGAAATATTCATTTTAGATTAATTGATACATCTTTATACAGATTTTTATAAAAGCATACTTACTGTAAGTACTGGGGGAAGAATACACGGGTAAATCTGAATTATTTCTTGTAAAAGGGCTGCTATTGTGCCAAATGAATGCCACAGCAAAGGGGCTAGATCATTTACTGTTTCACGTTTTTTGCTTAAAAAACAGACATCAAAATCAGTTAAGAATATTTCTAAACAGCAAATAATAAATAACAATGTAAAGTAATCATTAAAGCAATGTTAAAATACCTATGTTTAACCACAATTAAAAGTTAGATATATATATACTGAGTAAAAAAAAACAACCTTAGTTCCAAAAGTGCATTCTCCCTTGTCTCTGGTGAGGACAGGTCATTGATCCACTGATAAATTCGTTCTCGATCAACAACAGGCATTGTCGTCGGAGGCATCATACCTCTCTTAAATTTTTTTTTTTAAAGTTATCATTAACATAGTGGTACTATAATATATAGATGATCAATATGCTAAAGAAGTAGCATAAGCAAATAAGTTAAAATCTAATATTAATTGATTATATTCTGAAAATCATTTCTGAAGTATTTTAATTCATATTTAATTGGTATTCATGACTGTCTTCACAAGATGGTAAAAAATATAATGAAACAAAACCATTTTTTCCTGTTTGTTTTTTCCTTTCTTAAAATCTTGTCTGGCTAAAACAGATTATTAGCATTGAGTTTAAAAAACGCAAAGGCTCCACGTACGTCATATGACGTACGATGTATTTTTTTTTTACCTCGTACGTCAACAGAATGAACTCTTATGATTTGAAGTTATTTTCTTTTCGCATTTTTTTCTAATTATACATTAAAATGAGAGGTTAGTTTGTGTGGCGCGCTAGTGATGTAGGTTGTTCGCTTGGCTGAGACCCAGTTAGGCTAGCTATGTGTGGGTTCGATTCCTAATAGAGACATAAATTTTTTTGTTCAGATTTTATTTTTCAGGATCAGGGTTAGAAATAGGGGGTTAGAGATAGGGTTAGGGTGTGGAGCAATATCTATTGATGGTCATTTTTTAATAAATCATAAATTTTTTTTTCCAGATTTTTTTTCAGGATTAGGGTTAGGGTTATGATTAGGGTTAGGGATATGGTTAGGGATAGGGTTAGGGATAGGGTTAGGGTGTGGAGCAATATCTATTTATGGTCCCCGAAAAAAAAAATATCTCCGATTTTTAACAGTAAATGACGTCATCAACGTCTGCAGTAAATAAGAGTTCTCATTCGTTCTGTTTACTCTTTAAATGTGTTAAAACGATCGCCGATAATATCATAATATAAACTGCATTTATAACTTTACATCATAAGAGTTCATTCTGTTGACGTACGAGGTAAAAAAAAAATACATCATACGTCTTGACGTACGTGGAGCCTGTGCGTTTAAAAAATGGCTAAATCAAGAATACTGGTCAGCTGGCAATAAAAAAATTAGTTGCCTTTTTTTTTTGTTTACTTATTTTGAGAGTTTATGGATAGGAAATGTGAAATTAAAAGAGAAAATATTACATTTTTACTAATAAGCTAAGAACATCAAATAGTAAGACACTTTGTTATATATAGCAAGGGTGCACAATTACTATTTTAATGTTATTTTATAACTAGTCAAAAAGCTTGTAAAAAAAGCCTTGGTTGATCTAAACATCCTTTGATTCAGACTATAGAAGGTCCAGATATTTTTCAGCAAGGTGAATTTCAAAAATAATTATCTCTAAAAATCTAATAGAATCATTATTACCTAAAAAAAGTATCTAACGAAAGTGAGATTAGGGATTTTATGTAGTAGATAATTTTACTCCTAAATTAAAAACTTACGACTTGTTGTTGTGTGAGAGGATTCATTACTGTAAATAAGCCAGTTTATTTTAATAATTACACTCTTCTAGTTCAAAGAGAATCAGGAATCAGGTCAGTTGTCATATCTGTCAAGTTAAAGAGTTAAGATAATTCATTAAGTTTTAATTCAAATGTTACTAAAATTTTAAATACTTGTACATCATGCATGTCATGATAATAAAAATCATATTCAGAAATAATCTAATACAATAAATTGAAAGCATACAATGATACATACTTCTACAGTTGACATTATTATTATAACAAACAGCACACTGAGTTAGACAGTAACTCACTAACCTAACTAGTAAGTTACGAGTCAATAGAGTCAAGTAGAATGAGTCTGAGAGATATTTTTAAATATCAAATATATTGTATGATATAATTAATATGATGATTAGCAATATTACATATTTAAAAAGACAAATCTTAAACCAATAGGGACGTTAAACACATAACGTAAAAATAAATAATAGTTTTATATCGAAAAGACAAGATTGCAAAAAATTTATTTGTAATGCAGTCTGCAGTTAATTTCAACAGGAACGCGGTGAATGGGAACTATCAGTACGTAGGTACATACTTAAATTATATTTAAATCACTCTAATTGCACGCGATTGACGAGTTTTCTTATTGAACTGCTTCAAATTGTTTACATGGAGCATAAAATCAAAGGTGGGGTGGACATTGCAAATAAAGTTTTTCGGAATAATAGAAAGCAAACATTTTAGGAATGTAGGCCCCGCAATGGACACTCACCCTAGGCCCCGCGCTTAAAACCAGGGATTGAAATGAAACAGTGGAGTAATTAGATAGGGGTGTCTCTTATATAATCATTATTTGGCACGGGAATGTGGTAGTTACGCTATTAGGACGAAAACAGATTGTTCGCACCATATACATATAGTATGTCTATGGTAATGTCTATGACTATAGCATGTCTATGGTTCGTACCATAGATATATAGACAAACGCTTTGATTTTGATGTGTTAACTGTGTAATCAAGTAATCGACAACAACAGTTTTTATTTACTATGAGCTCAGTGGTAACCACATAATATATACACTCTGTGGTGGTTACAAATGCAATGCACAAGCTATTTATATATATAACAATATCACGTCACAGGTTTATGCCTACTAAACTATGCTAACAGCTAAAGTGCCTAAAGAGGTCGACTAAAAAATAAAGGAAAAGGTCAACGAGACTACTATGGTTTTAGTTGACAAAACAATGAATAAATAATTACCGTAAATTAAATATTTTACCATCAGCTTAATCATTTGATAAAAACTAAAATTAAATGTTTTAAACTAAAATAGCTGTATGCTCATAATATTCATATTATTACTATTTATTTGCTGCGGATATTAAAATCTTTGTTTTGATCAGCTGCGAAGAAGATTCAACAAACGCGAAAGTCAAAATATAGCGTAATAAACTAATAATGTCTTATCATGATAATATAAACACACATCAATGAATTTTCACTTACTAATAAGTATTAGTTGTATCAGAAAAAAGAGTCTATTCTTAAGGAGGTCATCAATCATGAATCACACTAGTGTAAGAGTTTGTTTTTATTATGCAATCACGTATTCCTAGAAAATGTATAGCCTGTATTAAAAAAAAATATATTGATGAAGCATACGGATCCAATGTACAGATAATACTTTTCTGGATTTTAATTTTTAAACTACAGATATTGATTTTAATTTGATAAATATTTTTTAAATAGTTACTTATTAGTAAATGTATGCATTTCTATACTATTAGTAGGTACTATGATATCCGTGCCCAAACGACCCGGAAATAGCCTTGAAAATCTCCGTATGCTACATAAGCCATGTTTGGCAACAGTTAGAACCAGTGGTACTGTGATTTTCTGAAACGCTTTAATTTACTCATTATTTTATTTTTACTTTGCCATAATTTTAAAAGAACTTATCCTTAAGTTAATCTGTGTGAATTTTTTTGTTAACTACGCCATCTTCGTTTTGAGGAATCAACATTTCAAAATAAGGTAAGATAAATTTTGCTTTTATTTTTTAATTAGGTCGCGACCCAATGTTTTTATTGATCGATCAACTGTTAATATATTCTAAATATCTTATTTAATCATTTTTATGTTGATTGACTGCTCAAAAAATTAAAAAACCGTGTTCTTGACGAGTCGCTTATTTGCCGATAAAAGTTACCTATTATCGATAACGGCAACCGCGGGCAGCGCTAATCTTAACATTAAATCCATACATAGTAATCCTTCAAAATCAATATTTTTTAACTGCCATCCTTTAACAAAGTTACGTTTTTTTAAATCTAGTATGTGTTCTGAATATAAAAACACTAATATTTTTATCCACAGTAGTATCTGGTAGAAATATATTGTGTGTTATGTCAAACTACTATAAGTAATAAGTCTAATATATCAATAAAATTATGCTATAATTTAATTTTTTTAAATATTCATTGGAGCCTTATAACAGTAGTGATTTTTACTCAGGTTAAACATTTATTTCAGAAACTTTTTAAAACATTAACTTCTTTTATTTTATTTTCAGGAAAATGGAAAATACAAATACTCTAAAGTTGAAGAATTTAAAGGACATGGAGAATCTTCTTGAGTCTCATAAAGATAGCAAATTCACAAATGGATTTATTTTCTACATTTTCCTGCAACTAGGAAAAAATGTTAGTAAAACAGCTGAGCATGTAGTGACAATGGCAGAAAGTAATTGCCATATTACTTCTGTAAAAAGTAAAGTATCTAGAATTAATGAACAAGTAAAGCTCTATAAAAGAAATATCCATAACAATTGGAATAACATTGTGGAGTTCTTTGATTCTGAATTCAAGTTTCCTGAAAGGAAACATACATTACCATCATTACAGCCTAAGCATCCTCCCTTCATTTCTCCTGTTAAAACCAGGATTGTTTTAAATAGACAAATGTCTCGCTATTTATTTGGCGATCTTGCAGATCCAACAGAGGAACTGAAGGTCAAAGCAGCCAGTGCTCCTGCCCACAACATTTGGGCTGAACGTACATTGGGGATAATAGACTCTCTAGCACGAAGAGCCCCTAATGCCAGCATTTCTTTTCTGGATGGAAAGGCAAAATTTCAAGTGAATAAAACATTAGAATGGCTAAGCACAAAGCCCACAGATGAGCAGGATGCCATTGTTAAATTTTCGATCCAAAGAGGTGCTACAATAAGGACAATCAGTAAAGAGAGAAAAGGTCAAATGGAAGCGGCCATCTGTGACAGATTAAAAGAAAAAGGGCAGAAGAGAGACATGGTACACAGATCAAGAGTAGGCAAGGAGATAAAGTTTCTGCTCGAACAAAATGTCCCTAATTTGATGGAGCAGAAAATCTTTCTAGCTTTAAGTGCCTATCAAAAAAATAAAGTAAAAGATCTCTTGGATTCAAATCCTAACAAAATTGAAGGCGCTCGCTTTCAGCACATCTGGAATGTGGATGGACAAGATACCCTTTTTCAAGGAAAGATTATCATGAAGTCAGCATCTCCAGGGAAAAAAATCAGGATAGCTTACTGGAAAATGCATGAAAATGAAGAGGATGCCGAAGATGTAAAACTAACTTTAGAAAGTATTTTAACAGATGCTGTTCTGAATGATTTAATTTTTTTTTAACTTGAATTAATTCTATGTAATGCCCTTGCATCTTTTTCTAATCATTTCCTTTTATCATTAAATAATGATTTAGTCATAGGCTGTAAAAACACCTGTATCAATGTAATTTTTTTATGAATTGCTGGGAAACGTATGATATAAAAATTTTCACTGGTGACTTATTCTCTTTTATTGCTTTGTAAATTTGGCTCTTTCACATATCTTTTCTTATCACATGTGTGAAGTGGTTTTTCATTTAAGAATGAAATACATTTTATTTAAATCCATGATTTTATTTGGCAAAAAATTTCAGTTTTGTCAAGTGTTAAAACTTTTTTAATATGACATACATAATTTAAATTGACTATTTATTGTTTGTATAATTGCATGCAGTAATCTTAATTATTTCTTAAAATTTGCTTTGTCATTCAACAATGAAATATGCACAATTATTTTTGCACTGAAGCATGCATCTTGGAATTTTTTAATCTATGTTTCTTTGTAAATTTAGTATTTTTATCCTTTCGCCTTGTAGTAATGATTTTTTTGTTATTCATTTTTAAACCAATATGATTTTAGTTGATTTTCATTGCAAAATGAAATGCATGCAGCCACTTATGTTTGGTGAAAATTGTAGGCTTGTATCATTTTTACTTAGTTTTTGCTGCTTTCAAGTATTTTTCATTTCTAAAATTGTATAGCACTTGTATTTGTTTTTTTTTAAGTGCCTAGACTAATATCACTTAAATATGTTTAATTGACCTTATTTTAAAAGTCAATAGGATGCTTTATCAGTGGTGAAAATTTGAGCTTGCTAGCTTAAATGGTTCAAAAGTTGTGTCAGTTTTAGTAGCCCAATCTCAAAACCCAGGCCGCAATTTTTTTTGAGTTATTCATCATATTGCCTTATAATAATGATTTTTTTTGCTAGTCATTTTTAAACCAATATGATTTTAGTTGTTTTTCATTGCAAAATGAAATGCATGCAGCCACTTATGTTTGGTGAAAATTGTAGGCTTGTACCATTTTTATTTAGTTTTTGCTGCTTTCCAGTATTTTTCATTTCTAAAATTGTATAGCACTTGTATTTGTTTTTCTTTAAGTGCATAGACTAATATCACTTAAATATGTTTAATTGACCTTATTTTATAAGTAAATAGGATCATTTATCAGTGGTGAAAATTTGAGCCTGCTAGCTTAAATGGTTCAAAAGTTATGTCAGTTTTAGTAGCCCAATCTCAAAATTCGGGCCACAATTTTCTTGACTTTTTCTATAGTAAAAAAAGGCCTGTTTTTCGGCACAAGAAATTGAATATCTCAATAACCAAAAGACATACATACTTAAACAAGGTATCATTTTAAAGCATTTTTAGAGCTCTATTGATCTATGTATGATTTGACATGTTATATACATTTTGAATTTTTTATCAAAGTACCTACTATTAGTACTGTACTAAAAACTAAATCACTCATCAGTAACTAGTCTAAAATGTTTGTTGTTAGCAGAATTGGGTTAGTAGGTTATAAATGTATACCTGGCTTTTTGTTCTCTGACACAGCTGTTCTAAATGAAAAGTTTTATATTGTATGACCAAATTTACAATTTCTTGTGTATATAAAGGTGAACATTATTTTAATTATCTATTTTTTTTTTAATGTCTAACTTATGTATGACTAAGCCAGTTTTGAATTAGTGAATTGCCAATTAATCAGTGCTTATAAATCCACTTGACCAATAAATTATAAATATAATATAACATTATACTTTATTTATTTGGTCATGGTCATTGGGTTAGGCCTTTTTTGTTAAGGCTTGGCACATTGGGGTAGGCCTGAATTGTTAAGGCTACAAATAAAAAAATAATTTTCTTTTTATTTTGTTTGGGAACACTGGTAGACTGTGTTGGAGAGCGCATGATTGTGGACTTTAATTTTAGGTTTAAGTCTTACTTAGTCTGTCTTGGTGTCAAAATGTTTTCTAAAGTCCCTAAGACCACTCAGCTTAGAAAAAGGTTACTAAACATATGCAGATTTTTAATTCATATACATGTATTTATTTTTTCTAATGAAAGCAAAAAAGAAAACATTCTTCAGACTACCAGCAGAAATAATTTGATGTAATTATCAGCAAAATAAATTGGACATTTCCCCTATAAAAGATTGTATCCATTTAAAGAGCATCAATATAAATTAAATGAAAATACTTTATAAGAGGTGTTGTTTTAATCTTATATCCAATTTAGGGTTGATAATACAGAATCCTCATGAAAAGAAACTAGGTTATGCCAATAACTAGGACATTGTCTACTTAACAGATGTCTTAAAGTACATGTTTTATTGTAATCTGCTTTATGTTTTCCAGGTTCATTAAAATTCTAATATGGCATCAGATTCAGAAGAAATAGAATATCAGGCCTTAGGAACTCATCCAACTCAGTTTCGACCACTTGAACAGCACAGGCAGAATGAGGAAGAAGAAGACAGTGATATAAGTTTACATGAAGAACAAGGCTTTTTAGTCCACATGAGCCCAGAAGTCAATAAAAGTTAGTGGAGTTTTTAGATTATGGTGTAAAGGTTTTAAAGAGACAGAGTTTCTAGGAAAACCTAATTAGCCTCATTTTAACTAAGTTGAGATGTTTTTGATCAAATTGTATTATTAGTTTTGTACCAAGTACATTACATGAAACCTCTTTTAGAAAATTAAAAAGTGTAAAGTTTGAATAAACATATGATGTATAAATTGTTTTTTTTTTAATATTAAAATTGAAGTGTAAACCTGCATTGAAAACTATCTATTATCAACAAACTTGTTTCATATAAACATTGACGAATGTAAACCTGCATTTGAAACTATCTATATTATACAAAGTTGTTTTATATGAAAATTAAAGTATGAACTTGATTATCTACAGCCCAATGGAATCATGTTGATGATCTTGATAAGTTTTTTACTAGTGTGTATGAATACCATCAAAGACATGGCTTCCAAAATATGGTTCTGTCTGAAATGCTGCAACTCGTGTTAGTAATACCTTGAATTATCAGTAATTTTTATATGAAATATACCTTTTTTGTGTTTAAAGGTCTAATTAGTAATGATATTTTGATTTGGAGAATTCAAATTTGAATATGTTACATTAATACTTCAAGTGTCACTGTATAGCCTACTTCAAAAAGGGTTAATTGTAAGCATTTCTCTTTTTTGCAGACAATTTATCTTTGTTGTACTTTTCATGACATATTTGAGCTGGTGTGTCAACTATGCAGAGCTGTTTGATGAGATTCCACATAATTCAACAGTGAAAAAAACATTCAGTGATATCACCTATCCCTTGGGAACTTGCGTCTCTAAGTAATTGAGGCTTTTTTTCTGTCTTAATCAATTCAGTGTACACAAATGCTCATAAAATTTAGTTTTCATCAAGAAAAAAAAGGATTCTATTTATTCATTACTGGACAGTCATTCTATTTTGCCAGCAATGTAAATTGTCGAGAAATTAGTTTCATAACCTAAAAATCTCAGATCATTCAGAAAGAACATAGATTTATTTTCATCAATTTGTGTAATATTTTGTGTAAAAAAAAAAAAAAAAAGGAAGGGATTAAGTTAATTTTAAAAGTTTTGTTCTAGACTTTTTTATTTCATACAGTTGATGGTTTAACCCTAATCTCTCAAAATTATTCTTTTTTGTATTGATAATTTTATTTTAACCTTTTCCTTTGTTATTTTTTTGTTTCAGATTCTCCTTCATAACAGGGTTGCTGCTGTTTTTGTGTTTCTTCTTTCTGATTGGTCGAAGTATTAAAATGGCATTTAATTTTAGTAATTATTTACGCACAAGAAATTTCTTTATCAGTGCATTAAATACTGAAACAGTAAGTTTTAAAATTTAATTTCTCATAGTGATATGATTTTTTAAAAATATGTTACATAAATGTCAAGTTTTTTAATTATTTTTAATCGAAAATTACTTGGCTGAATTTTTTATACTGATCATGATTTAATGCTCAATTAAAAAAAAAAGATTGGTAGTAAATTTGCCTTGTTTTTTAAAGCGTGACTTAAGCAACATGACTTGGCATGAAGTTCAACTGAGGCTTTTAGAAGTTCAGAAGGAACAGCAAATTTGTATCCATAAACAGGAGCTTACACAGCTGGGTATGTGTGGAGTGAAATGAAAAATTCAGCTGGAATAAAAACTTGATTGTAATTACTTTGCTTTCTGTGGTGATGTCTATATCACTCAGCTATTGAGAAATGTTTTCTATTCTCTTCTGCTCTTTATCTTTCTATATTCCTTTCTTCAGTTCTTGAGCTTTTTTTTTTTATATTTTTGAGTGGATTTATTTAAAATAAAGGTTTTTCATAAATTGACCATTGATGCTTTGTTTTCCCTTGTACTCTGGTGCAACCATCTGATACATGTATTAATTTTTTTGTTCTAGCTAATCACAGATGTGTATTTAGAATTTATTTGAGTGATTGTGAAAATGCTAAATTGTACAAATATGAAAATATTTTCTTGATTTATTACCCGACACCTTTAAAGTATTTTAGGCATTCAGATATTCTTACAGTAATAGTTATTAAATTTACATCGATATATCGATGAAATTTCTTGATCTTGTTCTTGCCTAAAAACAATTTTGTATCAGAATGGTCTTTCAATCACTCCCTTTCGGTAATAATGCCATGGATGCCATCTTTAAATATATTCATTTGGCAGTGGTAAGATTTTCACTCAGGACCTACCAAGTTTAGGTTTTACCTATAACTACTTATTATTTATACATAGATTTTATCAAATTAAGGGAGCTTTATCTTTTTAATTTTCATTATGAAATAAAACATATTTTTAAAATATTTTCTCAGATATTTATCACAGAATTTTGAGGTTCAAAAACTACCTTGTGGCAATGGTTAATAAAGATTTATTGCCTTTAAAATTCAGAGTGCCATTTGTTGGAGAACAGTGAGTAGCAACATTTTTTATAGCCACATTGTAATATTTTAAGATTAAAAAATGAGATTTCACTTTTTTTAAATGTTGTTAGTTATTGAGTGATTTTTTTTTTTAACTGAAACTATTCCACCATATTTCCAGTGCAATTTTGACCCATGGAATGAGATTTAACTTGGATGTACTTCTGTACTGTAAGTTATCAATTGAGAAGTCCACAAGAAAAATAAGCATAGTCACAAAAATTACGGTTACAAAAAAAATGAATTTTCAACATAACATCATAACAAAATAATACGGTTTAAAAAAAAAATGAATTTTCGACATAACATCATACATGTATACGTACTCTTTATTATATTGATCAAGTTTTTTTTAACTTATCTTAGCTTTTTCCTATTACAGTTATTTAATAGAGATTATCATTATGTAGATAGCAGGAAAATGGTTCCTATTATGACTAAGCCTGTTTTTCCCCTCCATTCTTAAGCTGTTATTTAGCTTTGGGAATTAATCGAATTAATAATTTTGATAAATTATGCATCCCATCACTTTTATTTAATAATAACTTTAGTTGAATTGAATTGGTCACTCTTTTTTTTTTAAAGGGAGCCCTTGGTCGATCTTTGTAAACAGTTATACTATGAGAGAAGAATACAAGAGCAGTCAAAAGAAAAAATTTCTGACTGATAGGTGAGAAAATACTTAGTGTCTAAAATCTTTATCTAAAAAAATTGGCTTTATAGAATTTCTTATAAACTGAAATTTATTGGTTTTTATATTCTTTATTTACTAGATTGTCCACCCACATAGGGATCCTGGCATTGTTGAATCTGGTTCTTTGCCCGTTCATCTTTTTGTATCAAATAATCTACTTCTTTTTCCGCTATGCTGATGTGAGTATTGTTTTTATTTATTTTTTTAGTGTCAAAGTGGCTTTTATAAAATATAAAATTCAAATATTTTATTACAAGGAATTGTGAGCATACCCTTCTATCCTCATTGTTTAGGACATAGCTAAATGGATCGCCATTTGCTGTCATATCTGTTATCAATATATTAATGTATTTCAATAGCTGCCATTCTTTTTGTGTCATATATACATAATTAAATGCTGTTTTCTTATCTTTAAAACAAATAACATGAATGTTTACTGCTTTATGTGGGGACAAATGGCCCAGTGGTGTAGATACTTGACTGTGGATCTCGGAGACTAGGTTCAATCCCTGTGATAACCAAGGAAAGTTTGCTAGGTTCTAGTGAAAGTTTAAGTCCCACAAGTCAATGCAGCTTTAAATGGGTTGGAGGAGTAAAGATGGCTGGGGTTTGTGCTAGCTACACCATCCCTCAGTATAGCGTGGCTACTGAAGCAGATGAATTCTACACTTTATCTGCCCCAATGAGCCCTTAGGGAATTTTTATCACTAGATACACGTATAATGACATTTTTTTTTTAATTTCCAAGAAAGTGATCATAATCCATACTTTTTTTTCTTATAGTTTGTAAAGCGCTCACCAAGTTTTTTAGGATCAAGACAATGGTATTTAGGCATATTCTTATTTCTAGCATTCTATTTAGTTAGTTTTTTTTTTAACTTATTTTTTATTTAGATATTTAATATTTCTTGTAGGTATCCCATAATTATAAACTGTGTTCATTCTATCAATAACTTTTACAGCTAAATGTACATATAATTTTTTTCCTCGCCTTTAAATGATAAAAAATGTTTGCTTTCTTCATAGGGCAAATTATGGACGACTTTATCTGAGGCATTTTAATGAACTGGATCATGAATTGAATGCTAGGTACCAATTTGCTGATTTTTTTTCAGGAATATTTTTAGATAATTGTGTATTGTCTTAATAGTCTAAACATTGTACATAAATTATTTTTCTCACAGGCTGAACCGTGCTTATATTCCTTCCAAAATGTATATGAACAGTTTCACCTCTCCATCTCTTATTATCTTGGCCAAGTAAGTCATTAATTTCTCTAATTTGGTTAACTATCACAGAGTAATACAATAAAATGCTTTTATAATGAAATTGACTGGAACTTAAAATTTATTGTTGTGCTGAAATTGGGGAGGAGGGATGGTACAACCTTTTTTTTTCCTCTCTTTTTTTTTTTGTGCATCAGAAAAAGAAAATGTGGAGTTAACCCCAACCCCAATTTTTTTTCTATCCCTAATTTATCACCTGCGCATTAGAATTTCTTATTATAAATACGGTCCAAATTTTGAAATATATTTAATGTAAAAACACAATGTGTGTTGAATCCCCCTTCAAATCATCTTGCTCGAAGTCAGTTCCACACTGTCAGTATAGTAAAAAATTGTATTTTTTCTTTTTTTCTCTACTGAACTTGACCTCTCTGTGCTCGGTTTGGTGAATTTTTTCCCCCATTTTATGGACTGTAAATCATTATGATTTATTGCATGCAATCTCGCCCCAACTACCTCGCTTTATGTCATAAGTATTTTTTTGTGTGTATCTAATGAAAGTTAAAAAAAATAGTTAGCTATGGTGTACTTTTTCTTCAAAGGTATGTTGCATTTTTTGCTGGTGCTCCTGCTGCTGTTTTGTTTGTGCTGGGCATATTGGACTTTAATGATGTTACCAAAGTAGAGCATCTCTTCACTGTTGCTTCTATCTGTGGTGAGGCATCAATTTTTTTTTCCTAATAGTTTTAAACATTATTTGTTCATTTATTTCATTCCTTACTTTGCTAGTATATTTTACTATTATCTTACATAGGTATGGTTGCAACTATTTGTTCATCTTTGATTCCTGATGAGGTAAGAGAAATATTTGAAGACCAACACTATTGGCTTTTATCATAGTTTATTATCTTTTTTAAATTCTGAAGTAATTCATTTGCATTCGTTTATCTGAAATGTTGCATTCTGTTTGATTTGATATATAAAAAAAAAGAAATTTGTACTAATATTTTTTTTGTCTGTTTCTGTATCTATAATAGAATGAAGTATTTTGTCCTGAGCGGCTGATGATGAGTATATTGGCTCAGATACACTACATGCCAGATCATTGGAAAGGTCGTGCCCACACATCTTTTGTCAGAGATGAATTTGCCTTGCTCTTTCAGTATAAATTGGTAAACTGTAATCAGTAATGCTTTAAGAATTTAAAAAGTAATGAATTTCAAAATTTGATTACTACTATATTGTATCATTCAAATTGAACTATTATAAAAATTAGAATTCTAATATCTATCTTGCAAGGGTTAGAAGAATTATAATAAATGAGTGTAAATAAATTTAAATATATAAATATACTCTTTATAGTAAGCTGTGATTTATTATTCCAGTAATTATTGACATCTTTTAATTTTAAAATGAATTATTCTTTTAAAAAAAAATATTTCAGTGACTAAGTGATTTTGGAAAGATATTGTCTTTTTCAAGAAATCACTTAATGTAATTGGCTTCTATTTGCTTCTCAAAACCTGCATTCATTTTTCAGCAATAAGCTCTTAACTTTTGTTTTTACATTTTATCTTTTCTAAATAAAACCATAATAAAAAAAATTTAGTATATATTGTAGACCTACTTTTTGGCATTCACTATAAGACTGGTATAAACTCGCTACCAGACTGATTGTTAGTGTTAATGATATCAAAGCAATCCTTAAGTTGCGAGATTTAAAAAAAAAACGTGATAAATTTATGAAAAAACAGGGTTAAGAGGCGAATGACTGTTTATAAATATTGTAGTGAAATATTTTGAAGCACTTTGTGGTGATGAAATTTAGCTATGAAATAATTAATGTCTTAAATTCTTTTTTTTTTTTTTTTTTCAAATTAGGTTTACATCATTGAAGAGTTACTCAGTCCCTTGTTTACTCCATTCTGGTTGTTTTTTCTGTTACGACCGAAATCTCAACAAATTGTTGACTTCTTTAGATGCTTTACAGTAGAAGTTGCTGGGGTTGGAGATGTCTGCTCATTTGCACAGATGGACATTAAGAAACATGGTAACCCTCAGGTAAATGGTCACATTTTTTAAAAAAAATAAGTTTAAAAATAAAATAATTTTTTTTTCCCAGTCTTCAAAAGATTTTACAGTTGTAAAAGAGAGGTTTAAATACCTGTATGTGTAATTGTAATACGTTTTAGATTTAAATGTTCATACAAACATGAGTTTCAATCTTTTTTTTTTCTTTTAAAAGAACGCAGTGGCTTCGAATACGACCGGGTGTGTTTCGTATTTTTTTTTCTGAGACACGACCAGCAAACTTTGATGACGTCAGTAAACAGATAGAACTCTTATGATTTAAAGTTATTTTCTTTTCGCGGGAACGAGTCATTTTGTCTACTTAAACATTAAAATTGCAACTTTGCTTGTGTGTCCTCCTGGCACAGTGGTGAAACCGTTTGGTCTGTGACTCATTTTTATGCTGACTATATCCAGGTTCGATTCCTCTCAGAAACATAACTTTTTTTATTGTGTTTTTTTTTTCAGAATGTATCCTTTTAGTTGTTTTAATGAAAATTAACTAACTCGATATCTTTGACATTTTTTTTTTAATTGAAATAATTTATATTTTAGGATGTTGTAAAAAAAAGAAACAACAACTAATTAGGTTTTTTTAACTATTTCATAACTTAAAAAAAAATATTTTGAAAATATGTATCAAAGCTGAACACAGAGGCGTAACAATTTTAAGGGAGGGGGGTCCAAAATCGAAAGTCCCGCCGGGCTCCAGCTTGAGGGAGACCCCAAAATTATTTTTTATATTAAATATTAAGTACATAATCTCATGTCATGGTATCGAATGTCAAAATGCAAGGCCCCCAAATCCTAGGTTCGGCAATGGCTTTACAATAGTTTATCTTCCAGCAAAGGCTTTGCAGTGTATAGCTAGTCCTAAGGCTAAATATTACATAACTTTTCCTTACCATCATTTTTGCGTCACACTTTAAAAAATTCAGAGACGCCTACATATTTCAAATTTACTAAATAATAATAAGATTAAGAAACGAAAGTAGAGGGGATGGGGAAGCATTTATATCCGAGAATCGAACCAAATACTGACGGAGACGAATTAACGAGTGTTAGCTTTCTGGGGGGGGGGGTACGATAGATACTAATTTAGCGCATAATTTTTTGTTTTATTCGTCCGACTTTATTAGGCTTGGGCAGACCCGAAAACTCTTAGTCTTAGACATATATCCTCACAACTAAAATATATAATTCAAAGCCGTATTTATTTTTAAAAAAATATTATAAAAATATCTCCGATTATTAACAGCAAATGACTTTATTTATTAGGCTTGGACAGACCCGAAAAAAATTAAAGCCAAATATAAAAATATCTCCGATTATTAACAGCAAATGACGCCATCAAAGTCTGCAGTAAATACGAGTTCTCATTCATTCTGTTTACTGACGTCATCAAAGTTTGCTGGTCGTGTCTCGGAAAAAAATACGAAACACACCCGGTCGTATTCGAAGCCACTGCCTTAAAAGAATAAGTCTAGAATTTATCTCAATATTGGCTTGCTTTTGTGTTTTTAGTGGATGAAAGTTGCACCAGTTGACCCCACAGCTGGCAGTAGAACAATGCAAGCAGAAAATGGGAAAATTGAACTGTCTCTTATGCACTTTGCTGTAAGTTTTTTGATGTTTGGTTTCTGGGGTTAACTAAAATTTTAAGACGTTTGTATGATATGATCTTTTTTATTATTTTTTTTTATCTTAATGATGACTGTTTATTCGTATACTTTTTTAACATTTAGACGACTAACCCAGAATGGAAACCGCCACAAGAAAGCAACGTGTTTATCAATGGAGTGAAACTAGAAGGTACACAATATGTATATATTGACATTAGTTTTTTGCTGTAGAAATATATATTGAAATGAACATAACATTTTTTTGCCTTTATTTTTTTTTCTTAAAAGTACAAAAAGAATTACCTGTGTTAACCAGCATAATAGCTGATCCAATCAGCCTACCAAGTCTTGGCTATGTTAATCCTATGGCACCCATTTTACCAGTAAGTTCAAAACCTATTTAAGTTTTAAAATTTTTCATTAGGTATTGTCTTTTTTTTTTTACTTTCAATGAATCATAATTGTTTTTTTTTTTTTTTCCATATTTACAGATGGGCTCAAGTCTGCATCTCAGTTCTTCCCATCAACAGGACTCTGCTATTTCTTTCAGCCCTCACCTTAGCCTGACGCCAAAACTCAGGGGTGGGTTATCTAACCTTGATGGTCCTTTGACCTCCGGTAACAATTTTCCATCCAGTCTTACTGCCTCAGATTCTTTCCAGTCCACAACTTACCCGGTAGGAGTTTTGGATGAAGGCCAGAGAGAGTTGCTGTCTGGTAATATGAGCTTGAGCGTTTTGCATATCCATGAAACCCACCATCGTCAGCGCCACTCGGATGGCAGATCACGATTTGTTGTCTCTGAAGCACCAGGCACAAACATGGGGGCAAATAGTTCAGCCAGACCACAGTCCTTTTTTCCTCAAAGACAGCAGTTTCAAACTTATTTTGGTTGCAGCCCTAACGCTCCTTCCGCCTCCAACATATCCAGACCTGTGATACCTAGAGATGATTATGATGAGCCATACTATGGACAACCTAAAAGCAGGGATGGCAAATTGTCATTAAACTTGGGAGATCAGGCCACTATAAATACACCAAATCCCCACAGCATATATTGCGAGGATGACAGTTATGGCATGTCAGACTTTTCCAGCCTGCCACCTCTGGCAGAGCCCGACTTGCATTATGGCAGTCCACCAAGCATCACCAGCACTCCTTCTCCTGGGCAGCACCACCCAGTTCTTGGAAATAGGTTAGCTAGTGACCACATGCCTGAAATTAAAGAGGACACAGTCGAGCATGAACTAGATACAACAATGTCTTAACCCTTTTCGAAATTCATCATTTTTTTTTATTAACATACATTTGTCAGTAGTTGTACTTTATTATTTTTATGGGCCAGTATATAAAAAAAAAAACTGCTTTTAAAAAATGCAAATCATTAAGTGTCATTGGAAGGCTTTAACTGTCGATATAATTATATTTTGTTTGATGCATTTTATGTTTCAGTTAAATCCTTTTCACAAAAAAAAAATCATGTTTAATATCAGAGAATGGATCAGCAACAGAATGCTGTTGTTAGAATGTATTACATAACTCTATTTTTACAGGGATAATCCTTGTTCATATACTGATCACAACATGCTTTCAATATATTAAATATGGACACACGAAAATGAGAAAAAGAAATTTTAGAAAAATGAAACTCGCTATTAAATACTCTTTTTTGTCTGCCTTCTAAATCTGAGTGGTTGTATATCTCTGATGTCATTTAAAACTGTAGTATAAAAAAAGTTGTGAAAACATGTGCACACACAAAAAAATGTAGCATTTAGTTTTGATGATGGTATTTATTTGCTCTTTTCATATACAGGTCTATGTACTTTTATAATTTTCATATAATAATTCATATAAAAATCATTACATCATGATTTACGATGCAAATATATTTAATCATGATGGCTGATGTAAACATTTTTAATGGTTTCTGATGTAAACAACAGCATATTTCATCATGATGTCATTTTTGGTGCTTTTAACTTGATATAAACATTATCAGTGCAAATGTCAATGTTAAGAAATTTTGTAACTTTATTAAAAAATAATTCTAACATCATTGATCTCATTGTACTAAAAAAATGTGTTTCTGTCTCTTAGAATCAATATTAAATGTAGGTTCTGCATTTATAGTAAAGCAATTTTTGTTCAGTAGTGGAAATAGAAAACTAATACAAAAACAAACAAAATTATCAAAATTTAAAGAACATCTTTTCATATCAGTATGATGTTATCGTCCACCATGAACATTGTCTCAACTACATTTTTTTTCTTTGGGATTAATTTTTGCTTTTAAAAATTCTAAAAATGTTTATCGAATATAAAAGGACCATCAGAGTGTGACATGAAAAATAATGTCTAGCCTTAATACTGTCACTTTGTTTATGCTATTTATTTTTTATCAGGGTTATGTTTTTTAGCTAATGATTTAATTTTTTTAAATTATTATTTCTAAATATTTACTTGCAATAAATTAACCCAAAAATACACATTTTCTGTAAGATCTGTTTCAATTTCCATATTTTGTGTATTCGTATTCTTTGTTTTTAATAATTTTTTTTGGGTGAACATTTATAAGTTGTTTTAATTAGCTGAATGAGTTGTGATGCATTTTTTTATGCCCTATTTCAATGAGCATTGGCCATCTACCTCTTAAAGATTACACCTTAGTGCTGTTTGCTTTTACCACTTCGAGCAAAATCCATCATTATATGAGGGATAGCTGACCTTTAGACCAGTTTATTAACTAGTTTCAATCAAATATTGATAAGAAATTATTAGTATCATAGTTGACTGTGTTTTAGGACATATTTTTCCTTTAAATACAGGTACATTCCATTATCTAGACAAGATAAACCAATAGAAAAAAAAAAAAAATTAATTGGACCAGGAAGTGTGTCCATTGAATTCTGTGTCTTTATTTGAATCTTATTTTTATTTTTCTTTCATCCTTGTTTGGATACAGGGTGTGTCCACAAGGTTTCTCTGCATTTTCAAGATGGTACGTGTAATACAAATATAAATTTACCAACTTGTGGAAATTATTACTAAATGAAGAGAAGTTATTGAAGTTTAATTTCGTTATTTTTGTAATTTTATCTTAATAGCAGTAAAGAAACTTTATGGACACCCTTTCCTTTTTTCATTTAAAAAAATGTTAACATCAAATCTACAGTTGGGTCTGATTTAATGACATTTTTTTATCGCAACTCAAAAAGTTTCTGCAGTTTGTTTTTCATACAAAAAAATATTGCCATACATTGAATTATTTTTTTTGCAAAAATAAATCTCACGTAACAAGTCACTGAAAAAAAATAGTGAACTTAATTCTTGCTCTGTATATTACATTCATTATTAATGAATTGAAGCGTCATCCAAAAAGTATCTCTTGTAATTATCTGTAAAAGTTAAATTACTTTCCACAATAATTGGTCAACTATTGATCATTTTAGAGAAAAAGCAAAAAAAACTACTTTAAGTTTTATTAAACCTGCATAGCAACAGCGTAAGAATTTATACAGAATCCCGTCTTGTTTTGTTTACCAGCTAAGGGAGGTAACACATTTCTGCCAATTTAACTTTTCTTCAACTCATTATTCTGAGTGTCCCATTTTTTTTTTTTAAATAAAAAGAAATATTATTAAATGTTGACATCTTTTTTAAATGTTTTTTTTTTATTTCATAGGAAATTTCTTAGCAGTCTTATTTTTTAAATGTTTGATAACTTTTTAATGGGTTGAAAGGTATATATTACTGACACAAATTGAGACCTGACTGTACTGGCGTCTGACTTTTTATCATTCATGCAACAAAGAAATTAGTTCATGTACTTGGCCAGATTCTATGAATCTATATGTACATAATACTGCTTTCAGACTTCGTTGCCTTTAGCATTACCTTGTAGTATATTCTGTTTTCAATGTGCTTTCTCTGACAAGATGTTGCTAACTGTGAAACACTGTATGAGTTCTATTAGCTGAATTATATGTGATAGAACTGATGTGCACAAAACTGATTGGAATATAAAATTAGCATAATGAATGTTTGAATGTTGGCTTCATGTATACTTTTCATATGTTTATTGAAGCTTCCGTATCTAACATTTTTGTTGTCTTGAACTGTTTTTTTTTTTTGTGATGATTATTATTTATTAAGTTGATAATAAAGTTTAAAAATGTATAATCATAACAAAAACTTGTATTCAAACTAAGTTTTATTTTTTGAAATAAAAGTACAGTCAAAATCACATTGCTATATCGCAAATAATTTGATAAACTGGTTAAAATGAGTTAAACTGCATAAAGGGAGTTCTTTTTCTACTGTGCTCTTTCAAATATTAAATTGATTTTAAAAAGTATGAATTTTTTTTTTCAAATAAAAGTAAGTTATTTGTCATCTTATTCCATATCTTAACCATTGTCGTAATTGTGTTAATTTTTCTATCTACACTTTTCTTCCCACCTTCATATTATGAACAAGATATAACTAACACTATCTTTGCACAGTGTTAGCTTTATGTTTGGAAATAATTTTTTTTAGTACTGTTTATATATATTTATAAATATGTAAGTGTGTTTATACCTAGCTTTAATTTTCAAAATTCATTGTTTTCATCAATACGTTTTAAATAAAAACACCTTTTCAGTGTCTTTTATCATCAGTGAGGTCTCTAAATAAACTGCATGCTTTCAAATGCTTGAGTGTAAATTTTTTTTTCCCTTAGGTCTAGTCAAAACATATAAAATAATGCAAATCCCCTTTTTTTTTTTCACTCTTTAGCCATGGTTTGGTGTGAGCTTGATACATGTATTACTTTTCTTACCATCATACACTTATTAGTCTAGATTTTTTTTTTTGTAAAAACTGTGTATATTTTATAAATATTATTGTAATTCATATAAACACATATTTTTGACTGTGTTATTTGTAATTTAATTTCTTGCCTTTCATTACAATTTTAATCCTTGATTTTTATCAGTGTGAATGTAAGTAAAATGATAGTTTTAAAAAAAGAAAAAACCAGCCAACTATTTTTTTCTTTATTTTACATATGCGTCTAATGTTCTGTACTAATATAAGTATCAAAACAAACTAAATGTATATACAGTGGTACCTCGTGTTATAAAGACAATCAGGTTTCAAGATATAAGAATCGTTCTTATTTATAAACATTAATTCGTTAACCCGTCAAAATGCAAAGAATATATGTACTTCACTTATTAAAATAATAGAAAGAAAACAACAAAATGAATTAAATGTGGAATAAAAAAAATATTCTGTCTTTCTTTCTTACCAAAAAAAAACGATCATGGGAAATTTCTCACTTTCTTTGCTATTCTCGATCATTAGTTTCAGGAGTTTCAGGTCACTATTTCTTGGCAGCTTCCTTTACTGGAGAATTTTTTGGGCCACCGCATTATCATTTATGAGGCTTACTGCCCTGTTGGCAACAATTTTATTTGGATGATGTTTCATAATGAAGTCTTCAATGTCTGCCCACTTGCTGCATATTTCTTTAATCCTGGCATTTGAAACCGTCACTAGTTCCTCATCATCAGATGACTGCTCCTTATTTAATGTCTAAAGATCCACAATCTCATCTGTGGTGAGCTCTCCACCGTGGTCGTTAATTAGCTCCTCCAAGTTATTGACTTCAAGGCCCATAATTTTGTTAGTACTGAATGGCCTTCTGTATGCAATTGTTTACAATGTTAAACATTGTTCTCTTTCTGTTACCTGCATTCATAACTTGAAGCACTGTTTGTTACCATAAACAAAAATGTTTCATAATTGTTGTTCGTAATCATCATTATTCATCACCTGTAGCGTTCGTAACACAAGGTAACAATGTATTGAATTATTAATCAATTTTAACCATTACTTGGTTTTATTAATATAGTTATCTCAGCACATTAAAACCTTTCAGAATACAATATTAAATTTTAGAAGCTTTGCAGGTTAATAAATTTTATGTAAAACTGCAGCTCCTTTTATTAATTATTCTCTTTTAATGAATAATCCGAATATTCAATGGAATATTTATTTTATTAATTAAATATTACGTATGTACTTGGATTTCATACATTGTAGAGAAATTATCGCATTTTTAAAAAGTAAATAAGAATTAGACTGATCTGAAAAAATATGAAAAGAAATCCACTCTATATTTAAAAAAAAAACAATTCCTCTTTAATGTACATATTCGAAATAGTTGTGTAAGAAGTGACTGGTTAAAAATTAGATTAAGCATTTAGACTATTTTTAACACACTTTTAATATCTCAACAACAAAAAAAAGAAATAAATAGCCTCATAAATTAACACATTTTAAATAGTTAGATAAAAAGAACGGTTAAAAACCTTGAGTAGTAAATGACTGATAGTTTAACTGTTGAATTCTTTGATAATCCACAATTAAAATTTTCTTTTTTCGGAATCAACTCTTTTTTTTTGTCATATCTAGTGAGTTATGATTTTTTTTCATGATTCCAAGTCTATAAGTATTTGTACTGGTCTGTAGCTTCTATCAAAAATGACAAAGTGGCTGGCTCCTGGGAATTGTGGCCACTATCTGAAGCTATCTTGAATTCCGCTTCAGGCCAGCTCTGAAAAATATGTACATTTTTTTTTTTATAAAAGTCTGACTATAAGTTGGGGAAGTAAAGGCGGCTGGGCGTTGTGCTAACCACACAATCCCTTCATATGCCGAGGTTACTGAAACAGATGAATTCTACACTTCATCTGCCCCGATGGCCCGTGAGGGCTAAGGGAACTTTTTTTACTATTTGAAAAAAAACTTGTCATTTGCAAAATATATATTTTAGCTAAAATTATATTCCATAACTTTATAGGCATTGCACATTTACATAGACAACTTTTAAATGAAATATGATAGCTCAATTTCTCTGCTAATTTGGTTTTTTATTTACCTTATGAAGTTTCCAAGCTGTGTCTACTGGACATGGAATATCATAACGACCCTGAACAATAGTTGCGGGGATATGCCTAATTTTATTAACATCTTTGATTAATTGATTTTCAGAATGAAAAAATCCACCGTGCACAAAGTAATGGCTGTAGATAAATTCAATGTTATTCAGCAGATGAGGAGACAAAGTTTAATATTCATCATCTTTCAAAGTTAATTTCAGGATGAAATTTTTAATTCATTCATATTTTATTGACTAATTTGCGTTAAATTTATTTTTTTTTACTTTTGCCCATGCTTATTTACTTACTTCTTAAAATACAAAGATAAAATAACAGTAGAAGAATAACGTTTTCTGAAATATTATGTTGACAGTTGTTTTGTTTTTTATAATAGTAAAATACTAACCATTCAATTCTGGCAAATTGAAGTGCCCACAATGGCTGAGTGAATGTTATATTTATTTGTTCTTTATTAGTAAAAATATATGAAGTTGCCAATTCCCATTTGCACCAAATCTGAGATGCTTTACTTCTCACTTTATCATCAACTGATGTTAAACGTCTGTAATATGCATTCATCAGGGATCCCCTTTCAACCTGTGAAGTAGTAAATTTAAAGCATTTACAAATCAACCTGATCTAGAAAAAAACTAATACATGTACATAGCAACATATATATATATATATATATATATATATATATATATATATATATATATATATATATATTTAAAACAGTATTTAGTTTAAATCTGCAGTAACTTTTACTTTCAAATATAACAAATATAATTTTATGATTTTAATGACCTTTATACAAATACTAAAAAGAATTTATATTTACTTTCTAATTTTCTTCATAATAAATACCTCAGGAATAAAATTGACAAAATCTTCCCAATAATCTGGAAACAACATGTTAGCTCCCTTGCCTTCATAAAACCATTCAAGCTCTTCTCTGTTTTTTTAAAAATAAAATTAAAAAAAATATGCCCCTATTCATCTACATGTTTTCATTATGTTGAAATAATATGTTGGCTAATATCTGATAAGCGGTAATTTAATAGAAGAGACAAAAATTAGCTAACTCATTTTTTTTTAAATATAAATATATGTACTTTCTTAAAGTAAATATTCCTCTCAATATGAGCGCCTTCACTTTATCAGGATGTGTTTCAGCATATGCCAAGGATAATGCTGAGCCCCAACTTCCACCAAAGACAACCCAGTTATCTATGTTCAAATGTTTCCTCAGCTTTTCAATATCATCAACCAAATGCCATGTTGTATTTTCCTATAGAATAAAAAAAAGGTACCATATTTTAATTAATAATCATATACTAAATTAATTTTTTTAAATATAACAAAAAATCCCTCATATAATTGTTTTCTGAAAAATTATAATCCATCCGAAATAATTTGCTTAGATCAACAAAATAAATATAAAAATGTTAGTGGTTTTTATTTTCAAAGAAAATTTTGAATATTGTGCTGTTAGTACCTCAAGTTCAGCTGGTGGAGTAGATTTGCCAGCTCCCCTCTGATTAAATAAAATAATACGATAAAATGAGGGATCAAAAAAACATCTGTCGGAAGGACTTGTACAGCCACCTGGACCTCCATGACTATAAAAAAAGAAAAGAAAACTTGTTTAAGCAGTTCTCAGAATACAATTTTTGATCTATTATTTCAGAATTTTCTTTTTAAAAGCATTTTATACATCAACATTTTTTAATACTTGCACAAAAATTATAGGTTTTCCTGCTTCATTTCCTGACTGTTCATAATAAATTGTATGAATCTCTGAAACCTTTAAAAATCCAGTATCAAAAGGCTCAATCTGTGGATACATACTGCGGTATTCTCTTTTCTCTACAACTGACATTTTCTAAAAAAAAAAAATTGTAATGTTAAGATGAACTAATTAACAGCAATAAATTTTGAAAATTCATTTAACCTTGTTTTTTTTTGCATTAATGAACTTAACAAAGAAATCGTTTTTGCATTTACATAATAAAAATTAATTCAGCCTAAAATATGAAGTCAATATTTTTAATCCATAAAAAAGTTAAATAAATTGAAGCATCATACTCATGCTGATGTATTTACCTTAAAATAAAAAAGAATAACTACAGAAATGCATATAAATCTAAAGATGTAGATTTAGTCACTGGAAAGTGTCACAAGGGAGACAAATCACATACAAGCCCTTTTTTGTGAGTCCAAGGTTCGGAAGCTGGTGATACAGAAAATTTATTATATACAAAAGCTTATAGTTCACAATGTAGATTAAGGTTAAATAGGTTTAAAAAATAAAACCTTAACAGATTATCGACAAAAATGTCAAAGTTCGTTAGATTGGGAAATTAGAATAAACAGAATGATACTGAAACAAGTAGCCTCAGTCAGTAAAGCCTAACTTGACATCTTGAGTCATAGTGTCCAATAATGTAATAATTGATAAAGTACAAGACTATCTTATAATGTTCTCTTCCCCGACTCTCATTGTAGACAACCATGACTGCTGTAGTGTCAGCCATGTTAAATTGTTATCTGTCTTCATAACATAGCCTACATCTGGAGTTCGCAGGTAACTTAAAAACGAATAGGCCTAACATTTATTTATATATTTTTTATCATTCCTTTGACCTTGACCGACTTAAGATCAAAAACTGTTCCGATTTCGTATGGACAAAAGCAAATTTTGTCCCATATGCAACAATTTAAAACATAAACGATTGATCATCGATTGATCCGTTATTTTCCACCTGACCAATTTTAAAAGCTAGACATAGTCGAAACTGATTCAAATAAGTGTATGACGGAAGATCATAGCTTCTCAGTAGCATATCCACATTATCTCAACTTACCTTTCAATAAACAATTGTAATGAAAATATTGCGCAGCCAATACCCTACAATAAAATAGTTCGTCCAGGACACACGCATTGTTCTGGGCCCACTAATACGGACGCAAACATTACTATGAACATTTTTTGTGTGTGTTCAAGTCCCTTGGAGGATGAAATGCTTATCTGTCATATAAAATAAGCAACTAATGGGTAGTTTATATCCCAACTTCAACCCGGAGTGTAATGCCCTTGGAGGCACAACGAAAAACATGGAGGAAATTTTCTTGATAACCTAAAAAAATTTCCTTGGTTCCCACCGGAGATCAAACCCGGGACCCTCAGGTTGAGAGCTTTACCACACGACCATCAAATTTGTATGTGTTTGTAGTGCTCTTCTTTGAACTAATATGGCCTACATTCCACGTTTGTTTCTTTTAAGTAATAGGGCCTACATTCAGGCCCTGGGTTTTGTCTGGCGACCTCTGCTTGTTTGCTCTACTTAGTAACATTTATTTCCTGTCTCCCCCCCCCCCCGCTATTGGCCTGGCCCCTGCTGTAGAATGCCTGGCCCCTGCTGTAGAATTTTCACGCTACGGGGCTGCCTACATTCAACGTGTGTATATTTTAAGTTTTAAGTGATACGTTCCTTTGATGATGTGAACTGACTATTAAGGCTGGAATGAACTATCAAGGTTAACTGCCATTGTAATGTCAAGAGACAAATTATTGTGCTAGGCTAATTATCTACTGTCTGGTTCCGTTTATATGGCACCAAACTTCCTCATGGGTTAGATTAAGAGTCAGTGTCCCGATTTTCTCGATTGATCATTGTATTTTCAAAAAATATGGGTCGAACATTGTATTTACAAGAATATAGATCATTAGATCAGGGATTAGTTCATTAGCTAGTCTTTCACTAAATTACCAAAGTTCAGGTTTACTGCATGTTTTTGGCTGAAATGGCGGAAAATTATTAGGTACAGACCATCAGAGACAAGGACATGACGCAGTAATCAAGTTCTTATTAAAAAAAAAAGCACCTCGATTTGGGCAGATACACAGTTTGTAATTTCAAGCGGACGTACGCATTGACAGGACAGGTAGCACTTAGGATAGAGTAGCCAGAGAGTAGCGATGTTATAGTGAAGATGTATAGGATAGAGTAGCCAGAGAGTAGCGATGTTATAGTGAAGATGTATAGGATAGAGTAGCCAGAGAGTAGCGATGTTATATTGAAGATGTATAGGATAGAGTAGCCAGAGAGTAGAGATGTTATAGTGAAGATGTATAGGATAGAGTAGCCAGAGAATAGCGATGTTATAGTGAAGATGTATAGGATAGAGTAGCCAGAGAGTAGCGATGTTATAGTGAAGATGTATAGGATAGAGTAGCCAGAGAATAGCGATGTTATAGTGAAGATGTATAGGATAGAGTAGCCGGAGAGTAGCGATGTTATAGTGAAGATGTATAGGATAGAGTAGCCAGAGAGTAGCGATGTTATAGTGAAGATGTATAGTTTTATTCCACATATTTTGATGTTATAATTTTTATGGTCGCCAAAGAAAAATATGTGAATCGGACTTTTGGAGTTTTTAAATCGTTTCTCCTTAATGTCCGTGAGTACATGTATAACTGAAGTTTCAAATGCTAACAGAGAAGAAAATTCAGACTGGTCATCACAACACAAGAGCCCACAATGCACAACCAACGACACAAATGGTAATGCCAACAAGTAAGCCGTGTATGATAAAAGTACGGACGAGCCGACAATAAGTAGAAATTGTGGGACGAATTCGGAGGAAAAGATCAGGTGGGACAAAGGAATCAAAAATACCGTCTGTACAAAATACATTGTGGGGACGGGTTAAATAGGTACCCGACTTTACAGAAAGATTGTAAATGTTGAAATTTAGGACCATTTTTGTATTTGCCAATTCTCAGTCAAGTCATTTTAGTAATGTTTTATATTTGTGATTTCTTTTGTAAATGTGATGTTTATCTATGTAAACCCAAACCATGTGAACTTGGAGCTCTGTTTAAAAAAAAAAAGCTTATTAATAGCTATTACAAAAGCATGGCGCTATTCATCAGCCCTTTCGATAATGTTGAGAAAAAAAAATCTGTAGAAACCTTCAAAAAGAGGCATGTAGAAAAAAATATACTTATTAAAATCTTCTAACACTCTACTAATAAAATTATTTAAAAAAAAAACCTTTTTGTTATCTCCAGCCTCATATTTCAGTCAGTTCACTCTTTTTATTCAAGCTACACAATATAATTTCTGATGTGACACATTCAAAGCTGTTTCATCTACATATCCATGTCAAGAAAACCATTCAGACAACATATAAAAAACAAACTTTTTAGTAGTTGAAAGTACCAAAAGTTGATTTTTCACTTTTTTTAAATTTTTATTTCACTTGGTTACTATTGTAAAGAAATATTAAAGTAATGACAGATATATGTTTTTTTAAGTCACATAATTAACAATATTGTCAGAAGGCTTAAAGCTATTATAACAAAAAATACTGATTAAATGAATTCTAGAACTATAACTTAATGTATCAAAAGTAAAAACTTACAGCATAGCATCAAAACATGTATAAAAATTGAAAAAAAGTATATATTTATGATGTATAATAAACTTAATATAATCTCCACATTTATAAAAATATAAGTGATTTTTTTTTAAACTAATGGGTAAAAAAGATGTTTGCAAAAAAATCAAGTCTCCAAAATGTAATTGTCAGAGAAAATACTGTACATGCAAGTTCTTAATTGTTATTTCAATAAATGTTGGTGGTATTAATTCATGTATTTTTTAAAGGTCTATATTACATGCTAGTACACAGATGTCTCTCTTTTACCTAAAAGGTGATAAAATGTAACATGTATTTTACATGAACAACATTGTAATGTATCAATACCATGAAAAAATTAAAGCAGTTATCTTAATGCTAAGCATAACATAATGTAATATGTTTAAAATAAAATATACCAATCCAAAAGTATATTAAATTAAAAATTATACAAATCAGAATTTCACAAATTACAAATTGCATTTATAAATAAGAATACTGTACACTGCCTTTGTAAAAGTACATTTTTAGCTGTTACTTTCTTTCTCACACAAAAAATGCCATACAATGATTATTTCTTATAAGTCTTTATATTTGTCACTGGCATCCAATAGTAAAGACCTTATTCCAGGCTCTTGTGAATTGTGTCCACAGTCAGGAGCAATAATAAATTCTGCCTCAGGCCATTGCTTCAAAAAAAAAAAATGAAGAGAAATGTTTAATTTAGACTGCTTGAGCATTTTTATTCTGGTTATAAACACAAATCTATGTTTCATATCAAATATGATTTCAATATAGACCGAATGCCGACATTTTTGTTACTTTAACACCAATACTGTTGGAAACTAAGACTAAGCTACCTGGCAGCAGCAGGTATTGGAATCACTCAAGGTATAACCAGTAGACAAGAAAGCTTATTCCCATTTTTCTTGGAATGGGAACGCATAATAAAGATGATCACTACTATGGTAAACATAGGAGTACATAGGTAAATTTTAGGCATGCAGCCTTATAGCTTGTGAAACATTTTTCTCTTAGTTTACATGGGAAAAATAACCCATGAGGACCCTATAAGTATATGTAATCTAGTATTCCTATGTCACTACTACTGAAGAGTTTAAAAGCACTTTATTATCTCCACACAATAACCATGGCTGAATGGCCATATAGGCTATAGATAACAAATGTTACTAGAACTGAATCCTTAACCTGATGAGACTCACAAAGAAGTTGAGTGCTCAGGATTATGTTCTACCTGAATTTTTTTAGACACATATTTTTCTTAAAACTTTTTCATTTTTCATTCAGTTTGCTTAGTCTGGCAGTTCTAGTGTATGTTGTATTTTAGGAAATCGGAAATCAATTATCACTAGCTTCTTGAGGTTCAATTATTTTGAAACATTGAACACTTAGGTATTCAAGATGACAATGCACTATTTGAAAAGTTTGAGTAATTTATATAAATTCTTGCAGACAATGAAGATATCACTTTTTGTAAAAAGTTATGTAAGAGGGGGAAAAAAATGAAGAAAGAGAATATATTGAGTCAGGCACAATATTGTGTGAGAAAAGTGAAGTAAAATAAAAGAATAACAAGATAATCAAAATAAAGAATAATATGTTAGGAATAAGAAGGGCAATATGTTAGTACAGAAGATTTAGATGAAGTGCACACTTGACATGACAAATTGATGATGTGAGTTTTCTATGTCTATGTGAAGTTATAAAAACTGTAAACAATGTGGTGGTAACAAAATAAAATGATTAATTCCCTGACTGGGTTGTCCTCTGTCATGAATAGTTTCTATTCCTTACAAAAATGTAACATACAAGTTTGGTTGCTGACTATTGCAAAAAGGCAAGGGGAGTCATTTTTCAACACTAAAAGTATACAACAAAAAACTTTAAAATATATGCTTTAATTAAAATGGACTAAATATAAAGGTGATAAAAATATTTATAGAAATTCAGATGACAACAAATTAAGTGTGGGCATCATTTAGGGATTGTAATTTATGACTTAACAAAATTAAATCTCATAATCATTAGGTCTAATATGTCTCCAAACTTAGTTTGTTGAAAAATCAAACAAAGTATACTCAAAGTAATGTTCTTTTAAATGTCAATGATTAATAAATTGCCAAAATTAGGAATGCTGTTGTAGTTCAAGATTGGCATCCATGCTTCAATTTTTTTAGTCATCACAATTTCTATAAATATTTGTATTACCTTTAAATATAGTACTTATTAAAGCATACTTTTGAAAAAAAAAATCTATTTTTTATTTTTACACGATTTCATTTAAGTTGCTATGTCTGGAATGTCTGTTTTATCTAAGGATGGAAGATTAAACATGTTGAACACTTATGTAATATTGATGAAAATGCACTATTTTAAAATGTCTGAGTACAATAATTCAAATTTTTTGGAGTCAGAAGCTAATTACTTTATTGTTAATGCTTGTATTAAATTACGGAAAGTATAGTATAGAACAGGACTGCTAAAATGCAAAGTTAAAAAAGTTTTTTTCAAGTCTAGCGCACCATTTTAATATTTTATATAATCTTTACCAGCAAAGGCAAAATGAAATTCATTGAACAATATAAAAGATTACAATTATTAAACATCAGATTTTTTTAAGACTTTGGTTTTTAAAAATAGATAAAACACTCAGTTTTATTAGTTTATATTAGATTAAAAAACAGAAAGAACTGAAATTCCATTGAAACTAAAATGTTTTAAATAAAAAAATATTTTAAAAACTTTTAAAAATAGGCTTCTGTTAAAATGTACTAAAAATGCCCACAAAAAAACTGCTAGATAATATAAATGAAATAAACTGTCCATAATGGTGCCCACACTTTTTTAGTCATTAAAATTTCTATAAATATTTGAATGATCTAATAATTTTTTTTCTTTTTAGTACGTTTCAATAAAGGTCTATTTTTTGCAAGTTTCTTTTTATATTCGTGTTATTTATAAATATGGCAGAGAGAAGCAAATAATTAAAAGCACGAAACATACAAATGAATAAGATTATCATTTTATAAAATTTCTTTTTTTTTAAGTCTTACTTTTTTTTAACAGCTAGTTTTGCTTTAAAAAAGAATAGATGTATGTAATCAACAGCCATGTATGTAGAGGGACTACATCTGAACAAATTACTTATCACTTTTTTTCTCATAGAATTAATGCCAAGAAATCCAAGTACCTACATGTATTGTTATTTTATCATGGTAATAATTTACGTCATTTATAAAACTAAATGTGAAAAGCTACAAAAAATTATAATAAAATCCCATCTATTTAATCACCTTATGCAACTGCCAGGCGGTATCCATAGGACAGACAATATCATAACGACCTTGAATTATAGTAGCTGGAATGTGTCTGATTTTGTCAACATCTTTGATTAACTGGTTAGCATACTTAAAAAATCCACCATTGATGAAATAGTGACTTAAAAAAAATAAAAATGTGTATAGGTTGCTATTATTTGCTAATAATTTGTAGATCTATGTCTGTAATGCACAAATATATCTGCAAAAATATATATATATATGTACTAAATAAATAATACCAAATTTTTTTTTTTTTTTTAAAGTATGAATATAGATTATGATTATAAATATTTGAACATACATTTGTATAAAAAATGTGTTTTATATGAAAACAATTCTCAATTAAGAAAAAAAATTAAAACAAGGATTTATATTTGTTAAACATTTTTTTAACAAACCATTCAATTCTTGAAAATTGCAAGGCCCATAACTTTTGTGAAAATGGTTTTTGCAGCTTTTCTTGATTGATAAAAAGATGACTTGTGGCTTGTTCCCACTTGCTCCAAAACTGTGAAGCTCTACATCTTACTTCCTCATCGTCAGATGTCAGACGTCTGTAATAAGCATTCATTAGAGACCCTCTTTCAACCTGAAGAAAGATGAAAAATGTCATTGTGACATATAATTTCTCTATCTATGAGCAGATGTATTGTTTTCACAATAAACTCCAATGAATTCTTTGTAGTTAAAAATAAGCAGTAGTAAAATATAAAAATGCTGGTAAAAAATTGTTTATAAAACAATAAATATATGTTTTTTCTTGTTTTCAAACATAAAAGGATCCCAAAACCGCTTCCAACAAAAAAGCAATTTTTTTTAACATAAGCTAAAAATTGAAAAAGGTCCTTTCATACATTGGAATGTTTAAAGCAAGTGATTAGTACAGTGAGTATTTTAAAGAAATAATGTTAAAATGTTTGGGAAAATATAATTTTTTTACCAACTTAAAAGCTCACCTCTGGTATGAAATTGGCAAACTCTTCCCAATAATCAGGAAACAGCATATTCGCTCCCTTGCCTTCATAAAACCAATCAAGCTCTTCTCTACAAATTGCAACAAAATGAATAAAGGAACAAAATATATTCCCACTTGTCAAGCAACAAAACAGTGACTTCTTCACATAATTAATTTATACATTTGTTTAAGGCAGTGGTCGGCAAACTTATCAGCCAAAAGAGCCAAATATGAACATATCATCAATTAAAAAAAAAATTGGCAGCCAAATCTGCTTGTTTAGTAAACTTTTATTACACTAAATTTTATTATACTAAATAAGTAGTACACTAAATAAAACTAAATGCCAGAGCCGCACTTAAGGAGTCAATGAGCCACATGCGTCTCCGGAGCCGCACTTTGCCGACCACTAGTTTAAGGGATGCTAGGATAAGCTACTTAAAATGAAAGGTTTACCTGCCTGCGCAAAGTGAAAATTCCTCTGACAACTAGTGCTTTCACATGATCAGGGTGAGTTTCTGCATAAGTAAGAGATAACGTTGAACCCCAGCTACCTCCAAAGACAACCCACTTTTCTATGCCTAAATGATTTCTTAGCTTCTCCATATCTTCCACTAAGTCCCATGTTGTGTTTTCCTTAATGTATTAAGATGTAAAAAAAAAAAATTTTTTATTTTACAAATTAAAATAAAGAAAACTATTTAATTACATTTTTGCTAAATAATTTTTGCAAACTATATTTCAGCAGAGGCTACCTTGGTGTGTTTTTATATTGTAACAAAATTACTATGAAGAGCAATATCAAAGTGTTATATGTATTTGATGAAGGTGATGAGAAATATAGGGTTCTAAAATTCTCATTAGGCCAATGGTACTATACAACATAAACAAAAGACGATAAAAAGACAAGTACAACTGTCAATCACTATTTTTAGTAGTGAATAATGTATACATGTACATATTTTTTCAATATCCTTGAGGTTTATTCATATCTTCTGCACTTTTATTTTTGCAAAGATGGGAAAATAAGGACTTCTTCTCCACATGAGTTTGGCCCTAGGGTGGAGGGGGGGAATATTCCTCCTTTACTTAGATAACTTCATATTACTTACTGGTAAATTGATTCAATCTAATAATAACTGCTGAGTCAAGGGAACATATATCAACTTCACAACTAGCGTAATTTTTGGGATTTCTGCATATTATGATACATCATATGAAAAATAACAGTGTCTCAGAGATTAAGTTAGTAGAATTTTTATAAAGTTATACATCTTCATACATTTGCACATCTGGAAATTCATTCTAATGTGAAGAAAATTAGCATAACATTAATTCCTTGAATTTTTTTATGATCACTATCTTTATTTTCAAATGTATTTTTTAACTAAATACATAAAGTGTTTTATATTTAAATCTAATTATCATCTTGCCCCAAATCATTAAACAAGCTCAAGGACCTTTAAAGGAACATTTGAAACGATAAAATGTTAAAGAGGAAGAGAGATGTGTCTGTTTATGTATGAATCAAAATATATACTATGGACTAGCATCAAACTATTAAATGGAACTATATCTTTGTAAAGATCAAAGATTTTTCTATTTCTTCAAGTTACTGTTATTTATCTTAAAAATAGTCTGCAATCTAAAATACTAACTTTCAGCTCTGCTGCAGGACTAGATTTACCAGCACCTCTCTGATCAAACAGAATGATGCGATATGCTGAAGGATCAAAAAAACTTCTTTCAACTGGGTTGGTTCCGCTACCTGGTCCACCATGCCTACAAAAAAAAATGCAAGAGCTGCTCACAGGTTTTCAAATATAGGATTCATTTTATAAATGGAGAAAATTATGTCAATTTTCACTCAAAATTTTACCAATTTAATAAGTACCTACAAGAATGTTGAACCAAAAAAAATCTGTTAGCATGTATGAAATTTCTTTCTAATATGACCCAAGAAATATGATGTGATACTCACACAAACACGACAGGATTGCCTTCTTTCTTTCCTGATTGTTCATAATAAATAGTATGAATCTCTGACACCTTTAAAAAACCTGTATCATAAGGTTCAATAGGTGGATACATGCTACGATATTCTCCTTTCTGTGCTTGTGCCATGTCTAAATAAAATTCCACTGTCAAAATACAAAAAAAAAATAATAAAAAATGTTAAATTGTATTTAAGTTATAAAATAAATATATAATAGTTACACTGTATTTTTATTTATGGTAATAAAAGTCATGCCATAGAATAAAAAAGGAACATAACCACATTTCTGCCAAATGTTACAACACCCAATCATCAAATTCAAATAAAAAAAAGGGAGATTCCTCAGAAAGGCTAATTTTTTCTCCTGCAAATTTCAAAATGGTGTGATTGTAAACAGTGACTGGTATGTTTATTCAAAACATTAAAAAATGAAGTCTTTTATTTTACTACAATCTGTTTAGTGATTCAACAATAAAGCAAGATCAATAGAATGGATCACAACATAGTCGAGTCTCTTGGATACACAATAATAATCAAAGATTTTGCAAAGATGAAAATTCATATATTGGCATTGCTGCCACAGGTAATTTTGCCAAGGGCTCCCAACCTAAAATCCTAAAAACAGCACTGGTTATATTGACATAGGCCATACTCCCATGGCCATAGCCATAATCTAGTAAAAAAAAAGTTAATAACACTTTTCGACAAATAAATAACTATACTAATCACATTTTAGATAGTTGTATAATGTGTGGCTTAAATTATATCAGGTAATTGTTAAATACTATTTAAAACAGGCTGTGCATGTGAAATAACAAACTGGCAGAACAAAATGGCAATGTTAATTTTAATTTTTTCTATTACAGTAAGTCTGAGTAAGTAGAATTATAGGTCAGAAAATATTTTTTAAGTATCTTAGAATTGATAGCGATTAATTTTTCGGTCCATTTCATTCGACTGACATTAAAACTCAGGCCTTGGACATTTTGGCAACTTTTGCTGCACTTCTTAGTCGACTTAGACTTTGGCCTTGCCAAAGGATTTAGCAATATTTATATTGTTTATTAGGTTCATTATGATAAAAAGAACCATTTATCTCTTGTGGGGAAACGTCGTTAGTAGCTACCTTTAATCAATTTAACTTAAGAAATACGTGTTTACTACAAAAAGTGTAATATAAAATAATTAAAAATAATAATTACGATATCAGTCCTTTACGCCGGTACTATACGTTCTCGTTGATGAGTGAGAGGGCGGCGTCTAATCCAAGTAAAGAAGATAACAGCTCTTTTGTAGTAAAAGAACAAAAAAAAAGATTTGGAAATCACTGACCTACAATTTTTCTATAAAGTTCTAAAATATTATTTGATTTCTGCATTCCACTTCATCATCTTCAGGTAGAAAACTCAAATTGGCGTAACATGAAGGTTTCTATTTTTAGCCCAAATTCTGCCAAGGGGCTGCCTCCAGTTAATCTTCGACCCACCCACTAATCACTTTTCCAAATTGTTATGTACGGTAAGGGCCCTTAACTTGTATACTGCCTTGCTGTTTATTTCCATTTTTCTACCCCCATAGACATAACCAAATCGGCCCCCACCCTGTGTGTCTGAGGAAGGGGTGTCGCATCCAGTGGCGCAACCGGGGGGGGGGTGCAGGGGGGTCAAGCCCCCTCCCAGGCCAAATCGGAGTCTTTCTTTTTCATCATCAATACATAATTAAAGTTACAAAAAAAGACTGTCAAACTCATAATAATGTGAGCCCCCCCCCCCCCCAGCTTTTATTGCTGGTTGCGCCACTGGTCGCATCAGTTGTTCACAATGCATGCATTCAAAATTATCATGGACATCTTCATGCGCTTAATAACCTTTCACATACATCATTTAAATTATGTAACGCATTTCTATTTCTGTCCCTTGCATAATTATGTTATTATATGTATATATAATTCAAATTATTCTTTGCAGATTTGTAAACTTTTTATTTTTATCATTTAGAAAAACAGATTTGTAACAATGCATATATCGATTCCTTGTCTTTTAACGAACACGACACATTGTATTGTTTCAGTTTATTTTTTGAGAAACATTTTATTACTTTTCTCTGTAGTGTCGTTTTTTTATATTACCCAACCCAGTTTACTAAGTCAACTTCAACTAGAGAAAAGCCATCGGCAGGAATACCCACAGTGCATTTGGACACGTGACCTATACATTCGTCCTTCGCCGGGTCGCCATCATGCAGGCATTAAGGCAGGCATGTTCTGGATTTGCTAGGGCTGCTAAAATAGCCCTTGCATCACCTGTTTCACAGCAAACATGCGCAAATTTTGTTCCAGCTGTATATTCTGTTCGTAAGTTATATATTTTTATAACAATACCATAAATAATATTTAATTTTATTGTGAATTTACTTGGGATCACTGTTGTCATTGTCTAAATACAACTGCTTTAGTAGTATATTATTTTACTTAAATGTTACCTAATATCATATTCTGAGTTATTATATTGTTAGCATACTAGATATAGGAAATTTGAATACGATACATGTATTTTTTCGACGTTTTTAAACATTTTGTCCTAAAACATTTTTATTTATTTACAATGACAAGTGGAGGTCAATATTTGAAGTGATAGATTATGCTTCTGTATAAAGTGTAAAAGAATAATGGTACTGAAAATTATTATCAAGCTATGGATTTCATTAATTCTTCTTAGTCCTATCTCTCTTTTTATGCTGCTGTACTTTAATTCTTATATAACTTCTCATTTCTTAAGACAGTATCAAAATTTCAGATTGATAATTATTTTAACAAGTGGCTACGGTTCTGTCCAGACAGAATCTGTATTTTTTTCCCCTGATACCAGCCATAGATATTGCTCCACACCCTAACCCTATTCCTAAACCTAATATAATGGCTGGTACCCGAAAAAAAAATATGGGCACCAGCCCTGTTCCTAACCCTAATATAATGTCGCTGGCTGGTGCCGTAGCCACTTCGTTATTTTAACTCATTGATACCATCATTTTTTAAAGGATAATTTGTTTGTTTTTTAAATGATCATTTATATGTAAACATAAAGCAGTGATTTTTTTTGTAGAGAGGAACTATGCCAAAGAGGCAGTTAAACCTAAGGCTGCTACTGCAACTGGTAGAGTAGTTGCCGTCATTGGTGCTGTTGTTGATGTTCAGTTTGATGATCAATTACCAGCTATTCTCAATGCCTTGGAAGTACAGAATAGGTCACCTAGACTCATCCTTGAAGTAGCATCTCACCTAGGTATGACTAGTAAAAATTTAAAAAAAATGCAAGCTAAATTAAATGTATATTTATAGCCAAATTTGTTTTTTTTTTTTTTACTTTTTTTTTTCAAACTTATTTTTAAAATAGGTGAAAATGTTGTCAGAACAATTGCTATGGATGGTACTGAAGGTCTTGTTAGAGGTCAACCATGTGTAGATATAGGTTCTCCAATTCGAATTCCAGTAGGACCAAAAACACTTGGTAGAATTATCAATGTCATTGGTGAACCTATTGATGAAAGGGGACCTGTAAACTCTGAACAGTAAGATAGTTATTTACTTTGTTAATGGCTTTTTTTTTTCCATATTCATAGCTGTCAAAATATTCCTTTACAGAATGTTAAATCGCAATGTGGTAATATAGTTTTTAGTCAGTTTCATCTATTGAGATGTGTTAATTACACAAATATTGACACTTGTTAAAGAAAACAGGATGTTTAAACAAATACAGAATTTCTACTAATGCTCAAGAAAAATTCTGAAACTTCAATTAAAAAATTATCCTTTAAGATGAATTATTAATGGCTGATATAAATGGAAGGTCATGTCTTAAGAAAATAATACTGTCAATAGTGGTTCCTCTTTTGTCTTTTTTTTTCTGGGAATTATGCATGGAAGCAATGTTTAGATAATGTTATAATTTTATTGTTATTCTCAATGACAAAATTTTAATTGTTCTGTTATGTTACCCATTTAGTTTTATTTGTGTTGGTCATTCAGTGTTTTGAAATTTTTTAGCTATGCTGCTATCCATCAAGAAGCTCCAGAGTTTGCTGATATGAGTGTCCAGCAAGAAATTTTAGAAACCGGTATCAAAGTCGTTGATCTGCTTGCACCTTATGCTAGGGGTGGCAAAATCGGTAAACATTTCAAACTTGATTTGTGTGAATAGTGAAGAAACCTTTAGATCTTCTGTAAATTATCTTGCACAATTTCTTCCTCATAGGTCTCTTTGGAGGTGCTGGTGTCGGAAAGACTGTACTTATCATGGAGCTTATTAACAATGTCGCCAAGGCCCATGGTGGTTACTCAGTGTTTGCTGGTGTGGGTGAGAGAACTCGTGAGGGTAATGATCTCTACCATGAGATGATCACAACAAAAGTCATTTCTCTTACTGACAACACCTCCAAAGTAATTAAATCATTATCTTTGTGCAAAATACATGAATTTTGATCATTTATGAACCTACTTAGCTTGATATTCACCAATGCTTTTTGTTTATTTGTAATACTTCCTTTTGTCTTAAATCTTAGGTATCTCTGGTATATGGTCAAATGAATGAGCCACCAGGTGCTCGTGCTCGTGTTGCTTTGAGTGGATTGACAGTCGCAGAATTCTTCAGAGATCAGGAAGGTCAAGATGTGCTTCTCTTCATTGACAACATTTTCAGATTTACACAGGCTGGTTCAGAGGTACACCTTTTTTCTTATTTAGGCACACTTTTGGTGTTAATTTAATTTTTTAGTTGTCTAATTTACCTTTTTTTCTTGTAGGTGTCTGCTCTTCTCGGTCGTATTCCTTCTGCCGTAGGTTACCAGCCCACATTGGCCACTGACATGGGTAGTATGCAGGAAAGAATTACAACCACTAAAAAAGGTTCAATTACATCTGTACAAGTAAGTTGATACATTTCTTACAACCGAAATATAAGTGATTTTTAAAAAGACTTTTGTGTTTATTTTACATCCCTTTAATTTCAGGCCATCTTCGTACCTGCTGATGATTTGACTGACCCTGCCCCTGCTACAACATTTGCCCATCTTGACGCTACTACTGTGTTGTCTCGTGGTATTGCTGAATTGGGTATCTACCCTGCAGTAGATCCACTAGATTCCAACTCTCGTATTTTAGATCCTAATGTTGTTGGTGAAGAACATTATGCTACAGCAAGAGCAGTCCAAAAGATTCTTCAGGTTTGTAGGCTTTTTTTTTAAAGATTATTATTGTATAATTTTTTTTAGCTGTGATGAAAAAATTTCACACCCTGATAATTTGTGAGGGTTCCTTCCTTGGACTGAGCTTTGTATTCAAAGTATTATCTTAGCTTTAAATGCTTAATTTAACTTGTTAATAATATGAACTATTTTTTTTTTTCAGGATTACAAATCCCTTCAAGATATCATTGCCATTTTGGGTATGGATGAGTTATCTGAGGAAGACAAATTGACTGTTGCCCGTGCTAGGAAAATGATGAGATACTTGTCACAGCCTTTCCAGGTTGCTGAGGTCTTTACTGGATCTGAAGGCAAATATGTCCCTTTGAAAGAAACCATTAAGGGATTCAAAATGCTTATCAATGGTAAGACATGCTTCAATTTATAGAAATATACTAAATTGCTTTGATGAAAAATTGTTTTTACCATATTATCTGTGATGGTTCCTTCCTTGGACTGAGCAATTTTAAATGTATTTATAAAGATGTATGTGTATGCAGCACATCTATTAGTGCAGTAAATTTCAATGGTACATTTTTTTTATTTTTACAGGTGAACTGGATCATTTGCCAGAAGTAGCCTTTTACATGGTTGGCAGCATTGAGGAGGTCGCTGAAAAAGCAGCCAGACTAGCCAAGGAACAGTCATGAGCAAATAGCACATAGTTTTAAATAGTTCTTGTTACTGTGTGTATGTAAGCATGTAAATCTGGTTGATACAGCCTGTCATGGCTTTTCTATTTGTGATAAGACGGGAAATAATTTTGTGGTCCAATTTAAATTTGGTCTAATCTTGAGTTAAATAGACAATGTGTACTATATAGTTAATGTCAGCAACATGATGGAAAATTCTGAATGTGGAATGTTGTTTTTTTTATTAATATTCCAACATTAAATTTGTTAGAAACTTAATGCCTATTTATCTAATATTTTGACAGTTGGAATAAATTTAAAATGTAATGAAACATTTTCTTTCTTTCTTGTTTGTGGTCTCAGTGTATTTATTTACATAACTTTGAGCGTTGAGTTTGTTAGGATATTCTAAGTGTTTTTAAACCCACATAGAGGGTTAGGCTGCTAAACTCCAAAAGCTTATAAAGCTCCCTTGAGCACTTTGGGGGGGGGGGTAATTAAGGAAGTGGTTTCAGTATAAGGGATTGTATAGCTAGCAAAACATTAAAATATCTGTGGGACGGGTTGCCGAGTGGTGTTGACTGTCGACCTGAGAGTTCGGTGAGAACCATGGGAATTTTTCCAGTTGAAAGTTTTTTCAAAGTCAACCCAGCTTTAAATGGGTACCTGACTTAAGTTGGGGAAGTAAAGCGGCTGGGTGTTGTGCTAACCACACAATCACTTTGCCAAGGTTAGAAACGGATGATTTCTACACTTCATATGGCCCGTTAGGGCTAAGGGAACTTTATTTTACTTATATTATCTGAAGTCTTTAACTTACTTTAAGGTCTCTATTTTTCACAATAGTACCACATGATTAAAAAAAACTGGGATATGTTCCGAAATATAAGTAAGCTGGCAATGAATGTTTTTTTAATAGATTGCATCAAAATTCCACCAGATCTGTTTCCCTTAATATGCCAATGCGGCACTTGATATATCACCAGAAATTACAGATTTTCTAATAGCAAAGTCCTTTTTCTGACTGGTTCCATTAGTGTAGTCAACCAAATTTGTGTTTTCCTAATTAGTTAATTCTTAGCTTCAAATTGCAATCTTCATTGCCACTGAAATTGCATGTCTCCTATGCAATTTTTATCTTTATTTAAGGCAAATAAAAAGAGAACGTTTTTTATTGAAACTTTGCACATGCGAAAAGGTACACATTTTATGGCAGTACAATAGTTGAATGTTTTTGAAGATAAAACCTAGTCATTGATAGGATGCGCGGAAAAAGTGAATGATTACTTTTTGTAATATCAAAATGTGACAGGATGACATTACCTACCATTTTTAATAACCAGTTATACTAATATTTTTAGTTAAAAGATTTTAATGTTAATCTTTGAAAAGTCAGAAAATGCGATATTTGTTCATGCTTCGTCACTCAAAAAAAACAAACCAGCTGAACTTTCAATTGACATAAAAAAAACTTAACATACTATAAGATGTACTTCAAGCCACAGTAGCTTAAACCGAAATACTTCAATATATTTATCTTGATCTATTTATATAGAAAGGTAATGTAAGGTCACCACAATACTAGAGGGATATGGAAGTTCAATGCTGGCAGTTAAAGGCAACAGTTAAGTCTGTATATACTTTTGTTTACATATTGGGTGTTGGGCATGACAGCAAGCTTTTTCGAGTACTGGTGTAAGAGTATCCATTTTTTTCTTTTTTTAATTTTTTTGTCAGAACACTTGGCTACAAGTTAATACAAGTACATGTACTAACAAAGCATTTCAAGTTGTGGGGTAGGGGGGGGGGTTGCTTGGCAAAATAAATTTCTGGCTAGTTGATTATTTTATGTGTTACCATTATTTAAAGTGTTACCGGAAAGGCTTTGTTGTTGGAGGTGCCATATAATTTAAATGAGCTGCTGAAGGTTTTAGAGTCTTGGACTTTTAAGCCCATTTGATAGGCCCAATCCTATGTTTTCATTGGATGCCTTTTTTTCTCTTGGAATTTCTGCCCGAAGATTACGTGCCTTGCTATTCTATTATATCCATAAAGTTTTTCTTTTTTTTTTAAACAGCAATTTACTTACCCGCTATTTAAAGTTGCCAATTTTTTACATTGAAGAACAACAACATTGTAATATCTTGCAGGGTCGTTCTTAGGTATATAGGAACCCTAGGCAGAGTCTCCCATAAATGTTTGGGGGGACCTCTTATCCGAGATGTTCTTAAGTTCGGACCATGTAAGTACAAGTACCCAAGGTGCAAGTACGAGTACTAGTTCACACGTTTTTAAAATCCCAAGCAGGTCCGTAGCGTGTGGGGGGGCAGGGGGCGCCCCCCTTGTGTTTTGTCTGGCCCCCTCTGCTTGTTTGCTTTACTGAGTAAAGTCTATTTCCTGCCCCGCCCCCCCCCTCCGCTAATGCCTGGCTCCTTCTGTAGAGTGCCTGGGCCCCTGCTGTAGAATTTTCACGCTACGGGGCTGATCCCATGTAAGGCTATGGGTACAAAATATCTAATTACTCTGTGATACGGTGACAAATATTGATATTGATGGAGTGATTGACATATTAGCAGCTTTGAAGACCAGGAAAGGAAAATTTAAAATAAAGTTTATTGTCAAATTAACAATAATTTGCTTTGCTGGTTGTTCTTATATTCTTTTACATTAAAATTATATTATGAAATTTGATTTTTTATCTTATAAACTTATGGACCAATTGGACGCATTTCACAAACATTCCAATCATAGACTACGTGTACTATGTATTGTATGGTCTAGTGCGGGAAAATTCGAAATATGTTAAATTGTTCACGGCAGAAGTCTTGGGGGGGGGGGGGGAGGGGGGGGGGGGGGGGGGGGGGGAGGGAAGGTTACACCATGAATTTTCCGCACCGGGTAAAAACCAACCATAATGATGCAACTGCCTCGTATCACAAGTTTTAATAGGAATTAATGTCTCGAGGGGCACCTTTAAAAGTGAATAGTTTGTCTTTTTCCTATAACCGGCTCTGGTATCAAGTTCTGATCCGGGTGCCTAAGCACCATATCAATCAAATCTAGTTCCAGACTTGAAGTGCAGTCGATACATTGCTTTTTGTACTAGGGATGGGGTTTCTCTCGGTCGCCCTGTATATGTCATAAGCAATTGAATAGTTAAATATATTTATATATAGGCTTATATTAAACAAATTTAACTATTTCCATTATGTGACGCTAAAGTACGTCTCAGCTAGTATTGATGCGTTTTCCATTTTTTTAAATTTGTTTTTAAAGTAAGAATCAGCTAGTATTAAAGTTTTTGCCATTATATGACGTTACAGTAACTCAGTATTGATGTATGCCTCAGTTGTTAATCTGTTTTCCATAATATGACGTTTATTCAACTCTCAGCTATGAATATATTCCATTCAATGACGTCTCAACTGTGAATGTGTTGGCCATTATATGACGTTACAGTAACTCTCAGTTGTATTGTTGTAGGTCCCACTTGTTAATCTGTTTAAAATAAATCGCCTAGGATCAGGTAACATTAATTTGGTGGGCGGGGTTATCTTCTTTGTTTTTTTTTCCCCTTGCAAAAAATTATCCTATAACTTGGTTATACATAAGTCGTAGTGATGCGACGGCCAAGTTATCAATAAGATAAGTTTTGTTATCTTCCGTTCATAACGTACCGGGTACTCAAGATCTGCATTTCATTTTGTATTTTTCACCATCAAGCCAGGTCGGATAGTTGAGTTGTTCAAGTAAGTTTTAATTATTTATATATTTTTTTTACTACTTAATAGGCCTACTTATTGAGTTTGATTATAAATTATTCGATCTTCTTTTCGTCTAGTCTTTATTTCCGGGAATGGGGGTGAGGTGGGGAGAAATAACAATTTATGTCGTAAAAACATTCCATTTATTTGCTCAAATTAAAGAACACAGTGCCCCGCGGTTCAAAAAAGCTTGCATACTCTTGGTCTCTTGGTTACTTTTAAAACCAAAGACACGTGTCATATATTAATTGATTTTTATATATATATATATATATATATATATATATATATATATATATATATATATATATATATATATATATTAAACTAGGTGAATTCGTGTACGAGAAAGCTTAGAATTTTCGTTGAGGGGTACCCAGTGGCGTCACTATGGTTGGTGTCACCGGATGCGAAAAATTCAGGATGTCACCCCCCCCCCCTCCTCAAGACTTCCAACATGAGCAATGGTACATATTTCGAATTTTCTTGCAGTAGACCTGAGAGAATTTACTTTAAATACGATAGCATTACTATCTTTTTCAGAAATATGTATTTTACTTTCATTAAACTGATTCTGTAAACTACATCTCCTATTTCATAAAACCACGTGACTACATGCATCCTTTTTTTAAAATTTAGAATGTTTGCAAAAAAGTATAGATTGATCCGAGCAGCTTTAAACTGTATTCATTTACCTAAGCTCCAGAAGCCCTGCATGGTGGTACCCTGTGCTACTGCTCTATATGGTGACACCCTGTGCTACTGCTATGATCGTTTATAAAAAACGACTATTCCGAGATTTTTCTGCCATGAAATTTAGAACTATTCATTTTTGTGTTACCCCTAAAATGGTGTCACCCGGTGCGGCCCGCACCCCCGAGTTACGCCACTAGGGGTTTCGGTGGACATACTTTCGCACCCTTTGTAATACAGTCACGAAAAAGGTTGAGAGCAGCGTGTTCTTCTCACATCTTCTTCAATACTGGTTCTAATTAGACTTAAATAGTTGTTGTTTAAATAGTTGTTGTGCTATGTATTTCATGACAGATTCGGTAACCACCGACTAGTGATTGGTTTTTGAGACCTGCCGGACGATAGACATTAGTGACTAGAACAATGTGCTAGATGGGAAATGACGAAAAGTAAGGAGAAATTGAGACTGGTAGGAGTTATCGACGCTTATCGACGGTTAGTTATCACGGGTCAGTAATGCCCAGTAGCCAGTCAGGGGTCGGTAATGCCCAGTAGCCAGTCAGGAGTCGGTAATGCCCAGTAGCCAGTCAGGGGTCGGTAATGCCCAGTAGCCAGTCAGGGGTCGGTAATGCCCAGTAGCCAGTCAGGGGTCGGTAATGCCCAGTAGCCAGTCAGGGGTTGGTAATGCCCAGTAGCCAGTCAGGGGTCGGTAATGCCCAGTAGCCAGTCAGGGGTCACGGTAATGCCCAGTAGCCAGTCAGGGGTCGGTAATGCCCAGTAAGCCAGTCAAGGGGTCGGTAATGGCCCAGTAGCCAGTCAGGGGTCGGTAATGCCCAGTAGCCAGTCAGGGGTCGGTAATGCCCAGTAGCCAGTCAGGGGTCGGTAATGCCCAATGATAGCCAGTCAGGGGTCGGTAATGCCCAGTAGCCAGTCAGGGGTCGAGTAATGCCCAGTAGCCAGTCAGGGGTCGGTAATGCCCAGTAGCCAGTCAGGGGTCGGTAATGCCCAGTAGCCAGTCAGGGGTCGGTAATGCCCAGTAGCCAGTCAGGGGTCGGTAATGCCCAGTAGCCAGTCAGGGGTCGGTAATGCCCAGTAGCCAGAGTCCAGTGGTAGTCGATTGACAACATGAAATTGCGTGCCTGCGGGGCAGCTGTAGAGTTTTAGTGTTGTGTGATGTGCACATCTATTATGTTAATTAACTTTTCTTATCGAGATGAGTCTGTTGGATTATCGATGTGTAGCCCAAAATGGTGTAAGGATTGGTAAATGTTATTTGTATTATTGCTGTATAGGATGTCGAGAAAGAGAGTAATTGTTATACCAAAATCTGGTTATAAAGACGAAACCTGACTTCAATAGAACTTTTCCATTAAACCATTAGTTTATTTATTCTTCACTTTAAAAAAAAAACTGTCCCTTATTTCATTCATGTGCAGATCATGTTAGAGTGTCCAAGGATTTTCAGTCTCTTCTAATCACATTCAAAGTTAGTAAACCATTTTTCCCCATCTCTAATGAGGCCCGTTAAAGGCACGAATGGTTGTGCGATAAAGCGCTCAACTGTAACCTGATTGTGCCAGGTTCAATCTCCAGTGAAGTTTTTTCAGGTCGTGGTGAAATTTCCTATAATATCTCCCGTGGCGCCTCCATGACCATTGCACTTTCGGTTATGGTGAGGGATGTAAGGAAAAGTTGTTTATAAGATCTAAGAGCTAAGTATCCCACCCTTACAGGCAACTTACAGCGACTTCACGGATAGGGCGAGGAGATATTTTGTTGTTTTTTTTCTTTCGTTAATTCGGAATGCTCGACCCATCTACTTCCAGAAAATAAGTTTTGAGCCCAGAAACGGGGGGGAAGGGCGTCCCGGGACCAGACTTTCCAAAAGCCATGCAAAACGCCAATATTACTCTTGTATATTTATATATTTTAAAATTGGCACAAAACTATCTTCTGCGCCGGACACCATCTACGTCCATCTACTTCTACAGCTACGTCCATCTACTTCTACAGCTACCTCCATCTACTTCTACAGCTACGTCCATCTACTTCTACAGCTACGTCCATCTACTTCTACAGCTACGTCCATCTACTTCTACAGCTACGTCCATCTTCTTCTACAGCTACCTCCATCTACTTCTACAGCTACGTCCATCTACTTTTACAGCTACGTCCATCTTCTTCTACAGCTACGTCCATCTACTTTTACAGCTACGTCCATCTGCTTCAACAGCTACGTCCACCTACTTCTACAGCTACGCCCATCTACTTCTACAGCTACGTCAATCTACTTCGGTATGTGCCTTTTTAAAAAAAAATAGTGGTTCCCTTACGGTAGAGATGTTCTTACGTTTGTGTGGGCCTACTGACCTCCTAGGCAAAGGTACATTTGGGGGGAGGGGGGGCTTAGACAAATTCATACCAGGTGAGCTCTAAGTAAAGGTCATTAAGGTGCCCTAGACAAAAGCATTGTTAAGGCCGCCGCCGTCTAACTTTTGGCCCCCCTAATGACAGCCTCCAAATGTGAAATCCTTTTAGCCCGTGGCCCCAGACAAGTGATCAGAATGACCTGCATGGTGTCTCGAAAGGGGGGCCCACTAGCAGACGGAACCTTAGGTAGCCGCTTATTTTGTCTATCCATCAGAACGCATTTGACCCTCAAAGATCCTTTATAGCTGAGAATTTTACAACTACTAAAATTATTTTTTTGTTTTACAAATTAATTTAGTTCTCGTTCTGATCTGGCATTAGATATATCGAGTCTTTGCATGCGAATTCCTTACGGCTATGAACCACTGCTTTAAATAGCTGAAAGCTATACAAATAAATGTTATTTTTTTATTATTGCTTTATAGAATGTCGAGAAAGAGAGTAACTGTTAAACCAAAATCTGGTTCCAAAGACGAAACCTTTCACCCAAGTACAGGTAAAGATGCACCAACTTCACCCTCTCAAATGAAAGTATCCCAGCAGTCTACAAAAGACGAAAATAACGGGCATGAGGGCAGCACTACATCATTGATCCGTTTCGCATTCTTGATCACACTACTACTGGGACTTGCCGGGGTTCTGTTCTTTCCGAAACTAGTTTACTTCGCTGAAACTACCATGGGAGTGAAGCGTGACAGTACAGGACGTATGGGGGAGACCAGCGGGAATGAACATGTCTTGATAACAAACACAGCAGTAAAAGAGGAAACTGTACCAACACAGGTGGATGATGTAATAGTGAATGGAGGGGATTTAATGGAAAACGAAGAAATCGATAACAATAAACATAAAGAAGAGAATAAACAAAAGCCTCTCATTAAAGAGAGTAACGAAGGTGAAGCAAAATCTAGCCCGGATGATAAAAATAAAAAAAAGTCAACGCGGAAATCTGATGAAACAAATAAAGATAGGTTTGCGAGCAAAGAAGACTCCGCAAATGTTATCCCTCCTAGAAGGGGGAAAAGCGGTTCTGGTAAACCCATTATACTCAACGCAGAGACGAGTCAAATAGTTCTGGACCCGTCACAAATAAAATTTGTAGAGTCGCCACCAGAGACAAAAGAAGATGGTAAAAAGAGATCAGACACAAAAGAAGATGGTAAAAAGAGATCAGACACAAAAGAAGATGGTAAAAAGAGATCTGGTAAAAACGTAACCTCGAAACAAAATACTCCGTCCAAGTCAAACAAAGACAACGTCGCCAATCGCAACATAAAAAACGACAAAGTAAATAACAGCATTGAAGACGACATTAAAAATTTCCAGCCAACTTTTCATAAAACTTTTACGCCCAAAAAGATCTTTGATGGAGGGCGACGCATTCCTCCAGTTGAACTGCTGCATCAAAAACCAAGCAACAGCAGCGTCAAGTGAGTGAAACTATTTTATGTGTAATTTGTGTTAGATATTTAAACTGATATACAGGCGGCCCTCGACTTTCGCACACAACTGGTTCCTGAAAGTGTGTGCGAATGTTGAATGTTCGAAAGTAGAGGGAAATATTAATAACATAAACAGTACATAACCAACCAAATCACTTTCAAAATGGCGATCATGACATAACAAAAACGATTGCTTCGGGAACAACAAGGGCGGAGAAAGACCAGGTATAGACAGGAAATTCCGTAGACCGGGTATAGACCGGAAATTCCGTAGACCGGGTATAGACCGGGTATAGACCGGAAATTCCGTAGACCGGGTATAGACCGGAAATTCCGTAGACCGGGTATAGACCGGAAATACCGTAGACCGGGTATAGACCGGAAATTCCGTAGACCGGGTATAGACCGGAAATTCCGTAGACCGGGTATAGACCGGAAATTCCGTAGACCGGGTATAGATCGGTAATTCCGTAGACCGGGTATAGACCGGAAATTCCGTAGACCGGGTATACGGAAACAGTCGGAAATTACTGAAAGTGCTTCACTAGCGCTTTTATGGACGATTCTAAAAACAAGTTTAAAAAATGTATTTTTAAAAAAATGTTCGAAATAGCGAATTGTGCGAAAGTAGAATGGGCGAAAGTCTAAGGCCGCCTGTATACATATTTTCGACCAAGGCGGCCTCGGGGCGGAGGCAACACAAAAACTGATCAGGGACCACCAGCAGTGTTCCTTCTAAGCCCATTGGCAGTACGCGATTACCTCCGCACACAATTCGCCGAGCGTGCACACAATCATTCCAGCATTACACAACAATGTTTCGTTTTGTAGGCCTATTTACTGTCAGCAAATATTAGTAATCGCACTCAGCCTGTGGAAAATTAGAGGGAACATTAGCTCAAGGCAGTGGCGCAACCAGCAAAAAGTGCTGAGGGGGGGGGGGGTAACATAGTGAAACAAGACAGTTTGACAGTCTTTTTTGAAACTTTATAACGTAAATTATGTATTGATGATTTGGCCTGTGGGGGGGGGGGGGCTTGAGCCCCCCCGGCCCCTCCCACCGGTTGCGCCACTGGCTCTGGGTCTTTGGAAAAGGGTGAGGGAGTTATTTACTTTGATGCATCAATTGGGGAAATGAGACCGGAGACATTATGATAGTTGGTCATGGGTCACATAGTTCATGGGACCCTGTTTCGAGTAATTTTTTTTTTTAAAGTTTAAGATTGCATTAAAATTTTTAAATATAATCAGATCTTTTATTATAATTACAGGGTTTATTTATTTGACGACTTTCTGTCCGTTCAAGAATGTGACGGTCTTATGCGAGCACATGACAGTCATGTGAGGGCAGCCAACAAAACGCCAATTTTGTGTTTCGACTCGGTGGACACACTGAGACAACACATCAAAGATGCCAAGAAAAATATTCAAGTGACGCCCAATGTGTTTACACCAGGTATGTTCAGAGACCACGGCTCACGGTAATGAAGGCATTAGAGGTGTCCCATCTAACCACGCCCCCTCTCCCCAGCTGAATCCGGGACAAGTGAAGAGGGCCGAAAAACAGAGAGATTGAGACGGTTCGTACGAGTCCGCTGTTTGAAAGTTCACGACTTCTGATGATAGCAATACACAAAGCCTTATTAACAGTCCAATTTCATACGATTAGCATGTATTATAACACAGCGTACCTGTTATACATTTTTGAATGCCACTAATCGGGCCAATGAAACGAAATTTTGGGTTTCTAACTTTGTCTGATGCCAGGATGCCCTTTTGAGACCAAGTCAGTTTATGACAGATTAGTAATGATATGCGATGTGAAAAGGGCTTTTAGTAGATTCGTGGGTTAAGACTGCCCTGATTGGTGGTGAGGCTGTGAACCATATCGTGAGTTGGTGGTCCAGCCTTTAATGCGTTGTGGGGCCCTAATTAGAGACTTATAAATACATGGGGCCCACGAAAAATTACCTATCGGGACAGTGGCGTAGCGAGCTTAACTCGCGCACGGGCATAACACCTTTTTAGCGCCCCCCCCCCATTCGAAAATTATATAATATTATATTAAAATATACCATTTGGCATGATGACCCCCCCTGCCCCGCCCCCACTACGTCACTGTATCAGACCTATATATAAATATATAGCTAGAGCCACTCTCATGGATTAGCACCCTAGGCGGTTGTCTAGGGCCTCACTGTAAAGAGCCCCCTTTCAAGTAGTAATCCCTATTCAATATCATGTTAAGAGGGTCACCGACAGTGAATTTAGTAGTGGGCTCCACAATCTTATAAGACTCTGCCTAGGGCTCCAGAATTTCTATGAACGGCTTAGCCATCAGCATCAGATTTAATTGGCATTTGTAGTGCCCTTTTTGACAGACCCTAGGTAGACGCCTGCTTTGCAGATCTAAAAGAATGGTCGTGGTTGCAATACAGTGCTCGATTTACCGCCGGGGATGCCGGGGATATCCCCGGCATTGAGACCTGTCTCCCCGGCTCTGCTTTAGCTAATATATCCCAGTCGGGGATGAAATCATAGACATTTATCTCCGACTCTGCAGAATTTTTTTTTCTTCCCCGGCACTGTTTTTTTTCTTAAATCGAGCACTGGGTTGCAGGTTACCTGATTCAACGCTGCCAATGACAGTAACCAAAGCCCCCCCCCCCCCACCCTCCAGCACGGGAATTAGAATATATCATTTAACAACTTTAAAATAACAGTTACGTGTTCCACATGAGTTTACATAAGCTCAATACAAGCAGGCATACTTTTATTCCCCAATTAAAAGACATGTCACAATTCCTTTTAGATTAACGAAATCATACAGTGAATATATAACGACTATTGCGACAGTAATTAACACTGAACCTTCTATTCAAATCATACACATACCACAGTGGTAAACTGGTGAAATAGACACAGTGAAAACCAAAGATCGAGTTTGAACACGCAGTTTTTTTTTTAAGTCAATTAAATGCTTGCAGTGCCCTTTCTTTCATCCCCAACCTGTGTGATCTTGGGTACTTTCCATAGGACCTTATAAGATCCCGAGTCTCTTGGGGGAAAAGAGGGAGGGGGGAGGGTAAATCGAACTCATGACCCTCAGGTTTTACAGTCACTGTCATGTACAGTTCACGAATCATCCGACCCCTCTCCCCCCTCCCTATTCCGCGTATAGTCGTCGCTGTGTTTTGTTAAGTGTGACTACTATAGTCATCGCTGCGTTTTGGTAGGTGTGTCTACTATAGTCATCGCTGCGTTTTGGTTAGGTGTGTCTACTATAGTCATCGCTGCGTTTTGTTTAGGTGTGTCTACTATAGTCATCGCTGCGTTTTGTTAGGTGTGACCACTATAGTCATCGCTGCGTTTTGGTAGGTGTGTCTACTATAGTCATTACTGCGTTTTGGTTAGGTGTGTCTACAGTCCATGACACACCGAACCACTCAAGTCATTTAAACTGATATAAACATCTATTGATAACCTCCCCAGGTACCCGGTGTCTGAACGAAAGTTTCTCACTGCAGCTGGGTGCATGGATGAAGGGTAACTGGAGTCTCAGCACTGCCTTCTACCCGGGGGAGAGCACGTTTTCTAAGGTGACAGATCTATTTAAGTTCTCATGGTTTTTGCTTTTTTTTTCGTTCAACTTAATGTATCAACATAAAGGTAACGTGTGTTATACAGCAGCTTTATATAACAAAAAAAAATAAATGTTATAAAATTTAGCACAGAAAACCGCCAGGGGGCCCAGACTGCCAAAGGTTCCAACTCACACACACATTTCTCCAGCATTAATTCTATTAAATCTGAAGCTAAGAAAGTCTGGCAGCCTACTTTTGCCTAGCCCACAACTACATACCTGAAGGTCTTTTCCTAGGACCAGAGGCGGATTTAAGGGCGGGCACTGCGAGCTCGCCCAGGGCCCCTGAATACTTAGCCCCCCCTCCCCCCAAAAAAAAATCCAACTGTAAACCAATTGATACGTCTCTCTTTTTCTAAAGGGCTCAATATTTTCTTCTGCGCCCAAGGCCTCAACAGACATATGTCCGCCCCTGTCTAGATCTCCCCCCCCCACAGACTTAAGAACGACTATACTTGAAATATCGTTTTATTTAAACGTGTTTACACGCACATACAATTTGGTTTGTTAGTTGACAAGCACATACAATTTTGTTTGTTTGCTGTACAGACTGCCGCAGATCGAATTCAGAAAGCTATGGGTCTTGACCCCAAAAGTGGTGGCAAATTTCAAATAACGTCATATCCTGTTGGAAAAGGTTTGTTCTCATAATGTAGAATAGTAAAATCTGTTTATTAAATGTAATGATAGCTTTTTTTTAAAAAAAATATCATCAAATATGCTTGATCGTAGAAACATTATTTTGCATTTGATAAGCACACACAGTAAAATATGGTTTCTGGATTATTCTTGTGATAAGTTTATTGCGAGAGTGGCGGGGGGGGGGGGAGGGGGTGATAAAAAACAAAGAGGCTACTAGTGTTGTTTTAGTCCCAGGTCATATTTTAGTTTCAGTTTTTATTTCGTTTTTTCTGTAATAATTTCAGTTTTCGTCTAGTTTTAGTCTTGCTGCTAATTTTAGTTTTAGTTTTAGTTCTCGTTGACGAAAAGTCAACATTTTCGTCAACGAAGGTTTTAGTTTTAGTTTTCGTCAAGGAAAACAACACTAGAGGCTACATAGGTAGGTGGTAAATGTTCATTTGATAAGTGATCATAAAACAAAAAGGCTACATGGGTAGGTGGTTAATGTTCATTTGATAAGCGATCATAAAACAAAAAGGCTACATGGGTAGGTGGTTAATGTTCATTTGATAAGCGATCATAAAACAAAGAGGCTACATGGGTAGGTGGTTAATGTTCATTTGATAAGCGATCATAAAACAAAAAGGCTACATGGGTAGGTAGTTAATGTTCATTTGATAAGTGATCATAAAACAAAAAAGGCTACATGGGTAGGTGGTTAATGTTCATTTGATAAGCGATCATAAAACAAAGAGGCTACATGGGTATGGCTTTACAGTTAATTTGATAAAATATAATGTAAAGACATTTTCCTTTTGTTCCTGAAGTGTAATGATAAAAACACGTTATTACTACTATTCCGCTATAAATCCAATCTGCCAATTCAGCCTACAAAGAGCACACGGACTGTGTTTTGGACGGAGCAGACAAAAGAGACAGGGTGGTCACCGTACTCATGTACTTGAACGATGTAGAGGAAGGGGGAGAAACTCGATTTCCTGGTAACTCTTTTGTTTAACATGGATATGTTATCTTTTTAAATCTTTTTTTTTTATACAGTTATCTGTCTGTCTGTTTCAGAAACTTGTTTTAATGCGAGTAGGCGGATTTAAGCTGAGCCGTTGTTTGTTTTTTAAAATAAAGAAATCAAGTTAAATTAATACAAAAAGTGTATTAAATGCAATTGTTTGTATTATAACAATATTCGATGTTTATGACCAATGGAAACTACATAAAAACTACCGGTAAAAACCTCCAAATCTTTCTTCACTTTTGGGGCCATTCTTACCACTCTTGTCATGGGCCTTTGTCCCTGGTTGGGGTCCTATATCATCTTATTTGATAGGAATTAGTACTGGAAAGGGCTCAGTGGACGGTGGGGGGGGGGTCTCGGGGGTCTCCACATTTGCCTATCATTATGAACGGCTCTGCATTGGATATATGGCAACTACTGAATGTTCTATTTATCATGCATCAAAGTTTTGAACGAATCGCCCCTTTAACTAATTATTTTATAAATTATTATTATTTAAGAACAAAAAAAAAAAAAGAAATGTCACTGAATGAATGTGTTCTTTTCAGAGTTAGGTATCTGGGTTAAACCCAAGAAGGGGAGAGCACTCGTGTGGAACAATATGAGCCCAGACGGAGTGTGTGAACCTCATTCTAAACACGTAGCGTCTGTTGTGAAGAAAGGTTCTAAATATATCTTGATCAGATGGTACGTTTTTTTTTTGTGCGTGTGTGCTTCTTCTGTCTGTTAAATGAAGACCTTCCTCTTAGAGGTACAAGATGCAGAGGGTGTATGTATTTATATGGGACTAAGGGCAGAAATTGTAAGCAATAAAGAGATGGAGGCCGAATGCTGCTTTTGGTGCCTCATGCGGTTCTTCGGTGAGATTTGTGTGACTTCCATTATGACAGTTGTTTTTTTTTTTTTTGTTCTTAATTGTAATAAAATGACCGTGGTGAGGTTTTCTAAATCATTTTTTTAACTATATAAAAACCGAAATGCGGCCCTCATCGACCCCATGCGCAGCAACTCCTTCAGTTTATACCTAAGTCCAAGCACAATGCTCGCTGGCTTGTCTCCTCTTGTTTTCTCTTCTAGGTGCGGGACCTCAAAGGTCTCCACTGCTCCACTCACACAAATGATTTCAGTGTCTCTCGATGGTCCAATCAAGGCAGTGTGGGGGTGCAGATGGGTGGGTGCTAAAAATCAAGACATCAAAGAATCGAGCTATTGAGATAATGTTTGTTATGAGAACGAAATTTGCCGCTCATAAATGGTTTCCAGGCACTGATTATATCTTCCCGCCAGTCTGTCTTTTTTGTCTGACTTAATGTAATATATAGAAGAGGGGATGATTGTCATATCCGTTCTTAGGCCCTTGGGGAAAGGTTACTTGTCGGGGCCCTGAATGGGCTTTTTCATAGGGCTCTCAAAGTCCAATGATACCAATGAGTTGAATAGCCTTCTCTCTCTCTCTCTGTACTCTCTCAGTGATAACTGTGGGCTGAGACTACATCTCTAAGAGCCCGTGAGATCAAACTCGCTGTGTCCCTCAACGTCTGGGAACTGCCATAAAAGCCAATGGCCAGCAAGCTACCCGACTAGTCCACCAGCCCATGATCCACGGTTTCCTGAACTTCTATGCAGTGTCGGCAAAGGGAATCGACATTGGACCCCCCCCCCCAACCTCCCAAAGTACGCACCTAAAGGCCAATGCTCAGTAAGAAACTTGGCAGTTAGTGCCTGCTCGATCCTCCTCTGAGCCCCCACCACGGGTCAGTTGGCCTCCTAGCGATTTCCGTTTTAACAAGGTTGCACTGATTATATAAGGGGGGGGGGGACCGCATGCGTTCCAGAGATTCAAACCTGTAATTCGCACCATTTTTACTGGATTCACAAGTCGTTTACATTGGGTAATCCGATGATTAATTAAAGATAACTATGAAAAAAGAGATCTCCCATACTTTTTTTTATAAACAATTTGCAACATGTATATCGATTACGTCTCTCGTGACAGAGAACGAGTACATGTTTAAATACAAGCCGAATATTTTTTTTGTTAATTTTAATCTTCTTTTACTAGGTACTATTACAAAACATTTTACTCCCTGGGGCGTCGGCCAGCGCCCCCGAGCCTGCCACCCAGAGACGGGGATCAGGCGATGGTCATGTGTGACGTGTACAACAGCGGGAGCTGCAGGTGGTATGACGAGTGGTCATACGAGCATTTACTGGAGTATGAGAAAAATAAACTCACGCTTATATGAACTGATCAATGTGTTATACTGTCTCCATTTTTAATTTTTTCTTTATTAGCCTGGGGGAATGGGGGGGGGGGCAGAAATAGACAACAGTTGTGTAAACAAAAGAAAACAGTTGTGTAAACAAGATTTTTTTTTATTTTAACAAATAATTTCAAACAGGCTTTTTTTTATTTATTAGATCAAGTGTAGATACGTAAATGTACATTAAAAAATACAATCATGTTTATCATGACATAGGAATTTGCCTAGGAAGTATTCAAGAAAATAAAACCTATTTGGAATGGACTATGTCAATTTTTGTTAGTTCAAGGCCGTTCTTTAGGGCCAGGCAGCCTAGGCAACTTTTTAGAGCCTCTTGTAGGACCCCCCCCCCCCCAAACATAACTGGAAGTCTCCGCCTGACACACTCAAATGTATTACGGAACCGGCTTAGAATGTGTTTGGTATGCCATTAGTGCATGGAGATTAATGGGAGGGGGAAAAAAGGCAATTTGCTTGGTAAAGTACCGTATTTCCCCATGTATAAGCACCCCCCCCCCCGCAATTTTTGGACTGTGAATTTTTGAAAAAAATATTTTATTATAGAAACAAGTTATAAAGAAAGAAAATTTACAAAGAAACAAAATTCAAGATTCATAATAATCACTCATACACTCCACCCCCCTACTTTTTGGGCTTGAAAATTTTGGAAAGAAAGGGGTGGCTTATACATGGGGGAAATACGGTAATTTGAGAATTTAAAAAAAAAAAAAAAACAACACTCCTAGAGAATAAAAAAATAATCATTAAAAAAAAAACAACCCAGCAAGTGACCAGATTAAGCAGAAACAATAAATGCACAAAGAAATGCACTGATGTTTTTCTGCCAACTGATCCCCAATTTGGTTTCAGCTGATAATGTATGCAGAACTAAATGTGTTAAAATATTACAGCACTGCATTAATCACTAGGATGAAAAAAAAATGTGCAAACTCATCAGCAAGCTAGAATGTTAACTTGTAATAATATATATATAAAAAAAGAGTATTTCTATTTACTATTCTCATTATTATAATTAATTTAACTTTCAAACTTTGTTTTAATATTTCAAAACTTTGTTTTAATATTTCAAAATGATTCATTTCAATAATTTACTAACTGATTTTTGTAATCTTACTACAGATGATCTTTGCTAACCTAAGGAAAAAAAATTATAAAAACTATGGTATATATATATCTATATATACCATATATACTATATATACCATATATATATATCTATATATATATAAAATGATACAATCAAATGTAAAAAAAAACAAAAAAAAGCCGATATAAACTTGTATATTGGTAATGAGATTTTTTTCGGTCCTGAAAAAAAATAATAATTTGGCAAATAATTTCAAAAATATGTCGTTGTGCATTAGAAGCAAGTGGCATGTTTTCACAATTCACCTTTTATGAAATGTTTTCTTTTTTTTTAAAATCAACAAGAAATTAACTATCCAAAAAATAATGATTTCTTTTTTACAATTCTCAACACAATATAAAAAGAGTAGTAAGGCTTCAAGAGATCACAATCATTTAACTTAAAAAAAATAGATGGGGGTTGAGCCCAAAAAATGGAGATTCATTAATTACATTTCAATTTTTTTTTAAATTGAACATTACAGCATAAATTATCATATGGCATCCAAATTGTTCTAAATTCCTAGCTAATCATTTTGCAAAAGACAGACTTTTAAAAAAAATAAAAAACTTTCAAACAAGGAAAATGTCAGTTTTTATATTACTCTCTTATATATTAACATGCTACACAAGTCAGTGGTTTATATTTTATTATAAAATTTGAAAAGATTTTTAAGACTTTATAAATCTGGTTGTAGAACAAAGAGGTGAGAGAGTTATAAGATACATTCAGTAATTTGTGATATTTCGTTTCAGTTCATAGTAAAGGAAAGAATTTAAACGCAACATAACCAGCTGACTAGGTGGCTATTAACGTTTCAGAATCAACAGACTCAATAATTCTTTTTTTTTTTTTTTTGTACAAAAAAACTTGGGACTTTGCATGCAAAAATAGGTTTCAAGATATATACATGTATGTGTATAAAAAAAAAAAAAACGATATTTGCACCAACTACAAACATGTACAGCAAATAAAAAAAAAAAATGGGTGGAAAACAAATAGATTTGTAATAATGGTCCCAAAGGTGATGAAAATAGAAAGATGTTTATCATCATATGTAGGGGGATAGAGCATTGTCTAACCTTTTCAGTATTATTATTATTATTACAAGATTTTCTACAAAAACAAACTGTTTATATTTTTATACAAAATAAAAAAAAATGCTAAGTTGTCACTGATTACCAAAAAAAAAAATCTACAAAGTTAAAATATTTTTTAGCTGTGAGTGTTTTTTAATGCTGTTTTTTTTTTGCGAAGAATAAATGATGAAATTGAATTTATTATCAAGAAAGGCAGACTTACTGAAAAAATTTTGTTTTGTAGATTGGTTTAAAAAAAAAAAAGTCATCAATACATTACTTCAGATATCATTAAATTCTACATGTAGATATTATTTGCATGGTAAAAAAGAAAAATACATAAAAAAAAAAAAAAGCATCAAATGAAAAATGAACTCATGAAGACATAATTTTATAAGTACAAAATATCATTTACATTTCATTTCAATGGAGTGTACCATTTAATAGAATTCTCCAAACCTGAGATATTTTTTTTAGAAGAATACTTTCGTATAATTATTTTTTTGTCTACATTTTTATTTCAGTTTTGAAGACATCAGTATTTTGTGTCTCTGGTGACAAAACCAACAACACATGAGTACCTCACCTTAATAAACAAATAACTTAATTGAAAGGTCAACAAAGTGGAGTTTAATGGACGGTAGATCAATGGTGGACAAACATGGTCCAGCAAATAATGAAAGAACATTGAATTTTTAAAATTGACTATACTTTTTTTTAAAAAAATGGGGTGGGGGGGGGGAATAAAACAATCACTTGCAAACAGTTTTGATCATGTCGCTGATAGAAGGCTGGAGCTGGGCTTACTAAAAAATAAATTGCAGCACTTCAAAAATGCATACTCCCTCAAAGCCTGTGTTATAGAAGATTATCAAAGAGAAAGAGTACTATCAGTTGTCCTATATTTTTTGGTTTTGAAAAGGCATGTAATTATAGATAAATGCAGATGAGAATTAGGCCAACATCTAAAGAAAAAAATGATTTCTAAAATTTAAATCGATTTCATTTTGCGACTTAAATGAAAAATGTCTCTAACCCATTTTGGCATAGAAAATTAATCTATTACTTTTGAAGAAAATAAACACAGATTCCGTCATAACAAATTTATGCTAACGCAATCTTATTGCGACAATAATGCACAAGTTTATGTATCTATGTTTCAGTCAACACATGTGTATAAATACTTGTATATAGAAATATAACCATACATAAAAAGAACACAATTTTTCAGCTTCAGAGAAAAACATTAATATTAAAAAAAAAAAAAACCAACACAATAAGCGCTCGGTCCCATAGAAGCATCACTGAGATGTTTTCCACAACAATGTCCAAAGCTTTTTCTTCAAGTCACAATTACACATGTAACTAAATGATACAGGAATGTACTTCAATGAATCAAAAAACTAATTGTTAAAATTTTCGGCAGTTTTGAATCAAGACATTCTTATAAATAAATACTGCTTCTTGAAGACATAAAATCTGCAATGGAATTCAGTTTTGAACAGCACAAAGAAACTTAAAGGAATAAACATTTGTAATCCAGAAAAGCCGTCTACATCAGAGGGCAGATAGATTACAGGCTGTATAATATTTCTTGCTGCCTAAGAAAAACTCAAATTGCTATTAGCCATTTTACCCAGTGCAAAGAACAGAAAATGAATTGAATATAAAAAGAGAAAAAAATATTCTGTATCTCAGATCACAGGCTTAATAGATTATAATGCAGAGTAACAATAAAGTATTACTTGTCCTCAACACATTATAGGCCAACGTTATCCTCCTCACCCACCCTTCCCCCCATCCCCAATGCCCAGATCCATTTTTTTGTTTCCACAAGTAAATTTTATCACAGCAGAAACACTGCTTAAGACAACATTAATACATGTTCAACATTTATTTTAACCTTATCCATTAAATTATAAATAATACTTAATAGCAGCCAAAAATAAAATAGTTGATTGACATGTGACAAAAGTTAAAAAAAATACATTTAAAATGAAAGAAAAAAACATATGCTAATATTGTTCTAAAAAAAAACAATAAGTAAAAAAAAATGATTTATTAGATTCTTTTAACTGATTTTTTTTTTCTTTTTTTCTGTTATTTTTACAACTTAAAAATTAATTTTAGAGTTCCATAAAAATTTAACAGCTCATATTAAACAATAATTATATAAATATGTATGCAGTTTTAGTGTAAACAGCAGTATAATCAATCTACAAGATAACTTTTAATGAGGGGACAGAAAGCCGAACCTTGACTCTGCTTGAAAACAAACTGATTTGGTTTAACTGGTGAAAATAACATGGGTTCTTTAATGGGAGGACGCCTGAAAAAATAAAGTACGTGCAATATAAAGAGAATCAAAGGTTGTGAGTTCAAACTGTTTCTAATTGTATTGACAGTGTTACAAGACTTAACTTTCACAATTCATTATAAATAATCATATTTTTTTGGCTTTTTTAAAACGAACATCACAAATATTACTGCATACCCAAAAGATATTAATGGGTATGAGTTCAAATCAGTTATAAAAATCATCAAGTTGAAAAAGTTTTACCTTGACTCCTCAACAACTATCTTTTCACAACCATCCGGTGGTTCACGAACAAAGGGACAGGATGTTTCTAATTTTGGACTTGAAATATATGAAGAAGGTTCTGGAGAGTTTTCTGCATGGACAAAATAAAACAGTTGTCAATAGGAGAGAATTACAAACAATCCTGGTAATGCATTTAGCTCTGAAATAAATCTGCTAAAACAATAGAAACATTCAAAACTGAACCTTTGCTCGATTTGCTGTCTGTAGAATTAGATGTACTTCTTAGTATGGTACAACTCTCCACACTTCTAGGCCTTGATGGTGTTGCTGGACTTACAGTTTCTGGCTGGCTGGACAATAAGGGATAAGAGGTGGTTAATGTAGTGTCCAGCTGACCCGAAGGAGTCTGGGTGTCTACACTTCTGGTACAACTGAGACGATTAATTTCTGGAACTGGAGCTCTGCGCCCATCAGGTACTTCCTTAAAAATGAAAATGTATGATAAAAATGGTAAAAAAAAACAACATGAGATACATAATGGGCAGTAAATCTTAAGATAAAAGCTAAGTAGTGAAAAATACATTTTGCATTTTAAACTTTAGTGTACTGATAATGAGATTACAGGTAATTGAGAAGAGCACAAATTTAGTCAGATACAAAAAAAATATTCACAACATTTGTTAAATGATACTAACTAAAATCAGATTTAAAAAATAAAAAAGATAACAATACAAAATAAATTATTTTCACCAATGTAAGCCAACTGATGAATAATCAATTAGGGTTAGAATTTCTGGAATAGGTCAGCCTTACCCTAAATACCTTATCATCCACATCACTGCTAGGTAAACTGACGGACTTTACACCGGATACAAGTCTTTCAATTTCCTAAAAATTATAATAGTGAATCACTTGTTTAAAGAGAAAAAAAATTGCTGAAATTTAATGCCTTAAATAATCATTTAATAAGAACTACAAATTTGGTCACTTGTAATTACGTACAGTGTTTAGGCCTTCCACACTATTTCTCTGGAATCTGTTCATGTTTGGTCTGGTGAGTGGCCCTGAGTGTGTGAATACAGCTTTTGTTAACTGAGTGCACAAAGCTGGAGGAGCAGTAAATGAAAGTGCTGAGTGTTTACCAGGGATTGGACTGGTTCGTTGCTTTACATCCATATGCCTGCTGCCTTCTTTGGACTTTTGTAAATGCTGTTTAATGTAGTGAAGCTGAAAAATTGCATTTGAAATCAAAATAAAAAGGTAAACAATTTGAAAAGAACACAGTAATTCAGAATGCTGATCATATTAATATTTGAATTACGGCACAAATCAAAAGGATCCAAAAGCTGGAGAAATATCAGCACTAAGAAATTAATTAAAATATTTTCCAGGATATTAAAGATAGGTCAAGAAACAGACGCAAAAGGACATAGTATTTATAAAAACCAATTGACTTTTCTGCAGATACTGATACATTCTCATCTAGGACCCACAGTGAAAATTAAATTAAAAGGTAATAAATCTATGAAACAAATATTACAGTAAGAGGAAACAATTTTTTTAGGTACACATAATTTAAATGGTAAAAAAACAAAAACAAATGAAGAATGGAAAAAGATTGGGATTTAGACTTATGGTCAAAATAATCTGCTAATTTTATGTTGATTTCATTTGAATAAATTAATGGGTTTTAATAACTAAAACAATCTGATATAAAATCATGTTTTAAAAAATGATATAAAACTTAAAAAATTAAATCCACTTACTTTTAACTGATCGCCTTGACCTAATGAGGCAGATCTTTTGTGAGTTTTTTTTCTTTTTTCAGGTTTGTCTTCATAATCATAAATGGTCTGGATAGATAATAAAAAAAATACATGAGGAACTGTATCTTAATTAGGGAATAATGCATAAATATATATATATATATATATAAATGTTACGGCCAATGTTGAAGGGATGATGTGAACAGTATTAATTTGAACAGATTTAGTTAATATTGGCTGGCTAGCATACATTGGTCATAACATGTATATGTGTGTATATATATATATATATAGCTATTGTATTTGAGATAATTTTAAAATGAATAAACCTGTGTTGATTTGTCACACATAAAGACACCCTCAACTTGGTAATGGTGATAACTGTTAATGTCTTTTGGCCACTGGCCTGTTAAGTATGAGGGAACAACTGTGTCAGCTGAACTTGCTCGTGACTTTCCAGAAACTGGACTGTGCCAGTGGTTTTTACCTTTATCTGATAAAATAGACACATAATATTTATACTGAGAACATTGATCATACAAATCCTAATGCTGTAATATAGATTCACAATGTGTGACAATTTTTGAAGTGATTTAATGTTTAACTTTAAAAAAAAAATTATCTTTACCAATATATTTTACATTAAAGTACATATTAACTTTAATTTATATGAAAATGCTGTAATTTAAGAACAGATAAAATATAAATTCAACATGATCATTAACCAAGCATTTTTTTAGGGAAAAAAAAAATAAAAGCTAACCAGTGAAATTATTTCATCTCTTCTAGCTATCTTAGTAACTATCTGATAATAGCTACTTCCATCAGTTTTAGGTAATATACTATAATATAATATATTGCATGCATCAAAGGGGCCCACATGCAGCTCTTCATTGAGCTTTGTGTGACTCCTAAATGAGCCAGCTTTTTAAAAATTATTTAGTTTCTTTTTTTTTTAATATAAATCTTCTTAAACTGATAATGATCAAGCACATAAAAGTATTTTCTACTATTAAAAAAAAAAAAAATCTTTTGTAGTGTCATCCTCGAACTTGGCCACCCCTAGTCTTTATGCTACTGACTTATCAAAATAATTTTTTATAAATTTTTTAATTGTCTAGCTTAGTGAAATACAACTAACAAATTCAAACAATCAAGAATGGCTCTTCAACAGCTAAGCACAAATGACTGTATTTTAGCAAAAACTGTCAAAATTTCCATGTGTAAAACCAAAGAATTAAAAAAGCCCAGCTAATACATGGGTAGCTTTGACAATTTAAAAAAAAATGAAGCTTAAAAGTGATTTTTTGGAAGAGGGAGCACTATAAATACACTAATGCCAATCTTTAAAAGTGGTTTCAATGGTGCCCCTAGCAGCAATTTTATTCCAGGCTACCATTACAGCAAGATTTTTATAAAGTTTAAAAACAAGTCAGCACTATGTCATGGAATGAACTATGTCAGAGTATGTCTACACGCAGATAAAAAGGTGTTAACATTTAATAAATTAGCTATTCTCTCAAAATATATTTACTGCCATTAAAATGCGATTAACTCTGTAAAAATAGTATGCTATTTAAATTTTTAACGCAACACCTAAATGAGTTCATTTGACCAAAATGTTTTTACTTTGAAGTTTAAAAAATAAAGGATAAAATCAGTAAATAACCCACTAATCCAATTCTATTAACATTATTTATTAATTAGTTTAGAGTTACACTATCAAAGTTCTATAATGACCGTACTATAGTCAATATAACAAGATTATGCAATAAAATAAAATAATGAAACTTATTCAAAGGAAGCTGCACAAAACTCAGTAAAGCCAAAAAAAACTACAATAATAATAATATAGCTAATAAATTACTTTAAAGATGTTTCGTATTTTATTACTTTTATGACTCCAGTGCTAGCATCTCCCAGATATATATAAGATAGAAATGCTGTCTTTTTTTTTGGGATGGGAAGTGGAGGGGGGGGGGCACATACAATAGTGGAAGGTAGGGTAAGCAAGTCTTACACTGGGGCGAAGTGTAGTAAAATATGACGGATAGAGGGAAGAGGGGTTGACACGTGTCATGAGTTTAGAACCTACACTCAGGGAAAAACACATGATTGGTATTGTTGATAAAAATATTGATTGATACATGTCAATAAATTAGTCTAAATAACTTATTCAATAGTCATATATGCTGATTCTTAATAGATCTGTTACAATTAATTATAACTCTTTCGTAAATTAAACTTGTTTGGATACAAATAAATGTAATATTTGCGATAACATTTTTAATTAAGCATTAGTTTCGATAAAAAAAAACAAGTTCCCTTGAACCCCTAAGGGCTCATCAGGGCAGATAAAGTGTAGAATTCATCTGTTTCAGTAAAACGTCTGCATATAAATGGATTGTGTGGTTAGCACAACGCCCAGCCACCTTTACTCCCCCAATTTTAAACTCAGGTACCCAATTAAAGCTGGGTGGACTTCGGGACTTTCACAAGGACCTGAAAAAATCCCAAGGCTCTCACTAGATTCGAGCCTGATACCCCTCCAGTCGCCAATCTAGTGCCATACACCGCACCATCACCCGTCCTCAAAATACAAACTTGACTTAATTAAATTATAAATATCTAGCATTATCAATAAACATTTAATATAATTCTAATTAATTTCTCTAAGACTTAACCAGTAATCCTATTATTTATAGTCTAAATAATATTCCTAGCCTTAGCTATCTTAGGAAATTACATGATTTGTTTAAAATTAACAAACAGCACATAATTAAAATAGTATAACAAGTCATTACTATAGACATATTACTTTTACTCTCAGTAGTTGGTGTTCAAGTGTATCCACTTATCAGTATAAGGTAGGATAGGGCTATAGTGCCTATAGCCTATACTATAGTATAGCATAGGCCATAGCCTAATTAAAATTTAATTAATAATTGTCCGCCATTAATCTTCCATAATTTAAAGTGTTAAAGTTTAATTCTATTAAAACTATTAAATTGAAACATTTTACATGAAGACTTACCTTTACTGGCATTACTGTTTAAGTGATTTGGGCTCTGAGACTGAGAATGCACTGAAACTTGAGAAATAGTTATTCCAGCAGGGCTGAGTCTTTCTGGAGAATGTGCATCTGGAGATTTTCTGGACCATAATTTATTATTGTCTTTAGGAGACGGGGACGATGCTAAATGAGCATTATTCCCTTGTTTTAGAGAAAAAACCTTAACAGCTTTAATAGGGCCCTGTTTTGTTGTAGATGGGGATCCGTTCCGTCTTACTCGTTGTGGTTGATTCGACATGTTGTAAAAAAAAAAAAATCGGCAATAAAATAACGCAGCTTGCTAACTGCTAAAGCTGAATGGAAATGTTCATTTGTTTAAAAATTACATTAGTAATTTATTCCGATATTGTATATGCTGAAATTCTAAGAAACCACAATAATCTTACACGTGAAATAATCACTTATCTGTAGTAAATAAACTTTTTTTTAATATCGATAAGATAGAGCACAAAAAATTTCGATCACGTGACAGATCTTCGTTTTCTAATTGGGTGGTAATGTAACATTGTTCTAATTCTATCAATCTTGTCTTTTAAATTATGCATTCTTTGTTTTCTGATGGCCTATAATTTTTATAAATTTGTAAAAAAATATGCTTTTCATAGGTCAGATAATGATATTTTGCTCATCATTAACTTTTTTAATTCAGAAAAAGTAAAAGAAAGGTGAGTATTTAAGACAGAGTACTTCAAGTGTTTATTTCGACTTATCGCCCTTTTGCCTGGCAACGGCAGAACACTTTATGTCGCTGGGCTATAGCTTCATACTAGCTTACTAATACTATTCTATACATGCAGTACCGTCGAGAGGGGGTGAGGCACTGGGACAATGCCCAGGGGCCCGGCGAGTTTTAGTGGCCTGGACTGAGCTGGCCAATCAACTTTTGAAAACATTATTATCAGCACGGGGGGGGGGGAATTTCTGTCGGTGGGCCTGTATACACCATTACATGTATAACATTTCTGTTATCTGTACCAACCAGTGCTCGATTTACCGCCGGGGATGCCGGGGATATCCCCGGCACTGAGGACTGTCATCCCCGGCTCTGCTTTAATTAATTTCATCCCTGGCGGGGATGACATTTATCCCCGGCTCTGCAGAAAATTTTGTTCAACCCCGGCACTGATTTTTTTCTTAAGGATGGCTTTGACGCTGACACAGAACTTTATCAGTTTATGAGAGAGGATTCAGTGCAATGAATTTAACTCACACATCTCTTCGCAATGCATTAGATGTCGAAACCATCAAGCACTTGCTGTTTATAAAATGAGGTCCACCACATTAATATTTTGATGCAAAGTTGTATGCCACAATGTGGTTAAAAGACGGAAGGCATTCATAATAATCACTCATACACTCCACCCCCCCCCCTACTTTTTGGGATTGAAAATTTTGGAAAAAAAGAGGTGGCTTATACATGGGGAAATACGGTAGTTATGGAACAGCGGCATAATTTGTTTAAATAACTGAGACAATTATGAATAATGGAATATTTGATTTCAACAAACAGAGGAAAAATGAAAAATTTGCATTTTTTATTAAAGATAAGTTCATTACTTGTCCTATTAATGTGAGCTTCAAATTCGTTTGAACCAACGTGAACTATGTTAATTAAGATTCACCAAATTTTCTATTATTTTTGTTGGTTTGTCTAAGACGCAAATCAAAGACCCTATAAAAATAAATTAGTTACTTGTCCATGGTTTGTAAATTGAAGATCCTAAAAAAAAAATTGTTGGCATCACGCCGCCGCTGTGGATGCTGTGTATATCTCCGGCACTGAGAATCGTCATCCCCGGCTCTGCTTTAGATTTTTTTTCATCCCCGCCGGGGATGACATTTATCCCCGGCTCTGCAAAAAAATGTTTCAACCCCGACACTGGTTTTTTTCTTAAATCGAGCACTGGTACCAACTACCATTATTAAAAGGATTATATCAGTTATTAACTCGCGAGCTTAACATAGTAAGCTCAGTGGCTGTAAATCATAATGATAAATAAGCTTATTTACATCATTCGAATCTCAGCGAGAACCTTGGGATTTTTTCAGGTCCTGGTGAAAGTCCTCAAGTCCACCCAGCTTAAAGGGAACTTTATTTTTAGTGAGACGCAGGCCCGTAGCCAGGTCAAAGTCAGCAGGGGGCACCAATACCCAGCAGGGGGGGGCATCTTTACTTTTTCTTTATTTTTTTCCTCTTTTCTTCTTTTTTCAACGGGAGGGCACTCCACACCTAGCGGGGGGACACGGACCCCCAGTGCCCCCCCCTTGGCTACGGGGCTGGTGGGACGGATTGCCAAGTGGCCTTGACTCGACTGTCGACCTGAGAGTCCTGGGTTCAATCCTCGGTAAGAACCATGGGCAATTTTTTAGGTGAAATTTGTTTCTCAAAGTCGTCCCACAAGCCCGCCCAGCTTTAAAAAGAAACGGATGAATTGTACACTTAATCTGCCCCGATAGCCCACTAGGGCAAAGAAAATGTATAATTATATATTATATTTATTTAATTTATAGCAATTTAAAAAAAAATGAAAAATGAAAAACTGTTTAAACAGCGATCTCTCCTGCGCCATCGTTTTTATCCTGAAAAAAAAGTATCAGATGCTATCTGATTGGAAGCAAAAGTATACCGATCTTGAAGGAGTCTGGACGCGTCTGACACATCACAAGTGACTAGAGCCGGATTTACAATTTTTGGGGCCCTAGGCCAACACAAATTTGAGGCCCAATTTTGAAAAATAAAAAAATATTGCTGTTTTTTTTTTTGTATACTACTCAACATCTGTAAACCCGGCCTTTTAAGTGACGGATAGTGATTACAATATAAAATAAGCCATAACAAGAGTTTTGCAGCCCCCCTTTTTCATCCCCACCATAGCCTATAGTACACGTGAGACATAGTGGGGGACTTAGGCGTGTTAGATCTAGCGTATTAGTTTTTAGTTTAAATGAATCTTGCGAATCAATTAAGTTGCGTAAATAGCATTTGTGCCGCCCAGGTGCGGACTTAATAATTCCCCCCCCCCCCCCCCACAAACACAAACACACACGGAAACTCAACTAAATGTGCTAAAAACCAGATAAGTGTAGAATTAATCTGTATCTGTAACCTCGGCACATAAAGGGATTTTGTGGTTAGCACAACGCCCAACCACCTTTAATCCCCCCAACTTAAGTCAGGCACCCATTTCGACTTGTGGGACTTTAACCGACTTTCAACAGGACTAACGCAAGAATTAAATAATAATAATAATAATACACACATGCAGCGGGGGTCCTGTGTGTGGGTATGCAAAATAGGAGGCTGCCCCAGGGTCACATATTTTACGGGACTTGTTCACTTAGACAATGATGGGCTTTTTTTAAATTAAATTAACAAGGTCTTCGTATTGACCTGAGTAGACTATCTCAAATAAAACTTTGTGAAGGGTCAATGCAAATTAAAGTGTCCTCGTGCTGTATTATCAATGGGAAGAAGAGTGGGTGAGTACGACGGGAGCTTTGCCGCATTTAATCCAACAATTATTATGACCTGAGGTCGCACATACTTGCCATGTGGGCTTACTACCAATTAGAGAGCTGCACTGGGACGGGTTTTGCGGGTTACCCGCGGGGATGGAACCACCATTCACGGGGAGTCTGCGGGGTTGCTTTTAAACTTGCGGGAATCCCGTGGGGTTGGGTTTGTACTAATCGGGAACCCCTCGGGGAGGAAACCTACAATCCTTAATCTAATAGATTAGATAAGTGACCATTAGCACCAGAGATTAGATAAGTGACCATTAGCACCAGAGATTAGATAAGCGACCATTAGCACCAGAGATTAGATAAGTGACCATGAACTCGAGACATGACACTCCTTGAGACGACATGATGCTATCCCAGGTGTTGCTCAGGTGAACTACATTGACGATTCATACACATGGGGATGGACCCACAACTGTCTAGGCTAGCCACGGACAAAGTAGAGCTCGCGAGCCGACTACGATTCGTTGGACTGTTTGATCAGCATGTTCCGAAGGCTAGGCATTGGAAACAGTGAGGACTGCCCATGTGGGATGTCTCCAGAGAATGCAGAACATGTTCTCCAAACATGCCCTTTTCATGACACAGCTCGCAACAGGTTCTGGCCACAGATGACCTCCCTCAATCAAAAACTGTATGGGAGCGAGACGGAGCTGGATGCCACCGTGCAGTTCATCATAGCTATAGGCCTGGTCGTTTGAAATCCTCCATAATCATATATCGAGAACAAAGAAGAAGAAGAAGTTTGATCAGCCCTGTCACATAATGCAAGCAATATTAAGGCTGCATTTAAAGCGATGTTAAGGATCGGCTGTGAATGTCATCATAATATTAATATAGTTTTGGCACACAGTTTAAATGAACGCGTTTATTCCGCGTGAAATTTCTCAACTAGTGTATAAAAAAAGAAAAGAGAGCTCATAATACTTGCTAAGCAAACAAAAGTACCTATTACCAACTACTCAGAAGCACGATGGATCAGTGTTTTGACAACAAACAAGTTTGTAGAATCGTGTGCCTTAGGTAATTAAACGGAGGTCAGCAGAAAAATTCTAGTGTTAGTCTGATATCGAGGAAGGACTGATAAAGAGGGTAACAGACATATTAGTGCTTTTTGAAACATCAACAAAATTTTTATCTTCGGATACAAATCCAACAATTCATTTGGTATTGCCAATAAAAATAAAACTGAAGCCTTAAATGTTCTCGTTCATTTGTCTGAATATAAATTGATTGATTGTTTTGTTTATAATTTTAAATTATAGTCAAACCTTGTAGCTAATTTAAACATGTCATGAGGTTATGTTTATTTCAGCTGGTACGGGTGGGGATGTAAGAGACTTTTCATGGGAGTAGGTGGGGGTGGTTCAAACGGTATCCGGAATAAATCCCCACGGACTAGACATATATTTACCTTAGCCCGTGGTCAAGATTGTATATAGTATCAATAATATCGACTTAAATTTGATCTTAATATTTTGGGGGTTCAAACTATGCGGGGATTGGTGGAGTTGGATGAAAAGTACAGTCCCATTGCAGCTCTCTACTACCAATAATGCAATGGTCAGACATAGGCATCAATATGCAATGTTTTGTGGTGGATTCTGGTCCAATAAAAAAAAGTGTCGACAGATACTACTACGTCTGTCGTCTTTCCGCTGACCCAGTTATCAACCTCACGAGCCTCGGGCGAACCCAAAAAAAATCAAAAGAAATGAAACATAAATGCTTAATCAGCACGGTGTACCCGGAGTGTGTTGGTCAGCCCTTGTGTTTGTGTGGCTGTCATGGCAACTGATTCCAATCATCCATCAATATAGATGATAGTGCTGGCTACTTGGGTAATTACAGGCACCATTTAATTTTTTTTCTTCTTCAGAATAACAGGGCTGGCATTGCTTTATTGTGTGCCTGAAAAGCGTTTAACAGCGTTAGTTTAAAGCTGAATACTGCCCTTGTCTTTGATTGTTAAATACGGCCTGCTGTAATTAAAAAGTAAAGTTCTCTTAGCCATAACAGGACAAATGAAGTCAGGCCCGTAGCCAGGAATATTGGATTGGGGGGGGGGGCCGAAGACATTTTAGGGGGGGGGCGAAGAAATTTTTTTCGGGGGGGGGCGAAGAAATGATCCTGGGGCACAGGGGCGGATCTAGACAACTTTGACGAGGGGGGGGAGCAAAACATTGACCGGGGGGAGGGGCCAAAACTGTTTTCATTGTTGAAAATTGGTCTTAGAACAAAAAATATTTCGATAATTTAATGATGTATTACCTAAACTTGCGATAACGGGGGGGGGGCATAGCCCTCCTCGGCCCCTCCGATAAATCCGCCCCTGGTGGGGTAGAAGAAATGTTCAGGGGGGGAGGGCGAAAATGGAGGCGCGAAGCGCCGAAAGCTTGCGAACGGAGAGGTTTGGGGAGGGGATCTCAGTGAGTCCCCTCCCCAAGAAATTTTTTGCAGTTCCATATCAGGAATGGTGCATTTTAGTACCGATTGTTTAGCTATTAATTAGAAATATATAATTTTAACTACGTTTCAATAATGCATAGCATGTTGCAGTTTTGTTAACAATAATTTAAATAGCAAAGAGTTTTAATGATAAAAATGTACTGAGGCTGAGCAATTTCTGATTCCTGTTGTAAATATATTGACCATTTGTTCTGCTACACAATTGTTACATAATAGATACCTGATTTATATTATTATACTGTTTGTTTAACATACAACCCGGGAAAAATGACAAAGATGCACGAATAAAGCTTAGCTATTTGTGTGATATTTCTTATAAAATATTGAAAACAAAGAACAGATCTATCAACAACAACAGTCGCAATTATTCAATTTAAAATAAAATTAATTCTGCTAAAAAGTAAATTTGCAAATTAAATAACATCACTCAGAAATCACGGAGTGTGTACTTTATTATTTTATTATACATATGTATAAAAATGAAGTCAGAAGTCAATGTTATTTTATTAACTTATTTAAGTTGCTAGTTGTCCTCAGAAGATATCAATATATAAAACTATTACAAGGTTGCGAACAGGCCCATCGACAGAAATTTCTGGCCTCTGGGCAGGGGTGACACGGGCCCCCGTGCTGATATTAATATTTTAAAAAGTTGATTGGCCAGCTCAGTCCGGGTCCCTAAAACTCGCCGGGCCTCTGGGCATTGGCCCCCCCCACACACACACATACGTTTCAAATTTGCAAACGTCGTGGTTTAGCACTGAATTTACCTAAAAATGCTTCAGCATTCAGATTGTCTGTTAAATCTTTTTCAAATGCAAGCAGGAAAAGATTGCTTAGACGCTTTGTAACATTGATCGGCGATATGGGGTGAGCATTCGTGTGAGGGTTGAAAAACTGCTCTCACACACGGCTTTTGAAGCCCCAAATGCCAATGCTGCCCAAAATACCCAGAAGTGAACTTCAATAAGATACAATCTTTTATGCCCAAAAATTAGATAAGCTATATATGTAAGTATATATAAATAGCCTGAATGATTGTCAAAATATAAACTTTTAAGTTTTTATTATTATTGATTTATTGAACAAAATGATTGATGTTTTATAGCCGTTATTATTAAAATTTTGTCAAAAAGCTCAAATCATGCACGGGGGGGGGGGGGGGGGGGGGGCTCAGGCCATGCACGGGGGGGCTCAGCCCCCCCTAGCCCCCCTCTGGCTACGGGCCTGAATGAAGTGCAGAATTCATCTGTTTCTATAACCTCGGCACAGCCTCCTTTACTTCCCCAACTTTAAGTCATGTTCCCATTTAAAGCTGGTTGGACTTGTGGGGCGACTTAGCACAAAATAACACTTTAAAATGTTCATCCCAACACTTCACTGACGTACAATATGTATTATTAATGCAAACACAATTGAGCTATTTCAAATAACTTGAGATATAAAGGTTATCAGCTATTTATATAAAAAAAAGGTTTAATCCATCCAGTGGTTCTTAAACTTTTCAGAATTGTAGCCCACGAAGAAATCCCTGCTCAATTTTAAAGAGCCTAACCCCTGCCCAAAGAAATGCCATGCTCTTGTACTGAGAAGACATATGACCCACATGCATATAAAAGAGCAGCCTCAAACAATAGCATTAATTAAAAACTTAACTTTCAAAATTTTACAGTGAAAAAAAATAAAAATTTCCGAGTTCACAGGGAACAGTTAAAATAAAAATAACAAACAAAATCAATCAAATTTTAATTCAATTAAGTTTTTTATTTTTTTATTATGTTTTTCAGTTTATATAAAATATTATAAAAGATGAAAAAAAAGGAGAAAATGAAAAATAATTAAATATATGAATACATTCTGTTGGAGGGAAAGAAAGTATTGCAAAAATAATTCTTTTATTGGCAGGAATAACAGCAGATGACTTTTAAATTTTTATTTTTGGCAAAATTGGCTTAAGTGTTAATATCTACAGAAGGTTTGGTTACTCACAATATTCTCAAATGCAAAGTAGAAGTAAAAAAAGTCTGTACCGTTATTCCCCCACATGAAAGATTTCAAAGCATCAGGGCTAACGAGAAAAAAAAAAACTGAGCCAAAGAAAAATACTCCAAAGTAGGAGGCACATATTATGAGCATAAGCTGAAAACAATATTGTTGTCTATATAAATCAAATGGCATGGACTATGTATTTACAGACAAGTCTGCTGCATTCTGCAAAATTATACAGAAATGTTCTTGTATATCTCTTACAAAAATAGAAATGTTCTTTGATCATGAAAAATTTCTTTCTAAAAAAAAAAAAGACTACAAATTAAATTCATAAAATATAAAATTAGAAGAGAATTTTCATGAAATGAATTGCTTGATCTGAGAGACTGCAATTGTTAAAAGTATCGTAATGTTTAAGTAATGACTCTTAATATGAACTAAATTATTGAGCAAAATTCAATTTGTTAGAAGCCTAGAAGAAATTTATAATAATCTGATTACTTTCAGTAAGAACCAAATAGAATATAAAGTCAAATTCCCTTAGATCTAACAGGCCTTTGGGGCAGATAAAGTTTTTATAACATCCGCATATTTAAGGATTGTGTGGTCAGCACAACGCCCAGCCTTCTTTACTTCCCCAACTTAAGTCAGGTACCCATTTAAAGCTGGGTGGACTTGGGGGACTTTACACCGAATTTCACCTGGAAAAAATTCCATGGTTCTCACAGAGGATCTGACCCTGATCTCTCAGGTCAACAGTAGAGCATCTACCCCACTAGTCCATCCGTCCCACAAATAGAACATAAGCTGTTGTATAAAAAAAAGAAAACCATAAAATAATAGAACAAGTCTACAAACTTTTACAGCTTTCAAATAAATATATATTTTGAGACAAAATCATGAAAGAACAGGCCTAATTCATTCAATAACTGATTTTTTTTTTTACAAAAAATATACCAAAAAAAAAATATGTAAGCACAGGTATTCAGCTGTTAGGGGGGGGGGGAATATGATTGAAATAAATTTTTTTGGTCTAATTTAAGACCTGGCTAGTATATCAAAATGATCATTGTAGTATGGAAGCAATACACCAGACTAAAATGCTGTTCAATGTGTTTAGTCAAATTGTCTACTTTGACCATATTACAGAAGGCTGAAGAGCAAACAGATATAATATAATAAAGAAATAATTTGTTTAAAATAAATGTTTTTCAGGTTATCTTGATAAAGAAAGAAAATTTAAAGTCATGGTTTACATATTGTGAACACTGAGCTCTAATATAACTGGAGTATGTAATAATCATATTTACTGTTAATTGGCAGTATGAAATATATGCTGCACCATAGACCTATCTATAGTACATATACAATTTTTGCATCAAAACATCAACTTCAAATCAGCAATCAATGATTAATATAGTGAGATTTATAAACAGACATAAATAAGCCATTTGACAAGCAAAAAATCATTTAATTTTGACATTTCAACGAGTATTCAATGCAGTTCAAGTTCTCCTCTTAAATTGTCATTAGTATTGTTTTATTAGGAGTACACATTATTTTGACATTTTTAAAATTTGAATCACTATGCAGCCATTTTTTTTTTTACCAAGGTGAAAAATTATGATAAGCCTACAATGGTACAAAATACTGATACCATAGGTTCAGACCGGTGGAGGCATACATTCAATAGGCCACAATATAAATAGTCCTTTATTTTTGCCTTTGATTACTCCACTTATATAAGAGCTCCATGATTGAAAAATTTCAATTAAGAAAAAAAAAATACAGCATAAAATTTTAATCTAAGATTTGCTTCCATTTTAAATCATGTATTAAACTGGCTTTAAAAATTTACATTAAGGTCTAACAACAGATAATGAAACAAAAATAATTCCCAACTCATTTAAAGCTAAAAAAAAAAAATAATCTGCTAAAAAGCTTAATGAAGTCATAAACATTAATAAGTCTTAAATAATAACATTAATACAATTGCACATGTGTATAGATGAACATTCAAGCCAATCAGATTGTTAAATAAATATTAATCCACTAACCAGCTCAAAAATATATTTATGATAAAATGGTTCCTGACATTATCTCATCTCTCATAAAATAATTCTCACATCATTTTTTGCGATAATCTATCTTTACAATAGGTAAAGGGCTAATATAATCAATTTATACACACATTTTAAGTTCTGTTCCTTAATAATTGGCAAAAAAATAATCAGCTATAATTTTAGGTTTATTATCAAGATAGAAGGGAATTTCTAAGAATATAGACAAGAAAAAAAAACATTTGTCTGCAGATTTTGCTGTAATTGCAATATTACCAAGTTAGTTAATGCAAAATTTTTGCTAGATAATGAAGACATATTAAGAAAAATGTATCGTATGCAGCTAAAAAATCTAAAATTATATTAAAGCTTAGGTAAGAATCGATAGATGGTTGCTAAGGTACATTACAATTAAACAATGTTAGTTCATCTTTCTTTCTGAAATTATCTTTTTTGGTAAGGTATTTAAATTAAAAGAAGCAAAACAGTTTATACATCATGTTAGTGCTTAAAAACAACAACACATAAATGTTTAAGCATACATAATTTGAACACATTCTTAAGAATAAAACATAAGTGTCAATATTATTTTTAATGCGGAAGTAACAATATAGGGTTAACTCTAAAACTGGATGCAGTTTACACAAAGACAAAATAGCTCTGTTTGGCAAAATGGATACAAAAGCAACAAAAGATAAAAACAAACAAAAAAAGAGGAAAAAAAACTATGAAAAATGTCTCCAGTAAGTTAAAATATAGATAACTACAGAAAAGACATGGAAAACTCTTTTTTGAAAAAAACATTTTACAAAAAAAAAACATTGGCTGACTGTCTTTCTTCCCCAAACAAAAAATAAATTCAAAACAAAACAATGGTTGACTATTCTTTATAACAAAAAAAAATGCAACTTTTGACATGGAAGGAAGGCACAACATTCCAAAATGATTGCACTTTCTAATTCAGTTATTTTCGTTGAAAAATTGACATTTTCATTTACTTATGATCTATTTCTGTCTGATCAGAGCTCCAGTCAGAGTTAAGTACAAAGGGTCATCAAAATGTGTTCAAAACTGACTAACACAAGAGCTAACTGCACTATAGTCATAAGGGAAAACCACTGCTGTCCTGAAATTAATTAAACTTCTAAAGCAATTGTCCTCAAATGACCAATTTCATACAGCCATCTAAGTCTACATTGACACATCAATTGCTTGTTGATTAAATTTTCGTAATTGTAGAATAAATCTTGATTTTTATCAAATTCACAAATCTTAACAGAGTTAGATAACTCAGAAATGTGAGATAAAATATTTCTTTAACATTTTGGTGTGCATCATGATATCTAATTATTAATGTAATATTCCATAGCTTGCTTTAGACTACCTAGCATTCCTGTAATGAATTCTTGTGCATTAAGCATGAGCTCATCAAAAGTTGAGTAGATCCCATTCTGGCCAATCAGGATATAATACAAACGAATTGTAAATAAGTCTAATACTTTAACATGACTCAAAATATCTGTTGTACTTAACAGCTGCCAGCTCAAGGCTTCTTCTGAAAATTTACTCTTTAAGAGAAGTTTTCTAATAGACTGAATGTCTGCTGTGTTGTTCATCTTAAATAGTGTAGTGATTGGGCAGAAGAAGCAATGGATAAAAATTATATCAAATAAATTTCATTTACATTTATAAAAATATTTCATCTGATAAGTTTTAAGAGTCATCCCTGAAACTTATATTCTCTTATAATGTGACAATTTAACATAATAATGTGGAGTCTTATTTTGAAAATTAAGAAGCGTTAACATAGATTAAAATATGAAATACATTGTCAAAGGTAAAATATATTTTTCATGTACAAAACAGATTTGAAATTACTTGCTTCGAGAATGTCTATTTTCCTTGCATTAAACAGAAAAGTATTAGAACTTTCATAGTAATTGATAGCATAAAATCTTCACAATAATTGATTGATTTTACATATGTGAATAACTAAAAGATCATATATATCATCAGAGGAATTACAGTATCACTAACTAGAACAAGCTAGGTAGTGTGACTATGGTTTAAGGTTGTACACTGCTGTGGTTGGCATTCTGTGAACTGTGCTCCTGTCTAACTGATGTAGCTGCTATTGAAGGAAGATCTGCACTAACCTGTAAATCTGAGTTGAATGCCTGATGGTAACTACTTTGACTTTGTGAAAAGGGAAGCAGAGAAGAGTTGCAGTAAGATTCAGTGTATGGTGGAGGCAAGCTGGCATCTAAAGAGGGCACAACTGTCTGTCTTTGAGATGAATAGACTAACTGGCTATCTTCTCCTTTGAATTTATAAAGTGAAATATGTAAAATAAATAAAAATACTGAAAGAATTTTTCATGAGGATATTTTAGCCTTCAATCAAGTTAAATCTGACAAATTATACAGTGGATGTCCCAAAATAGGATACAATTTTTTTTACCTGTCTTAATAATTCCTGGATAAGGAGGAAGTTCAATTTTGTTTGCAGGATACAAATTGGGCTGGTTAAGAACCTAAGAAGAAAATTTCCTTTTATGTATTTAATATACATTGAACAATGTGCATGTATATCATTTTATAATTATTTTATGTACAGATTTTTTTTGAGTACATTAACTTCCTCTCATGGCACACAGTTTAAATACTTGCTGTGGAGGACATAAAAATAAGCTTCAGAGCATCCATCTAAGGCTATTCAACAAGCAGGTGACATCAAGAGAATGGTATAATTGTAGAATGAAGCAGTCCCCAGCAGAGGTGCATAGGAGATATAGAGAAATTGGACAGAGCAGAACAAGCACTGGACTAAAACCCTCAAGACAAAAGACACAGAAGATGAATAAGGAAATGCAACTTCTTTAAGGAGAACAAGCTGTTGGGAGATGAAGAGCTGGGTAGCTGGAGGAAAGAATGTGGACAGAGAATTTATGTTCCACTAAGAATAACAAGAACAAATGATACAGCAACAAGTATATTGATAGAAATCTTCAGTATAGAATTAGTTTAAAAAGGTTGAAAAGGTCTACGTAACTAAAATTGATGTCCTCAATATACTTCAGTCAAGCATAGACCAAAAGGTCAAGAATTATTTTAAGAATTTAAAACTATGTTCCAAAAAAAGATGTGTTTGATGTATACCTCATAATAAGCAGGAGGTAAATTTGATACAGGTTCTGGTCCATTAAAACCAGGGCCATTATAGGCAAAAAAATTGAACTGTCTACTTCCTTCTTGGCTTCGGCTACGGCGTGTTGATCTGTGGCATGTGGCTGGCAAAACTGGGTCTGGTCTTGTCAAGCTACTTGATCTAGACATCAAAGCCAATCGCCTTTGTCTATAATAGCCACATCCACCAAAACATGACATCAACATAAATATAATGAGAAGCCTGATGAAAAAAGATTACAATGTTTAAATTAAATCATATTCAGAATAAATCTACATTTTAATCAATACCATTAACTACAGCACACCTGTTAATAAAAGGAAAAAAATATCTAGCTTGGAAGTACTTAAGAAAAATCAGGATCATACTTACCAAAAATACCACATATTCCATATCTGATATCTGAATAGCTGATTGTTGTGAAGTACATTGTCAGAGCAACATTCTTGCCTTGTCTCACAACATTTATAGGGAGAATTACAACTGTTAAAAAAACAACAAAAAAAACTGTCCACTAAACTGGAAACATCTCATTTTATGATTTCATTTTAGTGATTGTAAAAAAACTAAGAAAAAAATTCTTACAATTTATTTTCTCCGCAGTAATCTGCAAAAGCCTGCAAAGGAGAAACAAAATAACTGGAATATATATGTGTATGATATATATATATTCATTATATATAAAATGAAATTTTCAAAACACACACATCAGCGGTACTTAAAAAGTGCCTTAAGACTTAAAAGATATAAAATACCATGTACTAGCTAGAAAGATGAAATATACTAATCCTTAGTTTAATACAGTTTTCGTTTAAAATCATTTACTAACTTATTAATAATTACAAAATACTCCTACTATAGTACTATGTCCTACAGTCATATGAGTATGATAATGGTATGACTATTAAGACTATGGATGGTCAATTAATTTGGTCTACTTTTCAATTTATTTAAAGTTTAGTCACCCAGTGCCAGTGTAACACTAGTGAAATGATACATTATTAATATCATTAACTTGATTAAGTATCATTTTCCAATTCAGTAATTACAACTTTATCAACTGATGTCTAAACTAGAATGAGAATTAAAGTGGATTTTTAATTAGAAGTCAATTTAAGTTAAGAAGTAGCTAGCCCTAAGGAAAGCCAATCTATTGAGTATTGTACTGACTGTTAAAAATATTTTATATTATTTAGCAAATTTACTTTAGTTATTTACTATATTAACTCCAAACTAGTCCTAACCTTAAGTTAAAGGCTTTTTTTTTAGCAGCCAGTCACAATATTAAAAGAATAACAGCAACAAATGTATAGCATACTGATGACTATTGTCTACGAAGTACAGTCGCAATAATAAAAGATTAACAGCAACAAATGTATGGCATAATGACCTAACCCTACTAATACTAAATCTGAAGTTGATTTGATATTAGAACTAAATTTTATTAAATAAGGTATACATTATGCCACTTAGACTATGCTTATGTGCTTTCTTACCTCACAAATGCAAAATATAAATGAAAATGGTACTAGTAAATCCATAGCGTCTGTGTAAGCTAAATTTAATAATAATAATAACGCAAATATTTTGATAACAGTAATGGCAGTGATTTATCACCTAAATATAGCAAACAAAATGTGCCCTTGACATTTATTTACAAATCTCCATTTTTAAAAGATCTATCTATTGCAAGGGGTAATCCATGGTGCAGCCTTTGCATGTGTAATTTTGTTTTTTGTAAATAGGATATGGAAAATGCAATTTAACAGAATAATATTTCGAATTAACTTTACAATCATCATAATTGTTATACAATCATAAAATATTGAATCTATCTATTTTAATGGGTATTTTAAAATCATAATGATAAAAAATAGTCAATGGTCCCTGGCTGATTTGGTAAACTGGTATCGATACTAATTTTGATGGCTTTATTTACATACCTTCTGTGTACTGTATTGCCTATTAATATTTTTCAAACAATTTAGTTTAAGTTTTAGCTCCATAAAACTAAACACTGGACTAGTATAAATTGATAGGAAGTTGGATATCATTATTAGTTTATGAAAATATGATAGTAGAACAATAAGGTTCGGATATAAACAGTACGGTACCAAACAGTACTGTACAAGAGTGCACAAGATAAAAGTCACAGTGTGATTAATGAGATGATAATAGTATTGTTTCTTAAAATTAATGTAAGTTGTTATTCTTGCTCTTTTTTCATTTACTCAAAGGCCGATGCTATGTCCTCTGTACACGAAAGTCGCGGACACATGAAAAGGATGGACACAATTCATGAAAAGGCTGCTCTATCATCTAATTCTATACAGTCTATGTCCATTGAACCATTGTCATTGTCCATGATTGAAAAACTTTGGGGATGCAAATCATAATAAGACAATGTTTAACAAAATATTTCAAAGATTCACATATATCCTTTCATTTGCATATGTGTAAAGTCCCTGTAAGGATGAGATGAAATCCCTTAGATCCTATAAACCACTAATGGGACGGTTTTATGGTGCCCTTCTTTCATCCCCACCATAGCCGATAGTGCAATGGCCATGGAGGCACCACGGGAGATATATCGGGAACTTGAGCCAAGACCTGAAAAATTTCCTTGGTCCTCACCGGAGATCGAACCAGGTACCTTCAGATCGACAGTCGAGCGCGTTACCGCACGACCATCCGTCCCCTTTCATTTGCATATAGACTGGATTGAATTTTATATAAATCTTTAAAAAAAAAAAAAAAAAAAAATAAACGCAGTGGCTTATTATTGCATATTTTTTGTTTGTTTTCGGGGCTAGGGTTAGGAATAGGGTCACTGCACTAACCCTATTCCTAACCCTATCCCTCAGCCTAATCCTAACCCTATTCCTAACCCTAACACTAGCCCCAAAAACAAAAAATATGCCAGAAAACAAAAAAAATATGCAATAATAAGTATGGCTGGTACCCGAAAAAAAAATACGGGTTTGGTCGGACCGAACCGTAGTCACTGCGAAAAATAAAATGATATAAAAGTTACATTTTTATTTATTTAATTATGCCCTATGTTAACATGACAGTATACATACATGGTCATGGACATATAGCTAAATATCCACCCTTTTTCTTTTTTAAGACACTTTTATATTTTAAGGTGCTCTGTTATTTAACAAAATAAGCACTCAATTTAAGACATTTAAATACAGCTGTTAATTTTAACTAGGAAATGTATAGTCCCTTTAATAAAAAGTTGCCTTAGCCCTAAAAGGCCATGGGGGGCACATAAAGTGTGAATTCATCTGTTTACCTTACCACCCATGTTCACATGGGATGTGTGCTTCTTTGTGTAAAATTTATTTGTCTGCGAGGCAAGGTCATGACAGTGTTTGTATTTTGGAATGTATGAATGTTTTTTGTGTAAGGTGTACATTATAAAATACAATTTTAGGTTACCATTTTTTTATGTACTTTTTAAAATCACTGATTAATGAAAAATATTTGTTTCAGCATTTTCATTATGAAGAAAGCCATGTTTCACAAGTTTACTAACTTTATACAGCAAGCTGTTGAAACAGTATGTACACTTTCAGTGATTCAAAAATAAAATCCTTGATCATAAGATTTCGTATTTCTTGATCAGCTGTTAAATTATATTGTCCAATAAACATTTCTCATTTACCAATTTTAAAAGTTAGTGTAGCTCTGTCTGCATTAAAAGCAACATGGCAACCATTTTCAATAAATCTATCAGAATTGAAGATACTGCGAGGAGCCAGGAATAACTATTGTAAATAAGAAGCAAACTTTTATCTACACAAGGGTTTAGCAAACTTTTTGAACTTATGGTTCTTAAACTTTACAGAAGGGATGGACCAAGAGCAAATAGATGAATGTTTATGTGAACTAATATAAATTAGATAAAAATGTCAATGATGTTAACTACCAAAAGCGGTGGAGGGCAATCTAGATCATAAAGTTCATACTTGGCTGTGGGCCTTAATTTGCATAATGTATGATCTACATCTTCCTTGGCAAAGCCAAAATTGGGCTTGTGTCTTGAGCTTTTTTTTCTTTCTCATTCTTAATAATCTTAGTAGCATAAGGATTGCTTGGCTGGTATCTAACTGGCAGTAAAGTGCATGAAGTTATATTTATATATATATATATATATAGTAGCATACATAACTACAAAAAATGTATAAGATAATTGCATGACTTTGTTTTAATTTCAGTTTGCACCAAACATTTCTCCACAAGAGGAATTTGTTTATCATTGGAAATCAGTAACCAGCTACTTTGTAGATAATAAAGGTATACAGTTATTGTAGATTAAATACAAAAAATATTTGTTGGCATTATTATTCATTGAATCAGTTAATACTTTATTTTTTTTTATTTCTTTAGTCGAATTATGTATTAAAAAGCTCTCTTTGTATTCTTTTAAGTAATTAATCTTTTGTGAAATAAATCTATTTATTGAATAATTATGTATGGATTAATGCAGGGGTGGGCAAACTATGGCCCGCGGCCCGTCAGAGTATATTATGCGGCCCGTATGCATGTTGCGATTCTCTTTCGATGGTAATATTCTTTGTTTAGAGTTTTTGCTGTATTTCAAAATTTTATCCCGACTACTTGATTTGAATCTAGGGATATTGAATTTGTTTTATGGCTCGAGAATATTAGTTAGAGCTGCTTGACCTACAAGCAGATTATGACTTGAAGAAGTACAGATCAGTTCTTTTGCTGGAGTCTTAAGGATGTTTGCCAGTAGTGGTATTTCCACACCTAAAAAACTTTCCTGCCAAGCTTTTGCCACTATTTGGGTTCACATATGTTTGTGAGAAAGCGTTTTCTTGTATGAAAATAAACAAGTCTAAGAACAGATCGATGTTAGCCGACTGCAATTTATATGCTGTCATGCAAATCACAACTAGTAAACTTGTTCCACAGTTAAAGAACATTATCCGAAATTGTGAACAGTTACATACTTCTCATTAATTATAAATGTACTCTGTGGTCAGCTTGTATGTAAATTAAGTTTCTCTGTCTTCACAATTATTATGACAGGTAACAATAAACTTTAGCTGAATTAATATGAATAGTAAAGTCTTATTACCAAATTAGCACTAAACTGAAATATTTTTTATAATGTGCATGTGTATTAGAGTGTGAATGTGAAACAAAATGACACATACATAGATAATATCATTAGTTCATATTTTATACATTGTATATTGTAATTGAAGTAGACGAAATATATATGCGCCCGCCGATAACAATCAAGTTTTCAATGTGGCCCTCCATAGAAAAAGTTTGCCCACTCCTGGATTAATGGATTAAATGCCTAAAAAAAGTGATCTGCATAGCTGATGTAGGTAAAAGAAGCTATTGCTATGATGGTTTATGAGTTTTTCTTCCATATTATGTTTTAGATGGGTATGTAAGAATTGAAGAAACTGCACTGCCAGAGCATCTAGATTCAATGCTTCGAATCTTACAAGAAGAAGAATCAGACCTGGGAGAGGCTGGGACAACTGGAATGTGCATGGAATATCTTCTTCAGCACAGACTGTTGGAAACACTGTATACACTCGGCCGAACTGATGTAATTGAAATATAAATCAAATATTATCATTGAATTATAATGTTGTTTTCTTTTAATTCACTATTTCAGTCATAAAAAGGTAGAAATGCATACATTTATTCCCCTAAAAAAGCCCTGTAAAGTATTAAAATATGCCCTAAAAATAGCCCAAAAACATCACATAAAATTTTAAAATGCATACATATATATATACTGTAAGGTCGTAAATAAGGGGGAGAACAATAAAAAATGCAGCAAAAAAAATCCCATAAAAAAAGACTATAATCCTTGTAATAATAGGGATAGATTCCAAAATTTTCTAAAATCATATAACTTAGAGTAAAAATCAACACTAAAAGCGCACTAAAATGTTTGGAGACAATGAAAGAAAATTAATTTGAAGTAGGCCTATACTTAAGCCAAAGATATTCTGTGTTATATCATATTAGCTTAGTTCAAAGTGTCAGATGCTTACTAGACTATAGCACTAGCTTGTCAGTGCTAAGAACATCATAAGTTTATCTACCTTGTATGCACTAGTTTCAAATGCAAGAACTTCAAATAAAAATATTGGAAATATTGCTTTTAGGTTTAATTGCAATATGATTTAAAAGGCTGATTTAGCTTGCTCTTAAAAAGTGACAAAGTAAGACAGAAAAATGTGCTTTTGTTCACTTTACTTCAATGAAATATGCACTTATGTCAAAAGCTGAAATATGCATTTTTATGATCAAAACTGTCACATTACGTTAAGACCAATTGCAGTATTGTTCAAATTGCATTAACATGAAATTTACAACAAAATTTTTAAAATTTGATCCCAGCCCTAAAATTGATGTACATAATATTTAATAGTTACTTCCTTTTTTTTTTGTCTTAACATGTTTTTTTTTTCCTTTCGTGTCAACTTGACAATTTCATCATTAGAAAGATTATGTCACATTGACTTTTTTAGATTAGTTTTAATATCTTGTTTATTTTTTCAATAATTCTTTTTACCCCCCCCCCCCCAAGGCGAGAAAGTCTTACTAATTATTTTTCTTTTTAGCATCCACCTGGTATGAAGCAATGTGTTTTAAGTTTTTTTACAAAATTATTGTCAAGAATCTCTCACCCATTGCTGCCACATATAAACGTACATAGGGCTGTACAGGTAATTTCATATGTTAATAATTAAACCTTTCAGCTACTGTTAATCAGACAATTTGTTTTTATTTTTCAAGTAAATAATGTTTTCAATCCGTGCTTTCAATTTATTCCCAAAACTTTTTTTTTTGTAAGGTTTGAGTTTAAATTAAACCAAAAAAATTTACTATTATTTTAATCTTTGTTTTTAGACATTCAGCAAAGTTTTCTTTGTCATTAACTTGAAGCATCTTAATCGGTAATGTATTTCTAGACATTAACCATTAATAAAAAAATATTTTTTCATTTAACAGAGATTAGTGAAGGCCTGTGGTGAAACAAAAGCTGGACCTGCAGAAAAAGAAGAAATTGAATTTCTTTGCACTGTTTGTGCCAAAATCAAAGCCGATCCTTATTTAGTAAATTTTTTTATAGAGGTATTTAGAAATTCTAATTTTTCTTTACACTTATTTTATTCATTAAGTTAAAGCTAGTTTTATCAAACATTCAGCACTAAAAAAATTCTGGTTATTTGTATACAGAAAGAAAATTTAAGTACAAGTGAACCAGGTTTACGGCAGCTTTTGTCTTCATTCGATTTGTTTTTTTGTTTTTTTTTACAGAATACTAATAAAAGCAACATAAAAGCACCACAGAGAATTCAGCCAGCATTTAGTTTGGTTGATGCTTTACTATCATTGTCTGCTAGTCAGGTTAGTATTGAATATTGTAAGTGTAAATGTGATTTAAAAATGAGTTTTGTTAATCAATTTTTTTTATATTTATCAGTTTAAAAAAATATTTTCAGATTTATTAACTAAAAAATATACTTCTTTGTTGACATTTTAGTTGAGGGAATCAAATTCTACCAATTTTTACTTTTTAAAGTGCTAGTAAATTAGCAGATCAAATTTATTTTAATAAATATACTTAATACAAAAGAAGATAAAAAGGCTAAGATGTGTTCTCATAGGTGTAAAGAAAAAATCAGCATCTAGAAAATTGTGCAATAATAATCATTTTATTTGATTATTTTGGGGCGTTTTTTTTCATCTCAATACTACATAAGCATCATTCATTACAGTAATATTTTTTTTTTTAAATTTCTGGTTATTAAATGACAAAAAAAAAACACCTTCTTTGTTAATGTGTATTCTAGGATGCTAGAGTGTCATTGAAAGCCTGTGAAGGAATGATGTTGTGTGCCAGTTTGCCTGAACAGTCTGCAGCTTCAGCTCTCATTAGTCAAACAAAATTTTGCCAGAGTATTGCTGGCACATTGACAGAACTGTACAGAAAATTACCCTCACATGTGAATCCAGATGATATAGAAACAGTGGAGGCCAAATGGGGGCAAGTTAATATTTCACTTAGATATCAGCATTGCCACTATAAACTCCTAATGAAAAATATACAATTAAAGATAGAGGCAACACTTTTTCATCTATCTTCTTTTCACCTGAAAATTTTATAACTATATATATTTAAGTCCAATATTATCTGAATAAAGTTTTGGTGGTTTATTATCTGAATAAAGTTTTGGTGGTTGTTAATGTAGAATTCGGAAGAAAACAGGGAAAGTAAATAAGTATTAATTCATATTTTTTTTTCTATTGAACATTTTCTAGATTTGATGACATTATGGAAAGGCATGGTCAGCAAGGCTTTCCTGGCAAGAGACTAGTCATCTCCTTTTTATCCTGGTTAGATTACTGTGACCAGATGATAGCAATCGCTAATCCTGATATTGGAGAAGCACTTGCAAGTGAGATTCACAAGCAACTTCTCAAAGGCTGTTTCTTTTCCCACCTGATGCAGGGGTGAGCATTTTTTTCTGCATTTTTTTTTTACCCCATAATCTTGGATTTCTGCTTTCTTCTTATTTGAGGTGGAGGATCATTTCATTGTCTATTAAATTTTTTTTTTTCGAGCAGATCAGAATCTGGAAGCATTATGGCCACTGTTTACATAACCAGATGTCTCCGCACAGTTTGTTCACCTGTTTTGCTAAGAGGTAAGACTAGTTGATAAGCTGATCTGTGATTTTTTGCTATTGAATTTGATTTGAGACATTGTTATATGGTATAGTTTTATTTATGTTTTTAATAAAATTCTTCATTTTCAGAGCAGTGCTTTCTTTGCCTCTATAGCTAAAAAAAAATTTAATATAATGGTTTTCAGGTTACTAACAATTTTTTTTATGGGTTCTATCTATGCATTACGCATGTATCTTTTTTTTTTCACATTTATTTGTAGAATTTAGTACTTTCCTTGTTGGAGCAGAAAGAAACATTGAGTCTAAAGATAGCCAGGAACATTTGATAAACAAGCGTCTTCTGGAAAGATGCAACCATTTATCAGATGAGGTACCAGTTATTTTTAATAAACAGTAAAGTTATATAAGCTTTCAGTGTTCTTTATTCTTTTTTTGTATGACTGCAAATGTTAACTGTCTCATTCTGATGCTGCTTATTTGATAAGAAGTTCCTTCTTGTCATTTATTTGTAAGTTGCTAGGCAATATCTCTCTAAGAGCTTGCCTTGATATCTGGTGATTGCAGATCATTCTATTCATAGTGCATTAAGGAATAATTATATCACTATAATTAAGAGTAAGCCAGTTAGAGAGATTTAATACTAATGCATTTATTAGACCATTATTAATTTTTTTTTAATGTCTCTGATTACAGGTGTGTCTCGTTACTTTAAAATTGTATGATACTCTTTTACAAAAAGAAGATGAACACATATTTCACTGTCTCTTGCTAAGGAATTTGTTGGGAAGAAGCTACCTCACATCTCAGTCTGTCTCTGCACAAGATGCTGTCAGTAGCACAGCCAGTGTTGAAGATGGTAGCCTGCCAATAATAGGTGATAGAGATATTAATAACAAGGATTTGCCAGCCATCTCTGATACCTGTGTTAGTAGTGACCAAGTCTCAAATATAACTGATAATATTGATAAAAACAGAATGGCAGCCTCTGTTATTCATGATCATTCCTCATTGAAATCAAGTCAGACTACTGCTAATTTACCTTCTGGTAATTACATTTTTCTATCAACATGAGACAGAATCAAATTGACATGATTACTTTATTTAACATTGGAAAATGTTGTAGTGCAAAATTGCAATTTTTGTTTTCTGCAAAGTTCAGTAAGAAATTTTTTTGTATAATTACTATTCTGTTTTCTAATTGTATCATGATTTTATTTCCCATTTTAATTATCTCAGTGGACTGAAGTTGAAACCAATTTCACATATTTTAGTTCACAATGTTTTTTTAATTCCAATGATCTAATTAGGATGCAAAAAATTTTTTTTTATAAATTAGGATTTTTTTTTTAAAAAAGAGAGTATGTATGAAAACTTGCATCTCTTTTTTTTAAAAGAAGTTCACAAAGTTGTAAACAGTTTCTTAACCCTGCTTCCGGATGACATCAAGTCAACGTTCCAGACTGTTGACTGTAGCTATGACATGTACCTTCGTGATGCTCACAAGCAGGTAATATGCTTATCTAACATAAAATTTACTTTGTTTAAATCTTAACACAATGTCAATAAATTATTTAAAGTTTAGCAGTTTAAATCTATGTAATATATAATGAAAAGTATGCATTTAATTTCATACTTGTTATTAAAAACTAAATATCATTGTTATTTTATGTTTATTATTTGACTGCATACATGCTCGCACAAAAATTAGAATTCTGTTTGCTATTAATTTAATTTCTATCAGTTTGCTATTCAAGAAACAGTTTCTAAGCAATGGGCATGGCCAGCTGAACCTGTTTCAAATCCTGATTATTTCATGGATACATTTTTTGAAGGTCCATTCCTACAAATGCTTTTCGATAAACTTCTGCATCTGTTAGATCAGGTCTGTAGCAATAGTGTTGTCCTAGCACATGGTACATTTGATGAAAGTTGGAATTAATCTGCAATCTATGTTCTCCATTTTCTTTCATCTTGTAGAGTTACTCTGTGAACTTGTTGCTCACTGCATTAATTTCAAAAGTAGCCTTAGTGCCCCATCCAAACTTACATGAGTATCTCTTGGATCCTTTCTTACCAACTGTTGAAGGAACACGCACACTTTATTCTGTCTTAACAAAAGTAAGTTTACATGTACGTTGACTAAGTTACATGTATATTCTAATTTAGGTGTATCTCATTTTTTTTTAAACTTTAAGTTTGTGAACATATTCATCATACACATTTTTACAATAGTGGGACGGATGGCAGAGTGGTGTAGATACTCGACTGTCGACTTGAGAGTCCTGGGTTCGATCCCCGGTGAGGCCCATGGAATTTTTCCAGGTGAAATTTGGTGCAAAGTCGTCCCACAAGTCCACCCAGCTTTAAATGGGTACCTGACTTTAAGTTGGGGAAGTAAAGGCGGCTGGGCATTGTGCTAACCACACAATTTCTTCATATGCCGAGGTTATAGAAACAGATGAATTCTACACTTCATCTGCCCCGAAGGCCTGTTAGGGCTAAGAAGGGAACTTTACTTTTTTTACATTTTTACAATGTATAGAAAAATGTCTTTCAGGATTTCAAATTTTTTTTCCTTGCATGAATTAGGTAACTAATGAAATCAAGTATCACCAGAAATCCGATCCAACTTTTCCACAGAAATTAATTTTGGCCAGAAAACAGTTGTTGGGTTTGGTTCCAAATATACACAGGTAATTTTTTTTATTTTTTATATTATAGCGAGATTGCTGAGATGTTTTGTTACTTTTTTTCCAAGATGTTATTTTATAGTTGAATGAAGCATGAGTTTATCATATAATGTGATGTTACAATTCATTTATCATACATTTTTGGACCTCTTATTGTTTCTATTTTGCATGTAGTGTCTCAATTTACCATTAACTGGATTGCAAGACTTGTTATTCGTAAATTTATTATAATGGCATAGATGTAACATTGTGGACAATGTTACCTGTAAACATTTTTCTCTATGCCTAAAATTATAAAAGAGATGCCTAACTCATGTACTTTGATATTTTGGACACTTCAAAGCTGTGATGGGTTTGTTCTCTAAAAGAATTCTCTTTCCAACTTTTGTAGTAAAGTTCCCTTAATCCCCCCGAAGGGCTCATCGGAGCAGATGAAGTGTAGAATTCATCTGTTTCAGTAACCTTGGCATTTAAAGGCGTTGTGTGGTAGCAAAGCGCTCAGCCACCTTTACTTCCCCAACTTTAAGTCAGGTACCCATTTAAAGCTGGGTGGACTTGGGGACTTTCACCAGGACCAGAAAAAATCCAAAGTTTCTGACAGAGATTTGAACCCAGATCCCTCTGGTCAACAGTCGAGTGCTTTACACCGCACAACGACCTGTCCCACAACATTTGTAGTAATTGAGTTTTATCTACATTTGACTTGTAGCAATCATTATTAGAAAAAGATTTGAATAAATATTCTATATTAAAAACATTGAATTGTCCGTATGCATGACCTATACCTGAAGTTCCACTGTCTTTTTTTTTAAAACCCTAGTCTCAGAGCATCAAAGTTTAAACGTGAGGTGCATTGGTAAGTTACATCTCATCTTTGTTTTTTTTTTTCATTTATTTCCTTTTCTGGCCAGGCAACTGCCCTAACATTTTTACTTTTTTTTTTCATTTTCTAAGCTTGAATAGAATTTAGGCTCTTTTTTTATTTATTATTATTTTGGTGAAGGCAAGTTGTTGTTTAATTACATTAATGAGTATGTTTATCTTTTCTTAGTGATGGAGGAGGGTAAGTGCTTGAAAGTTCTTTCAAGCATGATAGTTAGTGATAATTGCTAGGTTGCGCTGTTAATTGACAAAGAAAGTAGTGCATTTTGCATAATTTAGCTTAAAAATTCACAGCCTGTTTGTTTTCAATTCGCTTGCCATGTCTGTTTATATAAATAAATTGTTGGACTTGTAGAAGCTTGATTTTTATTAATTTTTTTTTAATAACATTTCATTTTTTTGACTAATAATATTGCATTGAATTAGCCTTGCAATGGCTGAAAATTACTACATCAAGTCTTTCCTGCACTTGCAAAGATTACCAGCATTTATCTGAAAACTTTTCACACAGATAAAAGGGCTAATTAAAGTGACTAAGAATGAGAATATTTTCTCTAGTAAGCTCCCTTTATTCTGTGTAATGAAGATATACACATGAAGGTAATATTTTCATTCATTCTGAAATTTATTTTTTTCTACCTTGAATTTTTTTTTCTTCTTTTTTTTTTTGACTAATCGGTATGCTCAAAACCAGTTAAATGAGTGGTCCATTTCTCTGGATCAACAGTTGAAACTAAATTACCAAGTTTAAAAAGTTCAGTGATCTTTATATTCTCAAACTTGTATACACGGACATGTATTCTAAAATTTAACCTGTAAATATGATAAAAATCTAATATCTCAAAATAATTCCAGATTTTCAGTGTCATAAATGTTTATCAAAGAAGTGCTAAACAATAGTAATTGAAATTTAGTTAAAAATTAATAATAAAAATGTACATTAAAAAAAAACGATTTTTGTATAGAGAGGAAAATAAAAGCATAATGTCAGCATATTTTCTGAAATCTTTTACATACTATTATCATATGCAACTGAATATGTAGTTTAAACATAATTATTAAATTAAAATTTTTTTTTGTCTATTTATAGAAAATTTGATGATTGTTTTTATGAGCATGAGGATTGAATATAATTTTTTTTTGTTGCCATACCTTTGTAAATTTCATAAATGCAGTCATACCCCATGGTGGGTGGGGTGTGTGTTTACATTACTACAATTAACTACACTAAACAAAACAGTCCAAAACTGGACAATTTTATCCTGTAAAAAACTACACGTTTATAAATTATATATACTTTACCCATTGAATTGTCCCAATATTTTTTTATTTATATTTTCATCTGTAAACTTGCATTTATTTTCCAGCGAAACGCTCTTAACTTTCGATTTACACTTTCACCTTTACTACTATTATAAATTTGAATAAAAAAATATAAAAACTAAAGTTTGGCTTTCACTACACACTGATACCAAAATTGTCTGTTAATTCTATGATATCAAAGAAATACAACAGCTATGAAATTTCAATTAATACCATAATTTATTATGTTTTTTTTGTCCAGGCAATGTTAAAAAAAAATTTGTTTGAATCATTAAAAAATAATAAATTGAAAAAAAAACAAAAAAAAAACACAGTTTTAAAGCGGAACAACAGGGTCTGACTGTATCTCTTAACATTTTACTAATTTAATAATGTCTTTTCTAATTAAAAAATGTATTTCATTTGAGAAATAGTAACTTTTCTATCTACTCTTTAAAAAACGAAAATTTTGGCATGCTATTTGATTATTGGCTTTAACCCCCCCCCCCCTACTCCCAATGGTTACTTCTGAGATTTTTTTTTTCTCATTTTGAAATAGAAATAGATATATATTTATCCTACATTAATTGGTTATTAGAAAAATAAAAAAAAATTTGTAAACATAGATTAAGAAAACTGGATAATTGATTTCTGAAAAACTAGCTCTTAACAGAATTTATTGTATATATAATACTCAAATAGAGCGAGGAAAAATAAATTCATTGCTTGTTTACTGGGCACAAGAATGATTAATCAATGGTGAAGTACCAGCCGGTTGTGGCTTCAAATTATGTTGATGTCATTTTCTAAAACCACTTTAAGTTATTCTCATTGGTAAGACATGCCTGTGCTTTAATTTAATAGCTATATCTACCGTTACTAGACCATTTCTAAAATATAAAAAAAAATTTAATAACTTGCAGTTGTCCATGTTATGATGTTTATTTTACGACATCATAACATAATACTACTGATCACCCAGGTGCTTGCCTTGTTGATTCGACCATGAAAACTAAATTTAGTTTTAATTTATGGAGATGTTTGTTTATGGTGCATTAAAAAAAAATTCCTAGTGTTAAAATTGCATTGCATCTCTGTAAGATTTTCTTATTTAGTAAAAGTGTATTTAAAAGAATTTTTATAAAATATTAGTTATAGTATTATGCCACTAGCTAATTTCTATATTTTGAAATGCATTTATTGAAGAGTAGAAAAAGTTAAAAAATTAAAGAGAGTGATTTTTTTTCCCCATCATCAGGACTAAGTCATACTTTTACATTTTGTTTTTAAAAAAAGGTTTGAGGATCAAAGCCGAATGGAGGCTATCATTGTTCTAGAGGAGTTTTGCAAGGAGTTGTCTGCCATAACTTTTGTCAAGCACCATGCGACGGTAACAAAATCTTAACGGTGGTATGTCTATAAGATGCAACAGATTGTCCAGAGACATAACTTAATATTGATTAATCTGTTTAACCAGAATCATTTTGATTGTTGTTTTTTTTTATTATCTGTGATACCACTAAAATGAATTCAAAATTTGAAATCAATAATTATGTATGAAGAAAAGAGATAAAAAGTAGAATGAAGTTGTAGACGAATGTGATACTTGAAACATTTATTGCTAAATGTCGTAGAAGGCTTTTTTTTTTCCTTAAATATTGACTAGAACATTTTTAATATCTAAAAATAAATCCTTTTTTGTAGTGCTTAATCGGCACAATCAGGAAAAAATTTTTCTTTTAAAAAAATAAATCACAAACTTAGCAAAAGAAATTTAAAGTTTTTTTTTTTTGGTTCAGATTTTGATCATACTATATTCTTTTTTACATTTTTTGCTTTGAATTTCGTTTGCTGCACTATAAGTTATATTTTTCCTGCTAAACCACATTTACAGAAAGAACTACATTTACTATGATCACTTGAATACTTTATTCATTTTTAGGATGTGCCAAACTTTTTTGTGCAATATTGAATCAACTGCAAAATCTTAAAGCTTAAGGGTACCTTTTCAGACCATATATCTCTTGTGGATAGCAATGATATGACAACATACATAAGATGTTTTTAATTCATTTTTTTTTATTTTCAAAAGGAATAATGGTTTAAAAATAATTTGTTCAAATCATATTTCATTTCATAGCTCAAGATATAAACGGAATATTTAAAACATTGGTTCAAACTGCTTGTAATTATGTGTTTTATAGGTTGCCATGATCGCTAATTTCTCTACCATAAGCAAAACTTCTTTTATATATGTACTAATGATTAATAATTTTCTTTTTTTTTGACCTCTATTACACATTTTATCAAGCTATATTTACACATCAATTAAATGAGCTTGTCTTCCAAATCTTTCATTATTTAACATTTACAACCAACAGTATTACTTGTAGCATAAGCTTGGACCTTTTTTTTAATTTTACAGTATATAAACAGCTGTAAACCCCATTGATATTATTTTTAGAAATATTTTGTGCAGTACTTTTTAGTTAACCAAAAATATAGTAAGAAATGGTCTGTATTTTTTTTTTTTTAAATCGTGTAAATGTTGAAGTTTTAATTACTGATCTCCACCGCTATTGGCGATCTGTGTTTATGGTTTATTAATGGATTCATCATTGTAGTGCTATTTAAATTACTAATCGCTATGTCACTTTTGATGCTTTTCATTTCAAAATGATGATAGAAATATGCACTACCTAACCATATTTTAAACTACAGCTTGTTGCATGTGATAGTTAATGGACTTTTATGTTTGTATATGCAGTTATATGTATTTCTTTTTTTTTTAATTCTGTTTTTCTCGGATAATGGGGTTATTTGTTTGTTTTGTTTAAAGTTGTCATGCTTTTCAGCAAATAATTTGCATTACCAAACATATGTCTTCCTTGGTATAATAAATTAGTTTTATTTATATCCTTAAACCAAGTAAAATGTACATTTACATAGTGTAGTTGGCTACTGTAGCCCTCTGTTGCAGTTCAGTTGAAAAAAAACAACATTGACAATTCTATTTTAGGCACACTAATTTGGTCGTACAACCCTAGCTGTGCAGCCTGCACTACCCTTCCTACATCACCATGTTTAATATAAGGGCAAGAGATATTTATTGTTTTAAAGTACCATTTATAGATTGGATTTTTGTAGTTGACATCACATACACTTTTAATGAATCATTCTGTTGCAACTATAAAATATTTCAGTATATTCCTAATGCTTTCACTGTTATTTATTTAGACATGTTTAGACGATGCTGATAGGGTTGGTTCACATATAAAACGTTTCGGGGGGTGTCCCGAACTACACTGTTAACAGTGTCAGACCCACTGCGGTTGTCAAAGTTTGTCATGGGGGTTGAACTTTCCGGCCGCTGGGCAGGGAATAATGACTTTTCCAGGGCCCCACCCGGGGTTAAAATTATTTGGCAGTTGTAGTGCGAGGTCAGCTTATGGGTTCTCAAATACAAATTTACCAGGGCCCTGAAATTTTCTAGTAGAATGTTTAGCTTTTAATAGAAGAGGAGAAATTTAAGTTTTAGAAAAGTTTGACAAAAGTGAGCTTAAAATTTAATATGAATATTATGAATGATATATTCCTTTGCTCGCATATGTCCAATATATCAATGGTGATGTTATGTAGGGTACACGGCTTGCAGCTTGGGAACTTAGTGAATTTAAAGGCCCCCCCCCCAACAAAAGGAGAATTATTGTTAAATTAATTAATTATTATTAAAAGACTCACTAAGACTATTTGCTGGTCGGCTTCTCCCCAAAGATGCAAGCGACAGCACTGTTCTAGGTATTTAATGATTAATAGAAAAAAAACGCGCGTGTGTGTTGGTGGTGGTGTAATATTAGGAGGGATATGGTAATTTTGGACTATTTTTACGTTAAATATGTGGACGCCTGCCTCTTGTATGGAAAAAAAATCCTTTTGAATACAAATTTAAAAGAAATAACCCAAATGGTTAATTAAAAAAAAATGATTTAAAAGTTTTAAAATAGAACATTTTGTATTATTCACAATGTACCCGCTGATTTATGTAGCAAAGTATTTGTAACACAATACTCATCAAGTACAATATGTAGAAAATAGCTGTTTTTGTTTAGTACATGTATCAGGTGCTTTTTTTAATCACAATATTGTCAACCACAAAAGATATTTTATGTTAGCTGATTATATTACTACATTAAAATTGACACGCCGATGATATACAACATGACGCTTGGTTTTGTTCCGTTTGTTACTTTTGAATTTATGGCTATGGATGTGATTTACATGTTTAATATCAACCGATGATCAAGGACGTGGCTGCTATTTAAATCCATGAAATAAATTTCAAATTGTTGGGGAAATGATTGAGTTGTCTCTCTTGTATTTATTTTTATAGAAAACAGTTGTAAAAGTTTATTTTTTTAAATATTTTGTTTTTAATTGAAGAAAAAAAAAAAACTACAGGATGTGGAGACTAACCAGATTTTAAGACTAAAATAAATTTTCTGTATAATACTATTGATTTTTGAGGCCTGTCAAGTAAATCACATTGAACTGAGACCTTTAAGATTTCTAAAAGTCACAGGAAAGGAAATGTAATACATACATTTTTAATTAACACATTAAATCATAAAAGTACTTTTTTGTTATCTGTTTACTAAAGTTTGAACAATAGTCACATTTATAGGTGGGTGATTGTTAAATTCAGATGTTTTTTCTTCTACATTCTAAATGACTTGATTTGGGCCCATACACAGCAATGAAGGCAAAAGGAATTTATACTCTAGACTAAGGGTGGGCAAACTTTTTGAATCGTGAGCCACAGTGGTTTCTTAAATTGAGCAGAAGTGTCTGGACAGAAAATGATTGAAGGGGTATTTAAATGAGCCAAGTAAAGGTATTGATATGAAACAAATTAAAAGTAAACGTCAATATATTCTAGAATGTATTTTGGCCCACGGGCAGTAACCATACAGTGACATTTAAGATTCACTGGATCTGCACATGGCTTGGATATCTCAGATTTATATCAAGGATTTTTCTTTAAAAATTATTTTGTTTAGATACGTGTAGTGATTTTAAAAAAAAATAATATAAGAGTCAAATAATTCGATAACATATTAAGAGTTATTTTAAACACATTTTAATAGCATGGTAAATGACTTCGAGCTAACCATAACATGAATATGCCATGTATGAAAGAAAAAATATCACACATGCAATGTGTAATATCAAGAAAACTTGTCTTAGCGTCCAGTGAATAGAATCTGGAGCACTCTCTGTACACACTGAAGCTCTTTTCCAATGAACAAACCATTTTTGTCTTTGTCACAAATTCTGTACACTTGCATCATTGCCAGATCCATTGCAGATCTTTTGTATGTGGCCAGATTTCTGTTGATTAAAGTAAGAATAGGAAATTCAGCAATACAATTACCTACACATCTTTTGAACCGTCTCAGTATCTACGGTGATCAGCTCATTGAAGATTATATAGAGCAGTGGTTCTCATAGTATAAGTCGCTAGATGATATTATAAACCATATAATATAATACGTAAAATATACCATTTGGCGCCCCATTGTGAGTAGCGCCCGGGGCATGATGCCCCCCCCCATCACTAAGCCACTGACAAGAAAGTCTTTATAAGAAAAAAGGGTAATAGACACAAACAAGTAAAGTACCGAAGTAAATGGCATTTCAATCTAGTTCAAATGTATGCACTGAAATGTTTTAATATCTAAACAAGGGGTGCCCCAATGTGGCTCTTCAAAGAGGTTTGTGCTGCTCCCTATGAGCCAGGTTTTTCTGTTATTTAATCTTGTTCACTAAATTTTGATTAATTCACCATGGTGCGACTTAGCAGCGGATCTCTACCTTTTTTCACGACCCACCCCAAAAGATGCGAAAGTAAGTTCACGGGTACCCCCTCACACGTAAGTTCGCGAATAAATAAAAATATTTTCATAATGCTAAATGCTTCCCTCTCTAATGCGATACTTGGGTCACGTGGTTTGGTGATGAGTGACGCAGCAAACTGGCGACCTTCTTCAAACTCTTGGTTGTTTTAAACAAAAATTATTTATCGAAACGTACCAATGCTTAGTCTCTCCCGTACCCCCGGCAGTGGCGTAGCGAGGGAGAGCAAGGGGGCATCATGCACCGGGTGCTACTCACAAAGGGGTGTCAAATGGTCCGCACAACAATAATATTATGTGGTGGGGGGGTGCTGAAAAGGTATTGTGCCCCCGTGCGCGGGTAAAGCTTGCATAGGGAGCCATTGAACACTGGTTGAGAACCGAGGTTTTAGAGTATTTATTACTGTATAAAATACCGAATTGTGGCGCTTGGCGACCTTTGTGAGTGATCCCCCCTGATCTATACGATATATGGGATTATATATAGAAGTACGTGCATGCTTATAGAAGTACATGTATGTTTTGCTGAACTCAATCGTGCAGAAATGTAACTAATACAATATAATTCAACCTACATACCTGAAATATTATTTACTTAAAAAACAAAATGTCCAAATAATTTAAAATACGGAGATTTATTTTTCAACAATTGGAATAGCTTTTAGTCAATACATTTTTTTTCTATATATAGTGAAATACTCAACGCACGCAGGTCCATCTAAAAACAGAGATGTGGCAGATGGGTCCCAGGCTTTCAAAAAGAATCATAAAGATGTATAGCCTAATGATAGTGCCCCCCTCGAACTACCACCCACCCAGGGATCCTCGAACTAACACCCACCCAGGGATCCTCGAACTAACACCCACCCAGGGATCCTCGAACTAACACCCACCCAGGGATCCTTGAACTAACACCCACCCAGGGATCCTCGAACTAACACCCACCTAGGGATCCTCGAACTAACACCCACCCAGGGATCCTCGAACTAACACCCACCCAGGGATCCTCGAACTAGCACCCACCCAGGGATCTTCGAACTAGCACCCACCCAGGGATCTTCGAACTAGCACCCACCCAGGGATCCTCGAACTAGCACCCACCCAGGGATCTTCGAACTAACACCCACCCAGGGATCCTCGAACTAGCACCCACCCAGGGATCCTCGAACTAACACCCACCCAGGGATCCTCGAACTAGCACCCACCCAGGGATCCTCGAACTAGCACCCACCCAGGGATCCTCGAACTAACACCCACCCAGGGATCCTCGAACTAACACCCACCCAGGACTCCTACAACTGGCACGCCCTATCGCCGGCTGGTAAAAACCTGACAGATCCGTTCATTTAAAAAAATAAGCCAGTAATTACACGCTGCACATTCATGATTTTACACATTTGCACAGTTAAATTAATAAATTAAAATTAATTAAATTTAAAAAAAATCACAATAATGTTATTTTTGTTTTTGGTTGTCATTTCGCATACCAATCAAGTGGCATCTTCAAAAATTAATCATTCGGATACAAAATGTTTTCCCCCTGTCGATTGCCCGTTAATTTTATTCCAACACATAAACAAATGTTTCAAAATGATTTTCTTTTTCTTCGATATGACGCATCATTTACCTACAGTTTTAAAATTAGGCCCACTGCTAAATATCACACTGACCACAGGTGGACGAAGGTTTTTAAATTAAAGGACACATACAATCAGGCTTGCGGAGCCGCCATATTTTTTTCGGCTCCGGCTCCCACAAATTTTGCCGGCTCCGGCTCCCTATTAAGATAGTATCACATGAGACAACAAAATTTGTAATTGCTCCACGCTAACATCCCGCTGATAAAAAGTTATGCAAATTTTGCCACGTTCACCCCCAGAGTCAGGAACTTGAAAAATATACGCATTGTCGGTTTTACTAAAAACAAACAATTTCAGTGCATCCAGAAATGTATCATTATTTTCGATGGAGGTTTCACTAGTCGCCATTTTCATAAGTAATAAAAAGTTATTTCAATGATCAAATTAGCAAATAGTAAAATGATACATTATTTAAAATATTTTAAAGACTTCAGTATTGATATTTATTATTGATAAATTCGAAGTGACTATTCGGACCCGGGCAGGCCCGTAGCCAGGATTATTGCATTGGGGGGGGGGAGAATTTTTTTTCGGCCGGGGGGGGGGGGGGGTGCCGAAGAACTTATTCTGGGGTACAGCGGCGGATCTAGACAACTTTGACGGGGGGGGGGGGGGAACCTTTGACCCCGGGGGCGGGGCGAAACTGTTTTCATTGTTGAAAATTGGTCTTTGAACAAAAAATATTTCGATAACTTAATGATGCATTACCTAAACTTGCGATAACCGAGAGGGGGGACATGCCCCCCGCCCCTCCCCATAATTCCGCCCCTGGTGGGGTAGAAGAAATGTTTGGGGTGAGTCCCTTCCCCAAGAAATTTTTTGCAGTTTCATATCTGGAATGGTGCATTTATGTACCGAATGTTTAGCTATTAATTAGAAATATATAATTTTAACTACGTTTCAATAGTGCATGGCATGTTGCAGTTTTGTTAAAAATAATTTAAATAGTAAAGAGTTTTAATGACAAAAATGTTACATAATAGATACCTGATTTATATCATTATACTGTTGGTTAAACGTACAACCCGGGAAGAACGACAAAGATGCACGAATATAGCTTAGCTATTTGTGTGATATTTCTTATAAAATATTGAAAACAAAGAACAGATCTATCAACAACAAATTGACCAGTCGCAATTATTCAATTTAAAATAAAATTAATTCTGCTAAAAAGTAAATTTGCGAATTAAATAACATCACTCAGAAATTACGGAGTTTGTTCTTTAATATTTTATTATACATATGTATAAAAGTGAAGTCAGAAGTCAATATTATTTTATTAACTTATTTAAGTTGCTAGTCGTCCTCAGAAGATATCAATATATAAAACTATTACAAGGTTACGAACAGGCCCACCGACAGACATTTTGGGTCCCTGGGCAGGGGTGACACGGGCCCCCGTGCTGATATTAATATTTTCAAAAGTTGATTGGCCAGCTCAGTCCGGGCCCCTAAAACAAAATTGAACAAAATGATTGATGTTTTATAGCCGTTATTATTAAAATTTTGTCAAAAAGCTCAAATCATGCACGGGGGGGGGGGGGGGGCTCAGGTCATAAACGGGGGGAGGGGGTCAGCCCTCTAGCCCCCTCTGGCTACGGGCCTGTACCCGGGTACCAATAAACTCCCATTTTTTTCGGACCCCGTTCCAATAAAGTCTGATTGTTATTCGGACCCGTGGCAAATATGTACTTAGCTTAGCTATACATAAACTTTATTATTGTTTTTTGTTTATTTTTTTATAATTGTTTGAATTGTATGATTTAATCATTACTCAGTGTCTAGGGTTTTACTAAGCGGACTCTGTATTATTATTTTTTCGGGTTCCGTCTAAAAAAGTTTAAATATAGCTAAGCTTAGTGCATATTTGCCACGGGTCCGAATAACAATCGAATTTTATTGGGACCCGGGTCCGAATAGCCACAGCCTTATAAATGTATCTGCTCTGTTTCAGATATTCTGTTTATAATAAAATTGTTAAATACAGAAAGCTACCATTTTGTTTTTAGTCTATTACAAATTGTAGGAGGCAAACAATCAAACAAATTTGTAATTTTAACGCTAAAAAAAATATTGCTGTAAAAAAAAAATTTGGGAGCCGTGGAGCCGCCAGATTTTTTTGGCTCCGGCTCCAGCAAAAAGTAGCGGCTCCCGGCTCCTCAAGCCTGCATACAATAGAGTATACCGTTGGGTTTTGTGGTCCCGTACTTTAGGCGCCCCTCTGTACCCACCCCTGACAATGACTTTATTTCTCCGCCCCCCCCCCCACTCTTTCGATTCCCTGAGCATTACATGTAGTTGAAAAAAGTATCGATATGTCGATACTTGTTTTTAGAACCGATTCTTAACTTGGCTGTCGAGCTATAGATTTCCAGTAATAAATTGTTTATAATCGATTATGCGTCTGTTAAATGAAGTGTAGAAAAAAAGGGCCCTTGATCCCTGTGTCGCAAAGAGAAAAAATAAAAAAATTCCTTTTACATTTAGCTCATAATATACACTTCCAAGTAGGACCGTACTTAGCTGATTGGACCGATTTCTCACCTCAACTCCACTTCTTCTCATATATACCTGGGGTACCTGTCGTTCCTAATTTAAAAATAAAATAAAATAAACCAGTCTCTGTTTATAAATCATACAAACTGTACATCGTTAATTAAATTAACATTTCCGAAAGCCGCCATATTTATGCTAGTGTAATATTTTGTAGGTGCTACAGATTTGAATAATACGAATATTATGTATACTTTTTATTAAGTGTCTTCAATTATTAATTCCACGAGGTGGCCCATCAAGACACAAATGTGCCCCATGCTGCAGTCCGAGTTTGATATGTCGGTGCTAAGTCGTTGTATGGATATGTATGCATGAGTACAATGGTCTCGTTTTGAGTGTGGGATTTGTGTCAAGTGAAAAAAAAAGGTTATTTTCATTATGTCTATGACTGCTTGACAACCAATCAACTACTCTTTCAATCTGTCTGTCTGCTGATCAACTCTGTCTGTACTTTTCGTAACATTTCTGTCTTTATTTTTATAAATATAATTATACTTTAAACTATTTACACTATCTCGGCACTGAATATAAAACAAAACAGTTAAGAAACATGATCTAATTTAAAAAAAAACATACACATATTTCCATCTTCTCTCACCCTCTGTCATACACACCCATGTAGTGTCCAGTATCTGTGCAGATTTTTTGAGAAATAAATCATTAATTAACCTACTTTGTCATTTAAAAACTTAAAAAAATATATAATATAAACCAACAATCTTGAAAAAAACTTTAAGCGTCATTTCGTTGTTTTATTTTTTTGATGAAAGATTGAATGACAATCCTCTGAACTATACAATATCAGGTGACGGTATCAAATTAACTGTAACTATTAATGTTTGAGATAGAGATAAACCGTTTTAACAAAATACAATGATCCAATAGAATACTTACCGTATCAGGCGGCAACAGAAATTTACTGATTTACCCAACGGCCAACAGAAAGCCATTGATGTAAACATTTTGTTGTGGTACGGGTTTAATTTTTCTATGAATTATATGCCTGAGTTGTTGTTTTTTTCCTTTTGGTTTTTATAATTGTATTTCATTAATGTTTCACTAGTTGCGCTTTTTTAAAAAAATTAACTTGTGACGTAATCTACAACATATTGGGGAGTAACCCTCAACGTTAAAGAAAATTACACGTAGGCCTACGTTGAGGTGGGGTACAATTTAAACTGCACCTTAATGAATTTCTGAAAAAAAAAATGCAACCAGGCACGGGCGTCGCTAGGAATTTTTCCAGGGGGGGGGGGGCAAAAATTCGAGTTTAACTTTAGTGCGTCTTTCGGTCGATTTTCATGAACGGCTTTTGGCTTAGTCGGCTTAGTGTATAAAAAGGGGTGGGGGTCCCACGCTGGCTCCACTATGGGGCCATTCACTTATAAAGTAATGCATTAGGGGCTGGGGCAATTCACTTGCGTTGGGGGGGGGGGTGCTGAGGTGAGATACATCGTGACAGGGAATGGTAAACAAAAAGCGTTACAGAAGGGATGGGGGGGGGGGGAGGGATAACAATGAAGGAAAAAAAAACGACGGTACGTAATATGTGAGCGGCCCATTTCCTGTGTCTCAGGTCGCCATTACCATAGTAAAATTCTGGTCACCGTGATTATTATGTAATTAAGCTGAAAGATTTCTGATTGATGGCTCTTCAGGAAAACGAAACTTATTTAAAAAAAAAAAAACAACAGCTTATGATAACATGAGATTTAAACAAAAAAAAGTTATTAATTTTGTAATGTCCTCGGACATGCAACTCGTTAGTGTTTTTTCTCTTTGTCATGAGTCCGTGTGTGGTGAAATAGCAACAGCATTGGTTATAATATCTGGTCTCAGTAGATCCTGTGGTATCGTGTTCATAAAAATGGATGCATGTCGTTAATGAGTCTTGCACAATTTATCCGTTATAAATATCAGGTGTCATTATCTTTATAAGTGGATTTTTTTTTAGTTGGGTTTGTTGTTAAGTCCCCCAAGGTTCACGGTGAAAAGATTGCAACACTCGCGATACCATTGTTTAACGCTAATTCTACACTGGTGGGTAGATTCGATACCACTATTCTCTGCCAGCCATCGTATACTGTAAAATAAATACATCTTTAAAGAGTTTTGTAGATCTCATAATTCTCATCTATATCTTATATTTGTATAACACTTCACTGTCACTATTTTGTGCATGTATTCACAGTTGTTATTATACTGTATTTCTTTTTGTACATGATAATCTCTAGTCGATATTTTCCCCATTAAGAGAATTAAATAAATTATTATCTTTGTCATTCTACGAAATGTCAAATCATGGACTCGAAATTAATTTTAAAAACTTCATTGTCATGTAAAAATCTACACGTGCGCCAACTTTGAATCTTCTCACTAAATTAAAACAGACCCAAAAGTGATTTCAAAAGATTTGAAGACAGACACACAGAAAGTGAAACTCATTAAAAAGTTAAAAAAAAACAAACAAGCACCAATGCATGGCTCCACCTGGTGTATACAAATGGCGACTCAAAGTGTCTATTCGTTGAGCTAAGTGAGTCTAATTTATTTTGCTTGTATAATTTCCTTTGCTTCGACACTCAATCGGGTTAAATTGACTATGGTGTGCAGAGAGGTACCTAGGGTGGGGGGAGGGGAGGTCCAAATTCGAAAGCCCCAGATCACAGCCTGAGGGGGAGGGGGACCCCTAATGTCAAAATGCAGGGGCCCCCCAAAGAGGCCAAGCCCCACCCGGGCCCCCAAAACCCTATGTTTGGCACTGATGGTGTGGTTAGGATATTCGTACAAGTATATTCAAGAAGTCGTAGGTCAGCGGACCTCAGAAGTTATACATTATTTATTATACCGAGTTTATCACATTGATTAATTTACAAACAATCAAAACTATTATTTCATAATTCTTTAATATAGGTCTGTTCGTAAAAATAAACAACAGCAATCACGTGCTTAGGTGAAATTCAGGGCTCGATTTACCCGCCAAGGATTCCCTGGCACTGAGAACTGTCACCCCCGGCTCTGCTTTGGCTAATATATCCCTGCCGGGGATGAAACCATAGACATTTATCCCCGGCTCTGCAGAATTTTTTTTTTCATCCCCGGCTCTGGTTTTTTCTTAAATCGAGCACTGGTGATTTTTCGTTATTAATCTAAAGCAGTGTTGTTGTTTTTTTTTAAAGCATATGGTCGGGAGCTGATTTTTAGTGGATCGAAACAAATTGTAATAATTACTTAATTGAGAATTATGGTTTAGATTTTTCTCTCTTTTAATAATTGTGTTCTGTCTATACAAGCGGGTCGCGAAAACCTAAAAGGTTTCTTAGTGAATCGAAAAAGATTGAGGACCACTGACTGAATGATGCAAACAATAATAACACACGCATATAAAAGTCCAACGGGGAATAAAAGTTACGAAACAAACAATAAAAAATATTATTTGAATAAGTTTTTTTTTTCATAATCGCCATTTTGTTGATAGGTTAATGATGCCTAAAAATATATATGTTATAAAAAAAAATGTGTAACATTTTATTGCAAGTTGAACTAGTAGTTTTTTTTTAAGGTTTGAAAGTTACATTTCGTTTATAAGTTTCGTTTAGATTTTTAGAAATGTATACAAGTTTTTGTTTGTTAAAAGGCTCAATTCAATACATTTAGGCCTACACATAGTCACAAGGAAGGCCGTTCTCAATGATAGACAAAATAAGCGACAACAATGGGGCCTCATGTAGTATAGATTCCTTTTTAATGTGAGGCCAGGAGGGTGCCGACGGATACATTTGCCTCAAGCCCTCAAACATCTATGAAAGTTTTTGTATATACATCTCCCCCCCCCACACCTCCCAATACCTAAGGCGGTCCTGCATAAACAGAAATAGTACACTCACAAACAGAACTCACAACTTTTAACGAATCCAGATTATAATTGTTTTAAATTAAAGTGTTTAAAAAACAAATATTCCAACTTACTGAAACTGTTCGTCCAACACATAAGCGCTGGCTGTCAAGATTATGCTAAGTATCAATATGGCTACTGTCGCCATGGTAATCAGTTTCTCTGGGAGTTATCTATCTGCACCTGAAGAAAACAAGTGAAATGAGGCAGGAATTTCACGTGGAACTAATACAAATAATAAAGTAAGTAATAAAAAATGGCAAATGTGAATTTGTTTCAATAAAACAGGACACAATAAATAAAACAATTGGGAAAGGGGGGGGGTATAACTTCTTTTTTTTTAAATGTAGAATTTTTATAATTGAGCTTTAAAAATGAGAAAAAAAAGTTTTGATTGATTTGAAAAAAAAAAACAATTTTAGAAATGTCTTACAGTGCAAAGAGATAAAGGTAATATAGACAAATCAAATACAAGTTAATAAAATCTAAAAAAATTTTTTTTCTATATTGAAACTTATATTTAGACTAAACCACAGGCAGTTATTAGTCTTAGGGTAAGGGTTAACCCAACACTATTTGTCTGACTGATTTGCCATCTGCTGCTATTATCTCTCAAACTACACATAACCTACAGTCTACCAAACTTATGAAATCAAATGAAAATGAAATATGGTTGCGCTCATGGTTATTAATTTTTTTTTCAATAGTTTTTATTGGTTGGTTTTATATTTATATGACAAATACAAATCTTAAAGACTTGACAAAAAAAGAACCATATTGTTGGTGTTCTTATTACTAGAGTCAACAAAATATGAAACACAGAGTTCAGTACTGTAACTTAACAGATTTTACAAACCTTCGCTTGTTGGACAATTTTCAACTCATGCAAATATTTTATCAGAATCCAAGAAATCTAAAGTTCTGTTTTTCTTTGGTCGACTGCCGTTTTTTTTTTTCCCCTTTCCTCTCTCTTTATTTTCTTCGCTACGTTTCAACACCAAGTGGACACTACTGCTTCAGTAGATCACATGTTTATTAAAAGAGTTACTCTCCCTTCGGTTAGCCATTTCAAACTCCGATTCAGTTAATAAAAAGTCGCGGGAAAAAGCGCGGGGGCGATAACTGAAGTGCTACCCGGCGGCGACTGGCAAGACACCCACACTAAATGAGTTAATGGGCATTTTTTCCCCCACCACCATGATATGCCCCCCCCTCCTACCCTTTTTTTTTAACTCGTTTCTTTCTCCTTTCCTTTAAATTTACGGCTGATCGGCTGCTATTACTTCTAAAGAAGTTAGGTTGGAATGGGACGAATGGGATAATTGATTTTATTTGACATAAACACGTTTTGATTGATCGAGACAGTTTCTCTTTTTTTTTTCTCAAAACAGAAAAAAATTCAAGAGAAATTTTGGTTAGGATCTGTATATATTTAAAAAAAAATAGTAACAGAGGAAAGTAAGTGTTACTGTTATTATGTTACTGTTAGCGAATTATCCATAAAAGTGCTACAGTAAAAAAAAATAATAATAAAAAATAAGTAAATAGACCAATGTGGCTCTTCAATGAGTTTTATAAGGCTCTCAATGAGCCAGATTTTTTTCTAATTTCAGACTATTTTTTAGAGCATTTTCGAAAAAAAATGCTATATTGTCCCCGTTTTGTCTGTCTGTCTGTCTGTCTGTCATCACCCTAGATCTCAACAACCATAAGTCCTAAACCCATGATGTATATATCATTTTGTAGGTCTTGGCCTGCCAAGAAATAGCTTTTTTCCATTACGCGATCTGACCTCTCAGGGCCGTAAAAGGGGCCTTATAAAGTACCGTTTTTTACTATATAAGCTATATTTATAATGGACCGCCCTATCAGCAACCATAAGTCCTAGACCCATGATGTATATATCATTTTGTAGGTCTTGGCCTGCCAAGAAATGACTTTTTTCCATTTCGCGATCTGACCTCTCAGGGCCGTAAAAGGGGCCTTATAAAGTACCGTTTTTTACTATATAAGCTATATTAATAATGGACCGCCCTATATCTCAGCAACCATAAGTCCTAGACCCATGATGTATATATCATTGTGTAGGTCTTGGCCTGCCAAGTGTACACCATTTCGCGATTTGACCTCTCAGGGCCAAAATATAAGAGTTTGTTATGTACCGTTTTGCTTATATTTTAAATATAAATAATAAAAGCTAATCAAAGGGGCGTAATCATTATTTATTTTTGTAACAGTTATTCAACATGACTTACTTGTCCTTTTAATATCTTTTTTCAGATATATGCATTACACAATTGAATTTATAAACATTTCCAAAATTTCCAAATATTTACTGAAAGATAACAAACGTACTGATACATAACATGAAAATGCGCTAACACGTCCTGTGTCCAGAATGGAACAGGCTTAATTGCTTGTTTCTCTAAATGTTCATAAATTGGAGTTGGTGTGCTTGCCTTTATGTATTACACTCAATAAAAACAAAACTCAGTGCTGCTCTCGTCAACCTCACACGCGTGGTCTATACCAGAAGTTGGCAACCTTTTGAGACGGAAGAGCCAAAAGCTATAATTTACATTTTTCTCAGTTTTTAAAGAGCCACTAAAATTGTTGTTTCAATATTATGGTATTTGATTAGGATAAGATACATAAATTTGATTTTGATTTAAAATAAATGGCTCTAAATACGAAATAATATTTATTCATATAAAAAAAATTAACTTCAAATAAATGATTCTAATAGATCGCTTCAATAGTTACATCAATGGGAGCATTAACCTTGCATGTTTTTTTTTTAAAGTTTGATTAAGGTGGTCCAAGGGCCATTTAAGGTTTCTGCTAGTTGTTTTTTCTAATTTTTTTTTGAGAAAAAGTTGCATTTTTTAGGGGGGGGGGTAGGTAAGAAAAAAAATAATAAAAAAAATTATATTTAATATTAAAAAAAAAAATTGGATGTTTGTTTGAAACACACTTATTAACATTTGTGCAAAGTTATTTTATGATATCTACAATAGATTTAAAAAAAATGGCTCTTTGAAAATTTTAGAAAATATGTCTTAAAATTACACTTTTTTACCCAAAAAAGTCACATAATACATTTTTTAATAAATTTAGACATCGAAAGAGCCGCATGCGGCTCGCGAGCCGCAGGTTGCCGACCCCTGATCTATACGGTAGCAAAGCAAGGGAGACACTATTTTCACCATCAGCAAAGGCACTACCGCTTATTATAGGGAACGGATGGTCGTGCGGTAAAGTGTTCGACTGTCGACTGTCCCTGGTTCAATCTCCGGTGAGGACTATTGAATTTTTCAGGTCATGGTGAAAGTTCCCGGCTTTATCCCCCATGGTGCCTCCGTGGCTATTGCAATATCGGCTATGGTGGGGATGCAAGAAGGGCACCGTAAAAAAAAACAGTCCCATTTATGGTTTATAGGAACTAAGAGATTTCATCTCATCCTTACAGGGACACACCTATCGTTATTCTCCCATAAAATTGTTTTCAAGCTCATTTCATAAATATGAGGAACTGACAAATAAAAAAATGTAAAAAATGTTTAAGAATCTTTCTTAAAGGGGCAAAGTTGGCAACAACGAAGCCCCCCCCCCCCACCCACCCACCTCGAAACCTTTAGTGAGCGAAGTGACCAATGACTACTGTGGTCATCGCTTGTTTATTGAAATATTAAAATGTTTTATCTGCGTAACATTTTGGTATGATTAAATATAAACGTATGTAAATATTAAATCTGACAAAAAGTTATTATTGAAATTAATTGAATGTTTTTTTTTATTCATACTATGATATCAATTTTGTTGCTTCTTTCATCTTTCTTACGGTATTTATTGGAGACTGGTGGCGACACATCGAAGTTAAGGAACTTACTCAACAGCCATGTGGTTATTGTTTCCCCTTGTCTTGTAAAGAAAAAAAAAAGAAGAAAGAAAAAGTCTGGAAATTAGACCGTATACATTCTTGGAGATAGGGGGTGGGGTCCATGGGTAATGGTGTTAAGTAGGGCTTCGATACTCCTTCCGGTCAATTAAATGCTTTTTTTTAGTGATTCCCTAAAGGGCCGCTTTAGCGGTTGACCCGTCACGCACTTTAGCGAGGGCCGCACAGCACGCTGATTTATCAGTAAGCAACGACACACTTTACTCCAGCACAGGGGCTCACTAGGGTGCTGCGTGTTAGTTTACCCTGGGGCGGAGAGTACAGTTGTTCATGCCAGAGGTGGATGGAATGGCGGACGCAAAGCTCCGACTTAGGAATTGCCCAATAAAGAAGTAGCGTCACTAACGTTGGCAACGCCCTTGAAGAACTGTAAAAATGCCACTTTACATGTTCCCTGTTCCTCTTTTTTTTTAAAGGTGGCCCACAATGTTCTTCGGAGCCTGAAGGTTCAACCGACCTTGACCCGTTTCTGGTAGAGACGGTTGCAGCTGACAAAACTTTTTGAATCATGGACGAATTTTTTATTTTTTTTTCTTCAAAGATTAATGAAATTCATTTACGATCCGTCTGCCTCGACATGGTGTCAGGAACCACTGTTGTAAAATTTCAATGGCCCGGTTATGAATCATCAACACTGGTCTAGATGTCTGCTAAGTTAGCTGGCTGGAAGAGCGCCTCATCTGACGTCAGGTGAAAAAACTGACATGACAACCAACGACAGTCTGCCGTTCATTTAGGGGGTCAGCATTTAATGAATGCGTCAATCTTTCTTACTACTACTACCATGCTGAGGGTGGCTACTGGTTTAATGACACACACAGTGATCTCTGGTCTCATCATAAATAAGCCCATTACTTTGAAGTATCGTTTGGCATCCTATCGCCGCAGACGTGAAAGTTGGACTGGACATTAATTTACTTTTTTTTTTTTTCGCAGTGACTTCGGCACCAGCCAAAACCATTATATTAGGGTATAAGGAACATGACATATATACATTTTTTTTTTTTCGCAGTGACTCCGGCACCAGCCAAAACCATTATATTAGGGTATAAGGAACATGACATATATAATTTTTTTTTTTGCAGTGACTCCGGCACCAGCCAAAACCATTATATTAGGGTATAAGGAACATGACATATATAAATTTTATTATTTTTTTTTTGCAGTGACTCCGGCACCAGCCAAAACCATTATATTAGGGTATAAGGAACATGACATATATAAATTTTATTTTTTTTTCAGGATTTTTTTTTTCAGGATTAGGGTGTGGAGCAATATTATCTATGGCTGGTACCCGAAGTAAAAAAAATACGGGTTCGGTCGGACCGAACCGTAGCAACTGCCTTTTTTTTTAAACTGCAACATTTAGAAAGGCCTATTTAAATGTATCATGAAAGGCACAATAACACGTTTTTTTTTGTTTTTGTTGGCTGTGAAAAGTGACTTTTTTTTGCAATTTAAAGTGTAATAATAATAAAAGAAATCAATTTAAATACTTTTGTGTAGAAGTTTTAAAAGTGGGGGCGTGACACCATAGAATATGTGCCTGGCACATTGTATGCGCTTCACACCAGGGAGTTCGGCTTAATAGAAAATGAGCTTCCGGTACGTCACACAGCGTTTCCTATTTTTTCCAAATAAAAGAGTAACAATAAAGGTAATTTCCTATCTCATTAGTTGGAGGTTTCTGAATGATAGTACAAAGAGCAAAGTGTAATGTGAGAGAATAGCTCAATTTTTTTACTGGGGTTTTTTTTTTACGAGTAGGATTTACAAGAAAACATTTGTATTCATAGTTAACTTGGTTTGATATCTCTCTTTAGATGTGTTTTTTTCCCTTTCGAATAAAGGTGAAGCAAAATGATATGGCCATTGTGAGCTATAAATGCGTCACTTGAATCCAAGGCCGAGTGGTGTAGATACTCGACTGTCAACCTGAGAGTCCTGGGTTCGATTTTCGGTTAGAACCATGGGAATTTTTCCAGGTCTAATTTGGTATACAGTCGTCCAACAAGTCCACCAGCTTTAAATGGGTACCTGACTTTAAATTTGGGAAGTAAAGACGGCTGGGCGTTGTGCTAACCACACAATCCCTTCATATGCCGAGGTTATAGAAACAGATGAATTCTACACTTCATCTGCCCCCGATGGCCCGCTAGGACTAAGAGAACTTTACTTTCCAAGGAAAAAAGTGTTTTTTTTTCATACTTATATATATATATATATATATATATATATATATATATATATATAAGTACCATATACCTTCTATGCTTACCCCTATCAAGGAAAACGCTTGCATGCTGACATTAGATGATTAGAAAGAACATATTTGTCAAAGTGATACTGGGACACATTTATAACGATCCTCGCTTTAATACAATTAGCCAGAGTATAATTTTACTTTTTTTTTGGAACAGTTTTTCATGTTTACTTTGTGTTTCTGTATTTTGTCCACTCTTGTGCTAAATTGAGGTGTTTTAAGTCAGACTAGGGGGAGGCTACTGTGGTGTTTTAAGTCAGACTAGGGGGAGGCTACTGTGGTGTTTTAAGTCAGACTAGGGGTAGGCTACTGTGGTGTTTTAAGTCAGACTAGGGGGAGGCTACTGTGGTGTTTTAAGTCAGACTAGGGGTAGGCAACTGTGGTGTTTTAAGTCAGACTAGGGGTAGGCTACTGTGGTGTTTTAAGTCAGACTAGGGGGAGGCTACTGTGGTGTTTTAAGTCAGACTAGGGGTAGGCTACTGTGGTGTTTTAAGTCAGACTAGGGGTAGGCTACTGTGGTGTTTTAAGTCAGACTAGGGGGAGGCTACTGTGGTGTTTTAAGTCAGACTAGGGGGAGGCTACTGTGGTGTTTTAAGTCAGACTAGGGGGAGGTTACTGTGGTGTTTTAAGTCAGACTAGGGGGAGGTTACTGTGGTGTTTTAAGTCAGACTAGGGGGAGGTTACTGTGGTGTTTTAAGTCAGACTAGGGGGAGGCTACTGTATCTCTAATAAAAACGCTTCGTATTGTAAAGTAAGTTAAGCTCCCTTGCCTTAGCGGCCATCGGGGTAGATGAGGCTTTTGCTTTTTTTTTCTTTCTTAAAGTATCTCGATGCATTCGTCATTACAACCGAAATTACCTTTGGTCAAACTTTCATCATAATTACTGTCTGTTGAGTCTAATCCAGCTTTAAAACGCCGCATGCGGCCCTTTTTAAACATAATTATGACAATTAATAAGAGAAGTCGAAAATAGTGATGTGCGACCTCTACAACAAATCACTTTTGTGTATACAAAAATTAAAACTAATCAAGAATCACATAAAGTGGCAGCATATTGTTTTCAAACCTCATTCCCTTACAATACTAAAACGATTGGGAAAGGGGGATGGATTTGGGGGAGGCGGGGTTGACTCAGAGGTGCCAACTTGGATGTGTGTTGGATGTGCAAAAGCTGAAACGGTTTCCAAGTAAATTGCTCACCGACCATGTCCTCATTTGCTTTGTTAGACAACTAAACATTCGAATTCAAAAGAGTTCTTCAATGACTTTGATCATGTCTTCACTTTACCCATATCCGAGTTCGATACTCGATTTTCTGACTTCCGACTCACCACCAATAAGATCACCAACACTTAATAACTAAGCCACATGTCCTGGAACCCAAGGCTGTTTTAATGAAACTTATGGAGGTTGGTGAAAATACAGTTTTTCACAGTATCACAGTATACATCAGTGTATAGCAGTATATATCAGTGTATCGCAATATATAGCAGTGTATAGCTGTATATATCAGTATAGCCTATATCAGAGTATTGTAGTATATATAAGTGTATAGTAGTATATATCAGTGTATAGAAATATATAGCAGTATATATCATATATAGAGTATGCTAGAATATCAGTGTATTGTAGTATATATCAGTGTATTGTAGTATATATTGTCTTTGGTGCTATTCCTTTGATCAATACTACTAACAAAAAAGTATTCCTTCCTCTAAAATCAAAACTATTCGGATGGTAGCTTCTCGCTGCACACCTGTTGTGGATCTCAGAACAGGACAGTTTTATGAAAACCATATAACACAATTGACTGAACATGAAAGTACAAGTAGCCTACGTGTACAAGTAAACAAGTTGCAAATACTAGTACAAGTACTGACAGAGGCGTACCTAGGGTGGGGGGAGAGGGGTCCTAATTCAAAAGTCCGCCGGGCCCCAGATTGAGGGAGGCCCCCAAAATTATTTTTACATTAAATATTAAGGAAATTATCTCATGCCATGGTGTCAAATGTCAAAATGCAGGGGCCAACAAAGAAGCCAATTCCCCTGGGCCTCCAAATCCCTAGGTTCAGCCCTGCAAGTACACAAGTTTAGAAAAATACAAGTACGATTCTACTCACAAGTACTTCAATTGTGTAATCATTACTTGAGTACAAGACCCTAGAACACTCCAACTTCACTTCATCAAACAATCTTTTTCCCAACTGAATAAATGAAGTGTAATGAGAACTTCAAGGCACTAATTGATTTTTGTTAGTATTATTTATCATATTGATGTTACGATTAGCAAATAATTCATCAAAAATGTTGTGTACATGGACATTTATGACTTTTATTAGGTATTTACTACCTATAATACTCTTAGTCTTTTCCGACATTACTATCGTCTGCTCTACCAGAATGGTAGACTAGTAAGTAGTAACAAAAAAAAAACTACAACAACTTATTCATCTCTCTCATTAAACTTTCTAGTAATATTGAACGTTTCGAAATATATGTATATTAAAATAAAATAAATAAAAAAAAAATAAATAAATAATTGTGTGGGTGTTTGTAGGAAAGATTGCATGTGGAATAAAAAAAATTCCATGAAATATTTTATCCATTAGGTCGTATAATGTAATTAGCAACTTTTGAAACAAAGATGATGATGATGGGAGGTGAGGGTGGGAAGGGGGGGGGGAGGAAGCTACATCTGTCTGGTCACCTACTCTCGTCTGCCTGGATATCTGCGGTCTTACGACATTCATCGGGACGATCCTTTTGTGGCACGAATCTGCCTTAGTCACATTTCGGGTTGTGTCTAAAAATAGCCAAGTAGCTCGTTAAAAGACAATCAAAAGGGGGGGGGGGCTGAAGTGTATGCCGGCCCACGTTTTTAACATTTGGAACCGTTAGAGCAGTGGTCCCCCAACCTTTTTCTCGCCAGGGACCGGTCAGCGTTTGATAATTTCACCGCGGCCCACTGGAACAAGGTAGGGGGGTTGGGCGTTGATTATTACTCGTCCATGGAAAGTCGCACAATCACCAGATTTTTAAAAAATAATGTTTCTTGGGCGGCCCAGTTAAATTCATTTCACGGATCGGTACCGGTCCGGGGGTTGGGGGGGGGGGACCACTGCATTAGAGTGCTCGATCTTGACTACGACAACATCAACAACTGTAAAAAAGAATACAAATAAAAACGACCAACATAAATACATGCGATATAAATATATAATACTACATAGATACAGTGGCGTAAATAGGTGGGTAGGGGGGGGAGGTCCACCCAGGGCGGCACTTTATCCTCTATCGGAGGGGGGCGGCATTTCGGATGTTAAGGGCCATAATACCTTAATTTTAATCCACATTAAAGTGTTCGATTTAAGTCTTTCAGGCTACAAATATTTTTTTTTTCATATTTATGAATGATATGAAATGAAAGAATTCACAGGCACAAAAAAAAACACGAATTTCCAACAAAACCAAAATTATAGTCAGGTACATTGGTACAACAATTGCTCCTCCATTATAGTCAGGTACATTGGTACAACAATTGCTCCTCCATTATAGTCAGGTACATTGGTACAACAATTGCTCCTCCATTATAGTCAGGTACATTGGTACAACAATTGCTCCTTCATTATAGTCAGGTACATTGGTACAACAATTGCTCCTTCATTATAGTCAGGTACAACAATTGCTCCTCCACCCCAGCGGGCGGCATCTGCTGTGTTAATCAACGCCAGAATCTGATATTTATCCTCCGAATTCCAAATTTAATTTATGTTTTTCTTTTTTTTGTCTTCAATTTAATCATTTACAATGTATGGGTCTTTTACTTGATCTCATACAAAAAACTCGATTATTTACATTCTTTTTTGTTTCAGAGAAGGGTTGACATCTCTGTGTGTGTATTTGTGTGTGTGTGTGTGTGTGTGTTAGTGCGGCATATGACGTGCTTCAATACAACGATACCTTCAGGATACGACCATAATCGGTGTTAAATTCGTTTAAGTTTCTAATCGTGCAATTTTTTAAATCATTTTTTCCCTCTTCTAAATTATATAAAATGTCTCATCCGTTTCTGGATCCCCCACATTGCACTATTTTGTTTTCCTTCATCCCGTGTGGGGGGGGGGGCGGGGCGGGGGGAGGGGGCCATCTTTTGATTTTAAGTGTTCAGCAACTTCTCTTTCAACGTAAGGACAGAAGCGTTTACCGGGGGATGGGTGATCGTATGGAAAAGCGCTCGACTGTCGATCTGAGGGCCATTGATTCGATATTCGATGAGGACCAATGGATATTTCAGTTCATGGCTCAAGTCCCCGGCTATGTCTCCCGCGGTGTCTCCATGACCATGCACTATCGGCGATGGTGGGGATGAAAGAAGGGCACTGCAATAAACCGTCCCATTCGTGGGTTTAAAGGATCTAAGACTAAGAGATATCATCTCATCCTTACAGGGATTTTACACCCCCCCCCCCGCCACAAACACACCCCCCACACACACACCGGGTTTAAGCAGAGTGTATGGCTCTATGGGGACTTGTGCGTTTCGTTTATTTTTATTTATCTCAGTACCTTTAGAATGTATTAGCTGCTTTTTTTAAAAAAAAAATTCTCTAATATTTATATGGATGATCTAAAATGTCAGAAAATATTTGTATCACCAACTTTTAAAAAAAAAGACATTCACATCTGGCAATGTTCAATTAGAATTTGGTATCATGGGGCCGGTAACTCTATTAAACCTAAATAAATAAAAAAAAACTTTTTTTTTAACATCCCTGAAAGGATGAGATGTTTATCATTGGGATCCCGTAAACCAACAAATGGTGCAATGACCATGAAGGCAATACGGGAGACATGGACATATGTAGGTGTCTGTGACTTGCTGGGAGTCGAAATGTTTTAGAAGTTTTATTTCAGAAAGAAAAAGTTTGTTTGTTTCTATTTGAGTCGAAATGTTTTAGAAGTTTTATTTCAGAAAGAAAAAGTTTGTTTGTTTCTATTTGAGTCGAAATGTTTTAGAAGTTTTATTTCAGAAAGAAAAAGTTTGTTTGTTTCTATTTGAGTCGAAATGTTTTAGAAGTTTTATTTCAGAAAGAAAAAGTTTGTTTGTTTCTATTTGAGTCGAAATGTTTTAGAAGTTTTATTTCAGAAAGAAAAAGTTTGTTTGTTTCTATTTGAGTCGAAATGTTTTAGAAGTTTTATTTCAGAAACAAAAGTTTGTTTGTTTCTATTTGAGTCGAAATGTTTTAGAAGTTTTATTTCAGAAAGAAAAAGTTTGTTTGTTTCTATTTGAGTCGAAATGTTTTAGAAGTTTTATTTCAGAAAGAAAAAGTTTGTTTGTTTCTATTTGAGTCGAAATGTTTTAGAAGTTTTATTTCAGAAAGAAAAGTTTGTTTGTTTCTATTTGAGTCGAAATGTTTTAGAAGTTTTATTTCAGAAAGAAAAAGTTTGTTTGTTTCTATTTGAGTCGAAATGTTTTAGAAGTTTTATTTCAGAAAGAAAAGTTTCTATTTGAGTCGAAATCGCACTCAAGCCTTGGCCAGGGGCGTCGTCTCCCTGTTTTACTTCTTGCCGCGTGAATGGGGGGGGGTGAAGTTTTTCACTAATTATTAGTCCCTGTATAATCTTACATCCTCTATCGGGATACTGTTTTTGTATTGACCATTCTACATTCTCACCTTAACTGAGACTATAATGGCCATGGAGGCACAAATTGGGAAATAGGGTGACTGGAGTCGCAGGGGGCTGATAACTCGGACTCTGCACCGTTCATATTGCGCTAACAAACGGAGCGCCATTGAGTCCCATGCGCAACTCAGGATGGCTAAGCCACTGCCGCCCCGATATCAAACATCCTAGAACGCCACCGTGTGCGCGCACTGCCCACACATAAACATACTCATTTTCTCTCTCTCTTTTTTTTTCCTCGTCTACTTTTATAAGTTAGTTTTTCACTGGAGTTGTCCACCTTGAAACATTTCACAATAACCGAGAAATATATTGACAGGAAGTCTAAAACTGTGATGGCTTGAAATGGTATGCCAACGGAAAGTGAAATCGTATTTATGTATGTCCACAGGCATTTTGGAGATGTCAAATTCTGTAAAAGATGTGTTTTATTTTACTAATTAGACTACATAGCCTGCGGGTAGTACAAATTCAAGCCGCACCCCCCCCTCCCCCCTCCTCTTTCCCAACTTTTGTCTACAGTGTCAGGTCTACTACATTAGACCGCAGTGTATTGCGTTGAACCTGTGACTTAGGAAGAAGTACTAGAGATGGTTGTGTCATTTCCACATCTTTTAAAAGTACGAAACTAATGCTATGAATAGTCAACCGTTGTATTCATTTGATGATTCAAAGATCTGCACTCGCACTCTTTCTGACAGCCCTAACTAGCGAGCTAACGCCTAGAACGAACCCCCCCCCACCACCCCAAACCGCTTGTACAAAAAGGGGGCCCCATAAAGTAACAACTCCTATTACATCTGGTGCTAAGTGAACACGGACAAGTACTTTATCTTTGCCCCCCCCCCCCCAATAAATAATATCAATTGAAGTCTCTGTCTAAGGACACTAAATACCAATGAACGGTTATGATTACACAATATACGAGGGACAAACTAATACTCGCACTTTAAAATATGACAGTTCCTAGACCAGTAGTGAAATGATTTACACATTTTAACAAATATGATCTAAGAAGTTTCAGACAAAAGTGTCGCCATGCTATATTAAAGTTAAACACATTAGTCCCCCCCCATACAGGTCTAATGATAAGGATCAATGTATTATATAATCTTTGTTTCGCTCAAATATCTAATCTTTTGTTCCGTTACTAGTCTAGAGTTGCCAATCTGGATATTTTTTTCTACAGATCTAGATATTTTAGGAGAAATCTAGATGTAATAGAATGATTTAAAATAATATTTATAGGGCTTTCGTATTTTGAAAAAAAAAGGGGCGGCATTTTTAGAGTGCGAACTGGGCGGCTCAAGACCTTTTTACGTCAGTGCCGAACCTAGGGATTTGGGGGCCCGGGGGGGGGGCTTGGCCTCTTTGAGGGCCCCTGCAATTTGACATTCGACATCAAGACATGTACTAAATATCTAATGTAAAAAAAAAAGTTTGCCCCCGCTCAAGCTGGGGCCCAGGGGGGACTTTCGAACTTGGACCCCCCTCCCTCCCTCCCTCCCTAGTTACGCCTCTGTTTTACGTCATTGTATTTACCAAGGGCCATCAAATGTTATGTTATTTTTCAATTTGCCCAGGTTTAGCCCTCTCGAAGACTTATTGTGGTGAATCACATCTCTAAACTCTTGTCTCCACAACCTACAGTAGAGAGTTTAATTATTCATCTGTTATGTTAGTTCATTACTGATTAAATATATGCGCCTAACACTATTGTCTTTCTTGAAAACAAAAAAAAAACAAAATTAGTTTCGAACTTGTTTATAGCGACTGCGCACGGGATATCTGCACAAGCACAAATAGCCATGCGGAATGTTTAGCAAATTCGCCATCGTATGTTGATTTCAGTTAAATCGAACCTTGCCTATGTAGCACTCTCTAGATATGTCGATTGTTCCTTTAAAAAAAATTGGTCTGTTGTTGTCCCCCCCCCCCCTTAACTCACCGTGCCGCTTGTTTCCTACGGTCTTCTTGGGACATGTGACTGCTAAACTCGTCATGTTTTTTTTTGGTGATGTCCCTTCCCTTCTCCTAACCTTGTATCCCCCCCCCCCCCGCCTTTTTTTTTCCTAAGCGCTGACGTGATGCAATGAAAACATTTTTCGCCCCTTTCTCTCCCTCTCTCTCTCTCTCTCTCTCTCTCTCTTTCTCTCTCTCTCTCTCAAACCACCGCCACTCACCATTTTAACTGCAAGAGCGTTTACCCCCTAACCCTCTCTCAACATTTTATTTTTTTTTAGTTTATACACGCTGAATGATTTGTATCGTAAATATGTTGTGGCTTATTATGTTGTGGCTTTTTCTGCTCCCCAACAACCAGGCCCTATGAGAGGGGGTGCAGCCGGTGCGCCGCACCGGGGCCCATGAAATTTTAGGGGCCCATCATGAGCAGTAGATATAAATGAAAGTAAATATATTGAAAATTTAAAAAAAAAAAAAAATTATATTTTACGTCATTCGTATCAAATTGACGCCTGTCAATGCAAGTAGGTATTGAAAATCTACTAGAGGCATCTACCAGAGTTGAATCTGAAAAATGGTACAACATTTTGAAAAGAATTATTGATGTTACCATTTTTTTTAGGAGAACATGGTCTTGCTTTTCAAGACTCTTCGCAATGCATTGGTGACTCAAATAATGGACATTTTTTAGGTTTGATAGAGTTGCTTTCCCACTTGGATTCCATTTTAAGAGAACATGTTAAAAGTAGAAGAGTCGCAGAAAAAGGGGGAAAGGCTGCAAGTACATTACCTCTCTATTTATTCTCAAAATGAATTCATTGCAGAATGCTCTGACCTTGTAAAGCAGTACATTTTAGGTGAAAGGCAAACGGCAAATTACTATGCAATAATCGTATATTCTACACCAGATTCATCTCATTTCTTTTGCGTTACTTAGTTTGCCATGAATCAGGATATAAAATGGCAGAACGATTTCTAAAATGTGTTAATTGCAGTGAAAAAAAATGGATCGAAAATAGCGCAGCTAATGGTTATGATAATGCGGCAAACATGTCAGGCAAATTCAAAGGAGCACAAGCGATAATCAAAGAACAATACCCTACCGCCTTGTGGTTGCCACACACTAAACTTATATGGTAATCAGGCCCTTAGCGTGCGGGGGGCCGGACCCCCCATGCGTTTTGTCTGGCCCCCTCTGCTAATTTGTTCTACTTAGTAAAATGTATTACCTGGCCCCTGCTATTGCCTGGCCCCTGCTGTAGAATGCCTGGCCCCTCCTGTAGAATTTTCACGCTACGGGGCTGTTGGTAATGATGCTGCTGAATGTATTCCAGAAGCAATCACTTACTTTGGAACTTTACAAACAATATATACATTATTCAGTTGCAGTCCAAAAAGATGGGAAATATTTTTAAAACGAATTGGCTGTTCGCTTCATGGCATATCTGGTACTAGATGGTCAGATCGAGTTGAAAGCGTAAAACCGTTTGTAGCTCATCTTCCAGGGGTTAAGTTGTTCTTAGAAAACCTGCTAGAACTCAATATCACTGCAAAAACTAGGAACGAAATCACGGGAACTCTGTTATGTCAGTTCTTTCACCTGCATCATAATGTCTGTCATATGGTACAGAATATTAGTTCCCATTGATTTTTGTAACAAAACCATTCAAGCTAGTGGTGCAACTTTAGATGTGGAAGCTGCAAACATAGAAAGCTTGCTTTCACAACTACAGGCATTGCGAGAGAGTTGGAAAGCAATGTAGAATGAATCTAAACTTGTTGCACCCAGTCTTCAGATAGAAATAAAATTGTTTAGGAACTATGCCAGGAAAAAAACATGTTTCCACGATGAGGGTGCACCTGATGGAAATGAAGATAAAATGAATAAATCAGATGAATCTATTGAGGAAGCACACTTTCGAAAGCATATATTTTATGTAATTTTGGATAATGTTATTGGAGGGCTTACAGTTCGTTTTGGTGCAGCAAAAATGATTTCTGATAACTGCAGTTTTCTTTGGAATTATCAAAAAATGTTAGAAAAAGAATAAAATTGCAAAGCAGCGAGACTAGCGGAGACATATTTTAATGACATAATCTCTGAAGACCTTAAACAGGAAATGAATCACATAGCAATGGTTCACAATGCCAATTTTGGTGGAAAACAGTTGGGCGCATTGGAATAACTAAATGCTTTATGCGAATACAAAGTAGAAAGCATATTTCCCAACTTGACAGTCAATTTGAGAATAAGAATATTCCTTACAACACCAGCCACAGTAGCATCTGCAGAAAGAAGTTTCAGCAAACTTCAACTCATCAAAAATTATCTCAGGTCTACCATGGGTCAGGATCGCCTTAACAACCTAGCTAGGCTCAGTATTGAGTTTGAAATTGCAAAGAATATAGACTTTGACACTGTAATTCGTAGTTTTGCCCAAAAAAAAGCTCGCAAAGCGACTTTGTTTTAACAATATTTGTTTTAGTGTATTTCTGTTTAATTTAGGTATATTTGTTTATGATATATTCTAGTAATTAAACAGCTGCATTAATCTTTTATAGCTAAAAAATCAAATGTCTTTTTCAAGTTTTTTTTTATTTTACTTAATATAATATGTGATAATTTTAATTAATAAAGTTTTAACTTTTTTACATAAACGTTCTAAAGTAATAGACTGTGAAAGCTGAGCTGCCAAAACTAATTTTTGCTTTATATAAGAGGGGCCCCAAAAAATCTTGCACCGGCACATTTTACTCCTCTCCAGGGCCCTGCCAACAACACACTGTGCCGTATCTAAGAATGCAAACTATATTTTTTTGTCAATGATAGAGGCTAAGTACTTTTGTAGTTTTAACATTTTTCTTTTCTAAATGCTCGCGGGCCACAGAAAACTCTGTTGTGGGACGCATGTGGCTAGACCCCTCAGCCGCGCCGTAGAACTGATGATGGCTGGCTTAGAATTGTTATGGCTGGCTAGCCGGCTTAAGCCGTGGCTTAGGAAAATGCCTAGCACCCCTGTTGAAAGCCGGAACCCAACGATCACACTCAGGCACGCCGAGAGGGGGGGGCAGGCGGGGTCATTGTCAGGGGGCCCGCATCTGTAAGGGGGCCCGGCCGCCCCGACCATGTCAATTTTTTCACGATTCATTGTTTATTAAGGGGCCCGCAATGATGTCCTGCCCTGGGGCCCGTGTTGGCTCTCGGCGCCCCTGATCACACTTGGTATCACCGATATTTTTTTATAAGGGAGGTAACTGTCAAAATATTTATCTGCTATACTTTTACTAGTCATACAAACAACAGTTTTAAAATAAATAAATAAGAATTTATAATTTATTGTATATAAAAAATTAATATACAGATTTATGTTAAAAATAATTAAAAAAATAATAAAAATTTTAATTAAATTAAGAACCAATTTTAAAAAAATGTAAAAATACAAAAATGAGTTAGATTTCAAGAATTATTATATAACTCGCAAAAAAAATCGTATCACGTTCATCAAAATTTCAATTAAAAATTCCTTGTAATTTTGGATGCGATTTTCGTAATCGCTTTTAAATGACATGAAATAGTAGATTTGTCTTAAATCTTGAGTGGAATTCTAAAGCTTATCCTTGTGTCATTGATCTATTGGAGTTATTGATTCAGATATCTGAAGACAAGTTGATTCCATTAGTTAATTGTTCATCATTTGGATTCTCGATGTCTCATTGATTCATATATGTCAAGACTCATTGATTCATTTTCGTCAAGACTCATTGATTCAAATACATCAAGACATATTCATTCAAATACATCAAGACTAATTGATTTAGTTCAGGGCGGGTGGGCAAACTACGGCCCTCAAAGTATACTATGCGGCCCGAACGCGTGTACAAACTGTACATGTTGCGGTCCTATGTTAATCCTCTTTGTTAAGATTTTTCGCGATATTTTTTATTTTAATTTGATTCGAATTTAGGGACATGAAATCAGTTTTATGGCTAAAGAATATTAGTCAGAAATGCTTGATCTATAAGCAGATTATGACCTAAAGGGGAAGTTCAAGTCAGTTTTGGAGTTTTCAGGATGTTTGCCAGCAGCGGAATTCCCACACCTAAAAACTTTGCTGCAGGGTTTTGTCACTATTTGAGTCTATACAGCCATGTAGGCTACATTTGTGAACAACCGTTTTCTTGTCTGAAAATAAACAAGTCTAAGAACAGATCGATGTTGACTGACTGCAATTTAAATTCGGTCATGCAAATCACAACACGTAAACTAGTTCCCAAGTTCAAGAACATTATCCAAAATTGTGAACAGTTACATACTTCTCATTCATTATAATTGTACTTTGTGGTCAGCTTGTATGTAAATTAAGTTCCTTCGTCTTCATAATTATTTTGACAGGTAACAATAAACTTCTGTTGAAATAATTATGAATAGTTAAGTCTTAATACCAAATTAGCAACTGATTTAGTTCTATTTTTAAAATGTATAATGTGCATGTGTAATAAATAGAGTGTGATTGTCAAATAAAATGACAAATACATGGTGTACAAGGATGGGCTGAAAAGCTCCCATATCTTCACACAGCTTTGCAAGTTAACTTACTTTTAATGGACTGTTTTTTTCTATAGTTTACAACTTTCATTACTTTTGTAAAAACGTAGTTAAGTTTCTAACTCATATTTTATATACGAAAGCTGCTCTGTGGAGCATGCAGTGCGTCCAGAGAACATCGGGGTTTTTTCCTTTTAATTAGTGCTTGAAGGCCAGTTTTGTGTCCTGACATTGGCATGTATCTGTCGTGTCGATGGGCATTTGAAGTTTTGCAGTGCTTACGAAAATTATTCAATAACTATAACTATATAATAACTAACTAATAATAATAAAAATGATTGATGAAAAAACTAACTATAACTATAACTAAAATGAATTTAAAACTATAACTAAATAATAATAAAAATTATTGCTAAAAAAAAACTAATCAAAACTATAACTAAAATGATTTTAATAACTAGAATATCACTGATGTGCAGGCTGAGATAATATGAAATTAAGTGGTGTTGGTAAACTATTCTCAACGATGTGTAGCAGTGGTGTTGTGAAACTGTTGTACAGCAGTATAACGTATTACGCAATGCAAAATTTTAGCGGTCATTCCGAATCTCCCACGGCTTAGGAAAGTTTTTAGCAGCTTGGCTTAACATTTTTTGTGGCGGCTTAAGACGGCGGCTGAGGGGTCTACATGTGGCGCAAGAGCCATATATTGCCCACCCCGGGACCAGGGCTATTAAATGTAACTGTGGCAAAAATGTGAAAAAGGATAGTTGTTATAAAAGGAGCCCGAATACAAAAATGCTTTGCCCCCCCCCCCCCCCGATACCAGAGTTTGGGGTCCCCCCCCCCCCACCCCTCTCTTGATACCAGAGTAAATGCACTACACTATCAGTCATCTTACCGATTCCACTTTTATTTTATAGCTTCATCTTCAAAAACAACGAATCAAACACTCAGAGTTACCTCCCTTTCATATTTTCATCAAGGTGCAAATAGTACTGTAGTTATGATATCATGTGATTATTACAAGAAGGACCCTTAGGACCTACCAGCATTACACAATATTTATCAATGATTAGTTTAAATGATGGCTGGTTAGCACTGTATAGAATATTCTAAGTAATAGTGCGCTTCGGGTTGAAGAAACCAATGAGGTCTGGAACAAGAACACATTTAAAATGTGGTGGCACTAACAAAACAATTTATAATTAATACTCCTGTCTGCCAAGTTGTAGGTTTTTTAATAGTACCTTGATGCAGACTCAGAAGATTCAATATCTGAGTTTTAATAAATTAAAAGTTACAAAAAACTAAATCATCACAAATATATATAAATAAATCACATAAACAAATTTAAATTCTTTCACATGGTCTGTCATTTAGAATTTTACTTCTAATATGAAGACAAATAATGAATCTTTTATTTTTGAAATATGGTTAGTAAAAACATTGTACATGGTACTGCCAGAAAGTACAAAATTAAAAAAATAATTAAAACATCTGTAGTGTGCATGGTTGTGATCTAATATTCAAATATGAATCAAATAACTGGACCGTTTAAAAAAAAAAAAAACATGTATTTGTACGCTAATTATATTTTTATAATGAAAACATTATTTGATTAAAACAAAAAAAAAACATGTTTGTTTATAACAGCTTATTTGACTCATGTGTACATGCATGCATATCAGTTCTTATTTGACTCATGTGTACATGTATGCATATCAGTTCTTATTTGACTCATGTATACATGCATGCATATCAGTTCTTATTTGACTCATGTGTACATGCATGCATATCAGTTCTTATTTGACTCATGTGTACATGCATGCATATCAGTTCTTATTTGACTCATGTGTACATGCATGCTGTCGTATCCCACTTGTGCTCTAATTAAATCAGACGACACAACTCCTTGTATTGTAAAAGAATTAACTGAACTTTTTAATGCGTGATATTTACAGATGAGAATATGATAATACAATATAAACACTTGAGAAGATGCATCGATAAATCACATGTATAATTCTATAATTTAACACACACGATAAATACTAAGATCCATATTGGATGAGAGATGTGGCAATAAATCACAAATAACTGCTATCACTATAAACCAGTACACGAGTCTATAACTATTATAACTCTCGACTGCACTGTCCACTTTTCAACAACCGTGGTAACCTCCCTATTTATAGGATATATATTGCATCACTGATTGCATCATGGATTGCGTCACTTGGGTGATTGCATCATTGATTGCCTCACTGGGATGATTGCATCACTGGGTGATTGCATCATGGATTGCGTCATTGATTGCATCACTGGGGTGATTGCATCACTGGGTGATTGCATCACTGGTGATTGCATCACTGGTGATTGCATCATGCATGCCTGACCCTGCAAGCACTTACAAGGGATAGGACACCCCCATTATCCCCAAAAAAATTTCATTACCTAATGAAATTTTGGCAATATTAACAATTTTAAATAAAATCATCTAACATTACTTTCTTGCCATTGTTTATAGCATTACATGCTTGTGATATATCATTATTAATTATTCTATTATTTCTCAATCTTTTCAATAAAAAAAAATGTAATACATGTCAATCTTCAAAAAATATCAATACAATTACATTTCTATACATATGTCAATAATAAACGAATGTGTAACAAACTTTAAAAAGAAAAAAAAAATATATGGTTCTCCTTGAGTAGATGTGTAGTCCATCATCTCATCAACATCAGGACGACGACGGATATGTGTAACATGTTTCTTACTACACTCTGTCTTGCTTCAATGACGTCAGGTCAAAGTAAAGCACAAAAAAAAAAAATCAATAATTGTCTCTTCACAAAATAGTCTCTACACAAAATAAATGTCCATGGCAAAATTGTTTTCAGAGTGTTCACGTTTAAAATTGTCAGGATGACAATATGAGCAAAGACTGCTCATAGTAACGATGAATTGTTTCATTGACTGCGACGAAAAATTGAGCAAAGTGTGCTCAACGATAACTTGCGTTGATAAAAAACAGTCTTGTGACATCAGCTCAAACAACAATAACTCAATCAACATACATTTGTGTGTGACAAAATCGTTGACATCTCAATGTCGATGACGACATTATAAAACTTCTCCATTTAAGTAGTAATCCACATTCATTAATTGTCTGTAGATGTCCCAATTATCATTCTAGACAACAGATCTGGTATAGGATTGTTTGTACCCTTTATTTTTGAATCGTATTTTATGTCTTGTTTGTTGCCTAGCTTCATTTCTTTTTCTTTGTATCCAGTTCTTTACAATTGTTTCTGTGTGATATTTCGATACTCCTGGCACATTACCAATAATCAAATCACATACAGGATTATCTAGTACAATAGCTTCACATATACCAGCTAACCATGGTGAGTCTATTTTAATGGTTGCTACGTCACACGACTTTATAGTACCATCTCCAAGCTTGATGTGTGTTTTCTTTGACATGTACTGATCTTTGTTAACCAGACCTCTTTTCACAACTACAGTAGTACAACCTGAATCTCTAAGACATTTTCTTTGTTGACCATTAACGATAGCAGGATGAAATATTATTTGACCTTTTGTATTTATAATATTTGCACAGTATTGTTCTGTTTCACCATTATCTTGAACTTTCTGTTTTGGATATTTTCTATCAGCATACTTTTGCGTAGAATTAAATTCTGGTCTGTTTCTGTTTTGACGTAAGTAAAGTTTTTCACCTTCATCTTGAACTTTCTGGTTTTGATACCTTCTATTAGCATACTTTTCAGTAGAATAATGTTCTGATCTGTTTCTATTTTGACGTAAGTCAAGTTTTTCTGGTCTATGTTGTTCTAGTTCTTTCTTTCTTAAGTAGCAGAACTTCAAAATGTGACCTTTTCTCTTACAATAGTGACAAATTCTTCTTTCAAAATAAACAGTATTATCTTTAGATTGACTCATGTATCTTGGTTTGTATCTATCATTCTTTAATTTGTATGTTTCATTCCGTGGTTTGAATTTATCGATAGATGCACAAATGTCTGATATACTTATTTCATCATTGGGATAGCAATCTTTATAGTCACTTAGAACTTTTATTAGGTCTTTGACAGTTTTTACATTCCTTTGTTTAATGAAGGAAAACACTTCTCTAGTGCACATGTTAAGAACTTTGTCGACTACCATCATTTCTAAAATCTCAGTTGGTTTATTTATGTCAACTTCTGCCATCATAAGCCATGATTTTAAATCACTCATAACTAAATCAATGAACTGTTGAGGTTGTTCTTTATTTGACATTTTTAGTTCATGAAATCGGTGACGATAATGTTCTTCTGTTTTATTAAAATAGTTCAGAAGTTTCATCTTTATATCTTCATAAGTCAACTCAGCATAGTTATGTATTGTCATGATTGCTTTTCTTGCATCATCTTTTACAAGCTTGAAAAGTTCCGACTTCCATTCACTGATTGGAATTTTTTGTAGTTGACATTGTTGTTCAAAGAATTGTAAACATGTGTCAATATCTTCAGTTTTACCATTGAAAGGTTGCATTTTTAATTGAGTCGAGTAATTTCCTTTTGACTCTTCTATTACAGTTGTTGTATTATCTTTAGTTGAAGCTATTCTTGCTAGTTCTAGTTCATGATTTAATTTTCTTTCTAATTCTTTTTCTTCATAGTTTCTTTTTTTCTCTAATTCTCTTTCTTCATAGTTTCTTTTTAATTCTCTTTCTTTTATTCTCTCCTCTCTTTCTCTATCCTCATTTTCTTTTTTGTCTATATATTCCAACAATTCTTTACCTTTGAGACCTAATTCTTCTCCTCTAATTTTGTATTGTCTCCATTTTTCTTCTTCTGGGGTACTAGCCATTGTTATTTTCAGACGTATAAACAAATGAAAACGTTGGAATGTCACGTGGTAATATAACTAATCCAAAATATGTCGAGAAATATTTCAAGAATAAGATGTTATTCTTACCATTAAGTTTCATAAAATTCTTCCTTTGTAGCGAATGTCCAATGAAAGAATACACAAATAACGAAGTCCTTTAACACTGCAGAGACGTACAACTGGATTTACTTTCGCTTTTACGCTGCCACCAAATAATACATAAGTTTATACTTTTCATGAGACCATGTGGCAATATCAATCACTACTGTTCCATCGTTGTATAATACTATATACACTACACACAGATAAAATTCTAAAAATTAATATTGGAGGAGAGTATGTGCAATAAATCACAAATAACTGCTATCACTATAAACCAGTACACGAGTCTATAACTATTATAACTCTCGACTGCACAGTCCACTTAGTCCACGTGTTATATCTAGTATCCCCTTCATGGGTCTCTAGTCTCTCTCTCTTGTGTGTGTGTCTCCGTCCCTTTTCAACAACCGTGGTAACCTCCCTATTTATAGGATATATATTGCATCACTGATTGCATCATGGATTGCGTCACTTGGGTGATTGCGTCATTGATTGCATCACTGGGGTGATTGCATCACTGGTGATTGCATCATGCATGCCTGACCCTGCAAGCACTTACAAGGGATAGGACACATGCATATCAGTTCTTATTTGACTCATGTGTACATGCATGCATATCAGTTCTTATTTTACTCATGTGTACATGCATGCATATCAGTTCTTATTTGACTCATGTGTACATGCATGCATATCAGTTCTTATTTGACTCATGTGTACATGCATGCATATCAGTTCTTATTTGACTCATGTGTACATGCATGCATATCAGTTCTTATTTGACTCATGTGTACATGCATGCATATCAGTTCTTATTTGACTCATGTGTACATGCATGCATATCAGTTCTTATTTGACTCATGTGTACATGCATGCATATCAGTTCTTATTTGACTCATGTGTACATGCATGCATATCAGTTCTTATTTGACCTCATGTGTACATGCATGCATATCAGTTCTTATTTGACTCATGTACATGCATGCACATATCAGTTCTTGCTTGACTCATGTGTACATGCATGTACATATCGAAGTTCTTATTTGCACTCATGTGTACATGCATGCATATCAGCTGGGGATTAAGGCTGGTATCCAGGATCAACTCACTCATAGCTCCCCAAGGGTGGGCCACGTGAAAAGAGGCATCAGAACAAAATATATAAACTACAGTTAAGTCTTTAGACCTCTCATTTGACACTCACTTTAAGCCCCCCGCCCCCGTGATTTTTTACTGCTATGCTAGCGCCAACTCAGTGTAAAGAGTAAATATAAAAGAAGCTTTGGTCAGATATTATAAATGTAAAAAGAATAAATTTACATTTCGTAACATATTTTTGAAAAGTGAGAAAAAAACGTCAGAAATAAAAAAAACAAACAATTTTACTGAAAATATTTTCCCTTAATTTCTATTGACAACAAACAAGCCCACAGTTCAAAACAAGATATTCATTAAGCTTAGAAAATTTTAGTGAGGAAATAAAAACATAATGCAGCCAAAAAAAAATGTTTTAAAAAAAAAACCAATCAACACTGAATCAGTACAAACACTGTCATATGCAGTTAAACAAATGCATTCTCGGTAACAAGATGAATCTAAAGAATACAGGATCAAATCAACCGACAGATATAATAAAATAAAGATACAGAGGTTTCTGAAGAAAAATAAACAAGTCGAGATAAATAAAACTGGTACATATGTGTGCTGAATAGTTTCTTGGACATTTAGACATTGCATGATTTGACTCTAGGCTTTTAGGTTAGCGATAAAATAAAACAAATTTACATGTCAAGAGCTGAAAGAAAATGTGCAAGTCCTGTGTCAAACAGCCAGCCTAAAAAAAAACATTGTTGAAAACTACAACATATCTTATTTTCAAAAAAAAAAAAAAAAATGGTCATAAATGTCTCCGTTATCAAGTTCTGTAACAAGAACTGGATATCTTATTTCATACTTACAGATATCAAGGGATCACAAAGACTGCCAAATAAAAGCAAATTTTAAGTACTTTATTAATTGAATTAAAAATTTATTCATAATTTGCCTTTAAATTCCCCTTCTGACAGAAGAATGCAACTTCATTTTATGAATGGAAGTGTGAATTTATTACAGCAATGTAAATCTTACAAAAATTTTATATGCCATTTATGATAAATAAATACAATGAAGGATTTGACACAGATAAAGCAATGTTAAAAAAATATCACAAAAAAAACCCCTATAAAGATACATACAAAATTTCTATGGAATGCTTTTACTCTGATTAAAAATTTGCTGCTGACTGACACATATTAGCAAAATTGTTATATTACCCCGAAACTAGATACAAAAATCCAGTTATTTTGGACTATTTCTATTTTTTAGAGCTGAGTGTGTTCATTAAAAAAAATTGTGAATAAATAAATCCAACTTTTTTTTTTTTTCCATCTTCTACTTGTATACATCTGTCTAGGTAAATACATGTACTAGTTTCATTCTCACCAGTAAATAAACAGTGTAAAAAATGTCCAATGAAAACTCACTGTGGCTACTACATGTATTAAGTTTACATGCATAAAAATATACTCTTACACATCATTCAATTTTTTTATCTACTACTGATGTAGATTTTTGAAATAGATCCTGAAAAAAAAAATCTTAAAATTTACAAGCACCAGTCATATAAACTGTCTTCAACCTCTATTGCAATTTTTTGAGTCATATCTGTTGTAGCTGATTTGATCACAGAAAGGAGTATTAAAAAAATTGTTATGTTTTTTTTTATTTTTATGAAAGACATTGTTGCCGGTGTTTGTGAAGGATCATGAAGCACCAGAGACTTGGTCGAGGTAGTCATCCAGGTATCTTAGAACAGGCCAATAATCAGAAGCTACATGGACTGCTATATCAGTCCTGCGAGCCCTTGTACTGAACAGCAAATGGAACCGGGGAGGTAAGAAAAATATATAGTGATCGATGCATGAGTCATCATTGCCGTCAACTGCTGCAAGAATGAAAAAAAAAGTTTCAAAATGGGATAATTTACAAAATACTTTTATTTTTGAAATCTTGAAAAATCAGGCTACAGTATTATGTAAAATGTTTTCTACCTTCCTAAGTAGGTCTCTGATATATAATAGAAGAAAAAATAAGCATAAGCTGCAGTAAGATAACCATCAAAAAAAAATAATGGAACTGTTGGCTGAAGCATTTATTTCAAGTAAATAGTTCTATAGACACATTGAAATCATGAGTTTTAGGACAAATATTTTGAAATAAAATCAGCCAACTGTGTTTATTTATCCAGACAATAAAGAGAAGTTGACTGATCAAGAGATTGATCCCCAAAGATAAAATGTTTCAAATAAAAGGGCCAACCAAGAAGGCACAATGCCAACTCTAGGCTTTTTCTTGCCAAGTACATTAAACCACCTAGAACTGTGCGGCTTTACAATTTTACAAGAAAATATCATTATTTTTACCAACTTACTTTTAAAATTATATCCACATATGAAGGCAACAACTTGCTTGTTTTAGAAAGAATTTGACCATACATCTTTTGAGGTTGGGCTGTAAAACATAATAAGTTAAAAAAATGAATTTTGAGTGCAACAAATGAAGCCTGATCAATAAACTCAAAAAAATCTTTTTTAACCTCCTCCATGGAAAAAAAGGATCCACCAATTTTGACAACTTGTCCTGGCTTACCTAGTAAACTCTGAACTTACCTAGTAAACTCTGAACTTACCTAGTAAACTCTGAAGTGGACTGAATGATTTATTCAGCTGTGAAAATAAGTCTGTCCAGGATTTATCTTTCAGAACAACTCGCTGGAAGGAAGTCTGGAAAGTCTGGAGCTCTTTTACAATCATGAAACACAGCAGTCTGTCAAGGCCTGACAGACCAAAACTGCCAACTGCCCTCTGAGATAAATATTTATTAGAATTAATTGTTTCCAAAGCACATAATGAGCTGACAACATCTACTTTTATTTGTACAGTATCTGTTTTTTAAAACAATGGAATATATACATTTCAAACAAGTGAAACTCTACTCAGCTATGGAAAATGACAAATATTATTAAATTAAGAAGTGTAAAATAATTTCTTAAACTCAAAAACATTTATTTATTCTGGGAAATATTAATCTATCAAAAATTCTTTCTGTAACTTTGGAAAATGTTACACATATTTTCATAATTACACCACAAGATCTGCTCAGCACTGTAACAATGGCTGCCAATTGATACAGAGAGCAATGTAGGAAGTACTAAGTAAACTTACATGAATTTTATCAAACAGAGTCTTGTTAATTATTTCCTGTTTTGTTTTCACATCATACCAGGCCTTCATTTGGTCCACATAACATGTTGCTCTAATCAATAAAAAAAAAGATTTATACTGAAAACTATTAGACTCAAAATTGAAATAGATTTATGCTGAAAACTATTAGACTCAGCTGTTCAATTTACTCTGCAAATAAAGTGTCAAAGAAAAAAAAAATGAAATGAATACTGAATGTTTACTTAGGATCAGTAATCCGAATAATTTCTCTTGCTAAACGCCCAATGAAGTTTACACTGGAATCATCAACAGGTTGAAATCTTGGGATTGGAATGGCCGTTGATTGGTATATACTTTCCCAGTCCTGGACCTACAGATATAAAAAAAACAAAAGTTAGAGAAATCAAAATTAAATAATATCTTTATTGCATGAGGAAATGAAAAAAACTTAACAAATATAATCATTGAACAAAATTTCAAAAAGACCATTGTTTATAGCTATTAATTACATATAAATTCAGTTTTGCATAAAGATAAGCAATAAAAAAATTGATCAGTGAATATTTTTTCCTTAATCAAAAACTTAACCATCTCATCATTTGAAATTCTGTTTTATTTTACACTAATCATAGTTCCTAGCATACTCTCATTCACGGACGTGGTCTAATTACACTGCTGAGTTTCATTTTTGAACATTACAAAATAGCTGCTCTATTAAGATCTTCGATTCATGTTTAAAAAATGCCTACATCTCTCTAAGCTTGGGGAATTTTGATATAAAATTGCTCCTGGAGAATCATAGTGTATTTTTTACAGTTTCCTTTTAAGCGTTATGTGTACACACTCACCCATAATACAGAAGTTGATATGGGCATTTTTTATTTATACGATTTATTTAATTAGTTAGTTGTTTTCTAATCAAATTACTATATACTAATTTCTCTGTTATTTTAGAGATCAGAACTGTTAAGAAACTATAAAATGGATTTCAAATGTCACATTTCTTCTAGTTAGATATTAACAAACAATTTATAAAGCGATGAGTACAAATATTTATGCACAATTTATGTCAAATGACAAATGCACTTTGTTTCCATTCCGGAGCAATAAATAAAGAGATTTTAACTGAAACTTTTCCTAGGCTGTGTTAATTTTATTTAATAAAAAATGTTTAAAGCAACCCCCCCCCCATTCAGAGCAAATAAAAAACAAATAAAAAAATGTAAAAAATGTAAAAAAAAAAAAGAACTCATTGAATTAGTTATAACTCAAGAAGGTCAAAAATAATTGTTCAGAAAAGTTAACATATGGTGAATAAGCACAGTCAAATTTATGGCGAATAAGCACAGTCAAATTTATGGTGAATAAGCACAGTCAAATTGATGGTGAATAAGCACAGTCAAATTTATGGTGAATAAGCACAGTCAAATTTATGGTGAATAAGCACAGTCAAATTGATGGTGAATGAGCACAGTCAAATTGATGGTAAATAAGCACAGTCAAATTTATGGTGAATGAGCACAGTCAAATTGATGGTGAATGAGCACAGTCAAATTGATGGTGAATGAGCACAGTCAAATTGATGGTGAATGAGCACAGTCAAATTGATGGTGAATGAGCACAGTCAAATTGATGGTGAATGAGCACAGTCAAATTGATGGTGAATAAGCACAGTCAAATTTATGGTGAATAAGCACAGTCAAATTTATGGTGAATAAGCACAGTTAAATTGATGGTGAATGAGCACAGTCAAATTGATGGTGAATAAGCACAGTCAAATTTATGGTGAATGAGCACAGTCAAATTGATGGTGAATGAGCACAGTCAAATTGATGGTGAATGAGCACAGTCAAATTGATGGTGAATGAGCACAGTCAAATTGATGGTGAATGAGCACAGTCAAATTGATGGTGAATGAGCACAGTCAAATTGATGGTGAATGAGCACAGTCAAATTGATGGTGAATGAGCACAGTCAAATTGATGGTGAATAAGCACAGTCAAATTGATGGTGAATAAGCACAGTCAAATTGATGGTGAATAAGCACAGTCAAATTGATGGTGAATAAGTACAGTCAAATTGATGGTGAATAAGCACAGTCAAATTGATGGTGAATAAGCACAGTCAAATTGATGGTGAATAAGCACAGTCAAATTGATGGTGAATAAGCACAGTCAAATTGATGGTGAATAAGCACAGTCAAATTGATGGTGAATAAGCACAGTCAAATTGATGGTGAATAAGCACAGTCAAATTGATGGTGAATAAGCACAGTCAAATTTTCTCATATGATGACTGATAACATCCCTCCCACCATGCAATATACGTGTCAAAAAACCTTTGTTCTAAGGAAACTGTTGCATTCTTGCTCCACATTGTAGTTGATAATTCTTGACACTTCCTCCTGCCAGATCTTTAGTCCATAAATATTGACATAGTCCTGGATGTACTCGAATGACCTGCGGAAACCATCCATCTGATCGCCCAAAGTGTGCAGCTTTGGCAACAGCTCACTTGTCTATGTAGATGAAGAAATTAATTTTATAAAATATTTGTCTATGATATTTTGTTTATTATTATTTAACAATACTTATGAATATTTATATAAAGAAAAACAGTCTTGCTCATTAAGTTGGGAACGGGTGTGTGGCCATACAGAATGCCAACCCTAGAGGAAGACGCTAAAATAGCTTGGTTAGCAAATTTTTCAGCTTCTGGACGTTTTTAGTGTTTTAAATTCAAAGCTGTGATCTGTTGTCACATATTTCACACTTTCAGCAAGGCAATGTAAACAACTATTTAGTGAATAAATCCTGTGACCATCAAATGCCATTGAGAACAACCAATGGTGAATAAATCATGTTAATATCAAATGCCGTTGAGAACAATCGATAACAATGGAGATGTCAGAAAAAGGGCAAGAGAATGTAAAAAAAGACTATAGGTAAGTTAAGATCTGTTGATGTTCAAACTGCAGAGGACAATGTTAAATGAGGCTACAAATCTTAGTGCTAAATTTGTACTAAGTGCTGCTGAAGTGTAAAGTTACTGCAAAAATGTCTAAGGAATCGGAAAGTTATGCTTGGGGGAACTACCATCTCCTACCAAGCGCGTCCCCAGCTGGCGGATAGGGGAAAGACCCTTAGATATAAGGGTCAGCCGTGAATACTAAATAAGCGGTCGCGGACCAACTGGTTTGCTGTCATGGAGAGTGAGGTGAGGTGTCCCGTGGTAAGGATACCTTTATAAAAAATGCCTCAAAAACCCTAAGAAATGATAGCAAAAAGCGAACATAGAGCGCTCAAACTCTAAACCCGGTCAGATGAGGCCGTTAGCTAAGGGTAGCAGACATCTAGGAGAGAAAACTCCGAAATTAAATCAACTGCTGCCTTGCAGATGGTCTTGGCTGACCAAAGGCTATGGAAGCAAATCCAGAAAAACAGCAGGCTGAAGACGGAGGCAGTAGGCCTTAATGGCGCAAAACATACAGCCACGCAACCTCGACGAATATGGAGTAAAAAAACCCGCAAAATAGATATGGCGTCCTGCCTGTGGAATCCCGCCGCACAGGTAGGGGGCCGGGCTCTCCACCTCGAAGGAGCCCACCCAAACAAGCTGGTGGTTCTTCCTCCTCTGCCTGTAGAGTCAGGAGCAGAGGAAAGGAAGCAAACTCTACTGACTCCAAACAAGATAAACACATACTGACAATCCTCCAATGGAACGCAGAAGGAATACAAAAAAAAAGGAGGCCCTAAAAGTATTCCTCTATCAACAAAAAGTAGATATTGCCTGCATTCAAGAATCCCACCTAAATAGCAACATATGCTTTTCTATTAGAGGATACACCTGTTATAGACAAGATAGAGACAACCGACCAAAAGGAGGAGTGATTACTCTAGTTAAGAATGATATCCCCACTACAGATATAAACATACCTCCCTCTAGTGACACAGAATTCTTGGGCACTAAGCTTCTACTCCCAGAAGGAAATATAAGCCTATTCAATTGCTACTGTCCACCCGACAAGAAATTGGAACTAGACCGGATACAACTCCCTTATGGTGAAGAAAGCATTGTTGTGGGTGATATGAATAGTCACTCACAAAGCTGGGGTACCCAGACCTAAATGCCAGAGGAGAAGAAATCGAAGAATGGCAAGGAGAAAATAGGCTGACCTTACTAAATAAACCAGATGACAAGCCATCCTTTTATTCCAGAACTTGGCTAACGTCAACTACCCCAGACATTGCCTTCGCCACAAATAACATCTCTAAAGGCAGCAAGAGACAAGTTATGGATCAACTGGCAACAAGTGACCACAGACCAATAATAATCACCTTCAAAAGAAAACACTGCCCATATAATGACTCACTGTACCCCAGATGGAACTACAAGAAAGCTAACTGGGACCTTTTCCAAAATCTCACAGACAACTATTCTGCCCTAATCAATTGCAAAACCAATAAAATCAACTCATCCTACTCTGCACTGTCCAAAGCGATACTAAGAGCAGCAAAATAATCTATTCCAAAAGGAGCAAGGCAAAACTACATTCCTAACTGGTCTGAACACCTCCAAGAGCTCCATGATAATGCAGCCGAAGCCAGAAACACGGTAGAAAACATGCCTACCATTGAAAACAACATTCATCTCAAGGCAGCAAATGCAACATACCAAAAGAATACCTAAAGGCAATTAGAAAAAGCTGGCATGAGAAAACAGAAGGCCTAAACTACGACAAAGAAGGACATAAGCTCTGGGACATAGCCAAGTGCCTAAACCAAGAGGAAAACAGGGTAGCCCCAATTGTTTTAGAAACAGACAATAAGGAATTGACGGGCAAAGAAGCTGCTCAAGAACTGATGACCAACTTCAAAAACGCAGGATCAATAAATATCAGCAAAGAACGGTCCAAAGAAGTCAACGATGAGATCCTCAGAAATGAACAATCTGACCCACCACCCCGACATGAGTGCATGACTAAATCGCTCACGAAAAAAGAACTTGAAGATGCCCTAAAAACCCTGAAACCAAAACAGGCCCCAGGCCTAGACAAAATCACAAATGCCATGCTTACCCACTTAGGCCCAAAAACCAAAAAGAAACTATTACAGCTATTCAACACCAGCTGGAAAAAGGGGAAAATTCCAACCATCTGGAAAAAGCTATCATTGTACCCATCCATAAAAAAGGGAAGCCCCCGAACAAAGCAGACAGCTACCGACCTATAAGCCTAACAAGCTGTGTATGCAAATTAATAGAAAAAATTATTAACAAAAGGCTAACCTGGTTTCTAGAAACTAATAGTCTACTAACCCAGGAACAAGGAGGTTTCAGAAGGTACAGATCTACAGAAGACCAAATAGCTCATCACACAAGAGATAGAAGACGGATTCCAAGAAAAGAAACACACAACCATAGTATGGGTGGACCTGGAAAAGGCTTTTGATAAAGTGTGGGAAGAAGGGCTAATTCTAAAATTAATACAAAATAATATCTCCAACAGGATGCTCAACTGGATAAAAGAATATGTGTCGAACCGAAAAGCCAACCGAAAAGCCACTGTCCACTTGCATGGACAGAAGCAACACTGAACTCTTAAAAAACGGCATTCCCCAGGGAGGGCTCCTGTCTCCCACTCTCTTCCTGATTTATATAAAGGACATAAAAGAAACCTTGCCCAGAAAAGTAAAATGCAGCATGTATGCAGATGACCTTGCCCTAATAAGTACTGAAGAATCCGTTGGAACATCTAAAATTAGACTTCAAGACTCACTAAAAACAACTAGAAAATGGACAGAGAGCTGGGGAATGAAAGTCAACGAAAACAAAACTCAATACACAATCTTTACACTTTCAACAAAGCAAAAACAGATAAAGCTTACCTTAAAAACTCTCCAGTTGAAATAAACAACAACCCAGTCTACTTAGGTGTCACCTTCGACCCTAGACTCACATGGTCTAAACAAATAGAAGTAACTCAGTCCAAAGGGATAAAACGCATAAATCTAATGAAGAAACTAGCTGGCACAGACTGGGAGCGAACATGTCTGTTCTAAAAAACCTACACCAGCTACGTAAGACCCAGCCTGGAGTATGGAGCCACTGCCAGGGGAACAGCAGCCAAAACAAGTTTAAAAAACCTGGACAAAGTTCAAAACATTGGGCTACGAATTATGACAGGAGGTATGAGGTCAACGCCAATCACAACCATGGAAAGTATAACATCTCTACAAACTACTGAAGAAAGAAGGGACAACAAAATACTCTCTCAATACACAAAAATTGTAACACTGGAAAACCACCCGCTTAACAAGAGAGTACAAAAGTCTAACTCTACTCAAAGATTGCAAAGATCAAACTTCATTACAGCAGCTAGAAAATTAAAACAAAAATACAACCTGGATACAGTCTCCCTAAATAAAACAAAACCTTACAGTGACTTGCCCCCTTGGGACTCCTTCCGTCCAATAACCACGAGAGACTCTCTAGCTGGAATAAAAGAAAAATCTAAATATGATACTAACACTCTCTCTGCAATGGCAATGAATGAAATAAACAAACTCTACCCCAGTTCTCTATGGATAAGAGTATTCACAGATGGTTCCTCGCAAACTAACTGCCAAAATGGAGGTGCTGGAATCTATATAGAATGGCCAAATGGAGAAATAATAAAACATAGTATGCCCACTGGGAAAACTTCAGACTCTTTCAAAGCCGAAAAAGAAGCAATTGAAGAAGCTGTCAACAAACTCCTCACCAAACAGCAACATAGTCATACTCACAGATGCCAAAAAAATTATGCAGTCTCTGCAGGATCCTCACTACACTCAATTAACCCAGCTCAGAACAGCTCTACATAAATTGACCCAAAACACAAAGGAAACAGTTCTGCAATGGATACCAGGACACACCAAGGTAGATGGCAATGAGATTGCTGACCAATTGGCAAAATCTGGCAGCAAAGAAATACAGGTGAATGTCCCTCTGGATGTGGAAGAAATGAAGGGCTGTATAGGTGAACGGATCCAGCAGGAATGGATGAGGAATCACCCAGATCATGACAAAAACGACCTCTATTATAATCTTCCCAGACAAGCTCAAAATATTATCTTCAGACTCAGAACTGGGCACAACAGACTAAGACAACACATGTTCCGAAGGCTAAGCATTGGAAACAGTGAGGACTGCCCATGTGGGATGTCTCCAGAGAATGCAAAACATGTTCTCGCAACAGGTTCTGGCCACAGATGACCTCCTTCAATCAAAAACTTTATGGGAGCGAGACGGACCTGGATGCCACCGTGCAGTTCATCATAACCATAGGCCTGGTTGTTTGAAATCCTCCATAATCATATATCGAGAACAAAGAAGAAGAAGAAGAAGGAAAGTTATGTTGATACTAGATCTATTTAGTACCATAATTAATTTCTCGTTTTTCTGCATGTTGGAATTTCGGTCAAGATTGTTGTCAGTGAATGACAAAGTGAGCAAGACACTGGCACAGAAGCACAAGACACTAGCACAGCAGCACAAGACACTAGCACAGCAGCACAAGACACTAGCACAGCAGCACAAGATACTAGCACAGCAGCACAAGACACTAGCACAGCAGCACAAGACACTAGCACAGCAGCACAAGACACTAGCACAGCAGCACAAGACACTAGCAGCAGCACAAAACACTAGCAGCAGCACAAGACACTAGCACAGCAGCACAAGACACTAGCAGCAGCACAAGACACTAGCAGCAGCACAAGACACTAGCAGCAGCAGCACAAGACACTAGCACAGCAGCACAAGGCACTAGCGCAGCAGCACAAGACACTAGCACAGCAGCACAAGACACTAGCACAGCAGCACAAGACACTAGCACAGCAGCACAAGACACTTGCACAGCAGCACAAGACACTAGCACAGCAGCACAAGACACTAGCACAGCAGCACAAGACACTAGCACAGCAGCACAAGACACCAGCAAAGCTAGAACAGCCATGGGCAAACTACAGACTTGGGGCCAAATCTGGCCATTCAGAGTATGTGAAATGCTGGAACTGATGAAATCATGGCAAGGACCAAAGACAATGCTTTAAAGATTGATGCTCTAGATGTGTGAAGAGACCACTATCTAGGCAGGCAAAATGTGAAGGAATTGAACTTACAAACCAGCAAAAATTAGGCACCGATTTTTTTTTTCATATTCAGCACAAATTAAAAAAAACTGAAACTTGTTGATTTCATCAGCATAACAGGAAAAGCACATGCAGCTCAATCAGTACATGAATTACATCAATCTGCCATTGTTTGAGAATTGAAATACAATGACAAAATCAAAGGAGCAGACATTTTGTATGAGATTGAAAGTGTTCAGCAATCGTATAAGATATTCACTCAACAGAAAATATCTGTTAAATCCTTATTACTGAAGTGGCCTTAAAGAAGTCAACCAAAATATCGACTTTGTTTCTTACACTTCCAGTAACTTTTTGGTAATTTTTTTTTTAATTGAGATCAGTTATGTTACAAGACCAACTGTGATTTCAATTGAGCATAATCTTGTATTGTTGAACATAATCTTGTATTGATAATGGTATGATAAACAGCAGTGCCAAAGAAAGTTGTTTTGAAAGCTGCTGATACATGAAAGATGTTCTTGAAGAATCTGTTATGTTTTAATATTGACTTTTTTTTTTACCATTTTTGCTTGTTTAAAATGAATTGCAAACTTTAAAAAACACTTTTGTGTCTCATTGCAGCTATGAACCTGTGAATAATAGCCAATACAACAAATCAAAGTAGAAAGAATTGATCCCTAATGCTTAAAAACTAATAGTGTATGAAGTGACTAGCATGAAGTGAAATGACTGGCATGAAATGACTGGCATGAAATGATTGGCATGTCTTCTGGTAAGAATAAATCTCTAAATCTCAAACTGTTTTTATTCAATTTTAATTTCATGAGATAACATGCCAAAAAACCTTAGATAATGACCCAGATTAATTCAGAGTATTCGAATTAGACAATAATTTAAAACCAACTGCACAGACTCTAAACATTACCTTTGCTTTTGTATAAAACATTAGTCCCATATGGAGTGCTTGTGATACTTGCATTACCAATTCTTTTCTGATGCCATCTTCTAATAGCTGCTTGGGGTCAATCTTGATGGAGAGATATGTAACGAATATATTGAGATATACATGTACTATCGAATATATTGAGATATACATGTACTATGGAATATATTGAGATCAGAGATGAGCGGACAGCGGACGTGTCCGCTTGCGGACGCAGATCCGCAGACTTTTCCGAATCCGCGGACTGACAGCGGACGCTTCGTATGGTTAAGTTGCGGACTCGCGGACTGACGCGGATCTTCTTTAGCATTACCATAAAAAATTTCAAGTCATTTAAACAGCTAAATTTCAGCAATGCGGACGCGCAGACTGACTGCGGACCAATGTTGTAAGATTCTGCGGATGCGGATCATTGATGGAAATCCGCGGACGGACGCGGACGCTAAATTTCAAGATCCGCACACCTCTGATTGAGATATACATTAGAGTGTTTCAAAGGATAATGGTGAAAAAAAATGTTTAATTCACTTTCGCATACCCCCCCAGAAATGTGAGGTTTCGGGTCAGTAATACGATGACCAAATTATAGGAAAAAATATTGAGTCTAAGTGACTGCTCATTAGCATCAAACTTTTAAGTTTTTTTTTTGCAAAAGGGTCATTCCATGTCAACTCAACCAGTTTTTTGACAATTGTTCACCCGACCCTCTCAGATCTTTTTGAAATTTTCAGGGCTTGTTGTACATTCAAAGTTGAGTGATTCCTGAAAATTTCAGACCATTTGGTAAAAAACTTTGTGAGATATGATTTTTTAAAGTTTTAAGGGTAGTCACGAGTTCGCGTAACATTTACATTTTCGCGATATTTGAACGTGAATATTTCAAAAACTAAAAGAGGTATCAGACTGACATTTTCAGTATTTACTCATTGATTTATCCTGAGTTGAATGATGTATTTATCTCAAGTGTAGCTTGCACAAAGAATGCCCTAAAAATTTCCAAACATTGCACTTCAGACAGCTTTCATTAGTATTTGACCCAGTATAGCCAAGAACCTATAAGACATGAAATGATTGTTATACAGTTAGTAAGTAACATATAGGTGTATACTATTTTGATAGATAATTCCTGTTAATCAAATAATAGTGTACTCATGTTGGGCCCCTTTAAGCATCATGGTCTGCTTTTCTCTAATAAAGCCAAGCTTTCTCACTGTTTGTTAACTATGAGCTGGATATAGAGACATCAATAGCAGCAAGGGTCGGTCACGTTTCCTTGAAACATTTGAACAGTGAAAAGTGTGGTCCAGATGATTTAAACAACTTGTCAAACACGCTGCTGATATTATTTCAAAGATGTGATAACGGCATGCTAGAAATAGAAGGCGTTTGTCAAACATCCGCTGAATAACTGTTATGGCGCCAGTTTGAACTCCTGTGTTAGAACTTGTATCAAAACAAAGACCAGCCAGCCATTCTGGGACACCTTTCAATTCATGTACCCATTAATTCACCAGTTGATCTTGGAAGTTGTAGAATTGTCAGAAGCTCTTCAACCTTCACTCAAGACACAACAATTGGCATTCGATCAACTAGCTCGTCTGATTGGCCACCAACATCTGGTAGTGATTTTCCATCAAAATGAGCAACTAATGGTGTGCTTGGCACAAACATCTCCTTCTGGTTTACTGTGACTGATTGGCAAACATTTTTTCTAGCTCTATATATTGTACTTGTTGACAGTGATACTGTTGTTGATTCATCAGCTGGAAAAATTCAACTTTCAACTCCATCTGCCTATCACTTGACAGCCTTTGTTCTTGCCAAGCTTAACATATCTCTCGTACAATGCTTTCAGCTTGGTAACAGCATTAGGTTTCTGTGTCGTTGGGATGTGCGCTATAAACCATATAGCAAAAAACTTCATCAATCACATTTTGAGCAGCTTTCAGAGAGAGAAAGCTTCTGACTCTTCAAGTAATAAAGCAAACGACGCAGAGTGAGCCCCATAGTTGGTAGGCTGTTAGAACAAGTGACTAAATCAAGAGATGCTAACTGTTGACCAATCAACCAGACATCGATTTCAGATCTAGTTTTGAAAGTCTTTTGAGGTACAGATGCCATATTAATTATTACAATTGAACTCTAAATCTGAAAGATAAAGAACGTACAGCAGTGTACATTGCAGAATGAATAATGCGGAATTAACAATTTAAAAGTCAATAATAATACACTACAAAGACAATTTAAAAAATCCACTCCAAAACTGCATCATATAGGCATACGAACAGGACAAGACTTGTAGTGTTGCCGGGGTCTAATCTAGAGAAAATTGATTATGATTTTATAGGCCATATATTGCTAAAAAAAAGAAATAAATATCTATGTATTTGTATGTTTTTATTGATTAATAATATATACAATTTACTAAATATAATTTTATATATATTTAAACTTGTAATAACATTTTATTATGAAAAGTATATGCTAACTATATTACTAAAAATGCACAGGACCATTATATAGCTATAAAATGGTCTTGTGTGTATTGAATATAGTTAGCATAATCATTCATAATAAAATGATTACAAGTTTAAATATATATAACATCAGTTATATATAAATTGTGTATATTATTAGTCCAATACTTTATACAAATATATAGATCTTTGTTCGTTTGTGCTTTGTTTATGGCTATAAAATCATCAATCAATTTTTCTCTAAGAGTTAGACCGGCAAAACTCGCGACTAGTCCCTGCTTACGAATATCATGCCAAAAGAAGGAGACCCTTTGAGCAGTCTGTTAATGTCAATCTGAAATTTTTACTGGACTAATACATCAATCCTCATCCATTAATGCCTTACTGTGGGTTAAATTTGAAATTTTTTTTTTTTTTGAAAACACTCTAATGTACATTATACAACTGTTATATGGAAACGGATATCAAATTACATGATACAAGTGTTAAACATGCAAACTGATATATAAATGTACATGATGCAAACTGATATGATGATGAATGAGCTGAAATCCAGATAAATCATCTAAATTTTTGATACCCAGAACACTTTGCGGTTAGGATTAATTTTTCTCGTATAAGTCCTAATGTACTAGTTGTAATGTACTAGTTGTAATGTACTAGGTGTAATGTCTTTTAGTTGTAATGTGACCTCATACAACTCTGCAAACCACAAACTGGCGACCTCATACAAACTCTAGCAAACCAAACTGGCGACCTCATACAAATTCTGCAAACCAAACTGGCGACCTCATAGCAAACTCTGCAAACCAAACTGGCATTCTCATACAATACTCTGCTAAACATTTCACGTACCCCGTACCATCAGCTGAGAATCACTGCCTCAACGCTATTTTCAACAAGTAAAAAAAAATACACAGTAAAAATGTTTGTGTACACACGCCGGAGAATCGTATTGTACACAATCATATTATCTAATTACCATTGACATTTCTCCAGTTGACACATTTGTTGATCTACAGGCGAGACTTTCTGTAAAATACATACCCGATTTCTTTCTCAAATAATAATAATAATTCAATATTGCTGCAATACGAGGAAAGCTCAATTTATGTCAACTGCAGAATGATGCTTTAATGGAAGAGTATTGTAAGGGCTATCTCTCTCCATTCAAACAATTAAAACGACTGACTTCATTCTTCATTGTCTCATTAGGTCTTTGGATCGGACCAGGATAATGTGCATACCAATATAAAACATACAGACGTCCACACACATAATAATGCATCCTAAAAATGAATGGTTCCATAATGTCTGTTGTGTGGAGGGGGACGATTTGATAGCGAGCTGATTTTCTTTGCTGCCGCACGACCTGAATGCTGTGGGTCACGGTTTGACTCCTGAAAGAGTCACAGTCACCTACATCTGTGTTGGTCATTGTTCTGTCTGTTACGGTGGGGGTGAAAGATATACACTACAAAAACAAAAGGCCCGTTAGTGGTTTATAGGATCTAAGAGATAAAACATCTCAAGCCTTTCAGAGACTTGTAATTATAATAAACATGTTCTTTAGTTCAATCTAAATTCCCCAAAAAGTGCTTTACACAATTCTGGGACTTTACTAGACTATCTCGGATTATAAGATCAAACCTTTCAAGCAACTCAACAATGCCTGTTATCGATTATCATTTGGTGTTTTTATATGTGAGTCGTCTAAACAGAAATGCGAGAGGGGAGGGGCTGGGTGCAAACCAATGTGTTGGGGCTCAATTGATAAATCACTCAAAAGAATAAAATGGAATTGATCGATTACCTTGTGGCTTTTATACTTGTGCCTCTCCCCGGGCTATACACAGAGCAGGTCGATTCCTTTAGACAAATCTATTTATGAGATCTTCAAATTTATCAGGGTTGGTGAGTTGCGTTGGACCAGATTTCATTCGACACTCCAACCCTAAATTTATTCTTCGTTCAACAAAAACTGTACCGCACAAAATATTCCCTTGACCAATGGAGTTTCAAGGAGCCCTTCTAGTTGTAGTTTTAGTTTTATTGGAGGGGTGTCAGCTCTAATGAACTATTTTGACCACTGGCTATCCGTTACATGGCACAGCCGTAAAAAAAGCATAATAAGGGACAGGTTAACGAGCGGTGCAGCACTCGACTGTCGACCTTGAAGTTCCTGGGTTCTACCCTCGGTGAGAACCAAGGGAATTTTTCTAGGTCTTTTGGAAAGTTCCTCAAGCTGACCCAGCTTTAAATGGGGCCTGGCTTTAAGTTGGGGAAGTAAAGTCGTTGTGCCAACAACACAGTCCATTATAATGCCGAGGTTACCGGCGCAGACAAACTCTAAACTCTACCAACGACTATTTAGGGCTAAGGGAACTTAACTTTCTTATATCTTATAATAGAAGGACCATTTTGATGCTATTGTTGTTAATGATGATTTTTAATTCTGAACACATTTTAGGTGATTTGGTCGGTGGGGGCTATTGTTAGCGATTGTAAGGGGCCCAAGATTTGCTGGCCAACCCACTAAAAGGGATAGATGTGTTTGACCGAAATATAACTCGGATAAAATTCTGTTCACCATGAGCTCGACAAAAAAGGTTGCAAAAAATATGAATCGACATTTATAAAAAATAAATAAACAGCAGAATAAAAAAAGGTTCGAGAAAGTTGGGGGGGGGGGAATTCCTGCTGAATGAAATAAAACAGTCAATGTATATTGTTAGCCGAGGTAAAACACATATTGAGCTTTGATAGAGTGAGAGAGAGAGATAGTTAAAGAGATATACAGATAGATAGATAGGTGATAGAGGGATAGATAGATAGATATATATTTTAGACAGACAGACAAGAAGGCAGAGAGATAAAGGAATAGAGTACCCATATTATAACTTAACACGTTATAAGTTTTGGATTGACAGACAGGGTCGTTAGGTCATGGGGTACCGGCCATTGATCCTATAAAACACGTGACACTCAGGTATATAATAGCGTGACATTGACAATGCGTTTTTTTATAAAGTGAAAAAAAAATACATTTTTTTCTTTGTTATCTTCAAAACAATGAGGATGGCATTCAATGACAATGAATGCGGGAATGAATAGATACAGCAGCTGAAAAAATATTGTCAAAATTCATACCAATGCAGAACATTTGTGTCATCTCGTCATGAGTAAGCGACGCACTTTTTTATTTTTTAGCAATGAATAACATAAGGGTAGCAGACAACAGTCAAGACTATTGAATACAAACAGTGTAAGGATATACAACTAAAAGTACAAAATTCATTTGAGTAAATGGGAGCGTACCCCCTCCCCTCCAACCAGCCCCCCCCCCCCCTCAGAGAAACGTTCTTTCTCGTTCATTTTCACTTGTAATGCACTATCACTGGATGTAATAAAAGCCGATGTTGCTATAGCAACGAATGAAATTTATTTTGCTTTTCTCTTCCATTAGACTAATGATATATTTTATTCAACAACAAAAAAACACACACACACATACACAACACACACACACTCCACACACACCTGCACACACCCCACACACACACACACATTCACATACACGGGGGGGGGGGGGGGGGGGCCTTAGATCAGTGGTTCTTAAAATGTGGGTGTTGACACATTTTTTATTTATAAGTGAAGATTTTAGAATCTATTTAAGTGTAGCTACATCTCTGTTTCTTTATGCTACAAAACTAAACAAAATTGTAAATATGGGAAGTAAGTGAGGAAATCTATATATTGACTTAATGACAATTTTACTGTTACTGTAGTTTTACTGTGCAGGTCAGTGTCGAAAATAAAATAATTTGAAAACCAATTGATCAGACTTCAGCGTATACAAACTGAAATACACACATATACACACACTGAAAATCAAATCATGCATACATACACACTGAAAAACATACATACATATACACTGAAAAACATAACACATATACACTGAAAAACATAATACATATACACTGAAAAACATACATACATATACACTGAAAAACATACATACATATACACTGAAAAACATACATACATATACACTGAAAAACATGCATACATACACACTGAAAAATATAATACATATACACTGAAAAACATACATACATATACACTGAAAAACATACAAACATATACACACACACACAAATGCTGCATACACAGTCACTATATGACTTCGTTCACGTTGTTAACACTGTCGCTGCACTGAAAGCACCCCACCCCAATCATTTTAGGAAATACTGCCACCTGCTCAAGATTGTTTTACACTTATAGTATAGCAGTCAAATTGGCAAAGTCTTAACAATGGCTAGGCTATAAATAATATTCATTTCTCAACAATAGACTGCAATTTACGTGCAGATCAAATTAATGTATTAGCCAGAACACGGGCAGTTGGCACATGTAGTTCAACTATAGAAAGTAACTGTAAACACAAGTAGATCAGTTTGAGTTTGAAGCAATGTCTATGCAGAGATCATAACTAGGTCAGTTTGAAGCAATGTCTATGCAGAGATCATAATTAGGTCAGTTTGAAGCAATATCCATGCAGAGATCATAACTAGGTCAGCTTGAGTTTTTAATATCCATGCAGAGATCATAACTAGGTCAGTTTGAAGCAATGTCTATGCAGAGATCATAACTTGGTCAGTTTGAAGCAATATTCATGCAGAGATCATAACTGTGTCAGTTTGAAGCAATGTCTATGCAGAGATCATAATTGGTCAGTTTGAAGCAATATCCATGCAGAGATCATAACTAGGTCAGTTTGAATCAATGTCTGGTGCAGAGATCATAACTCAGGTCAGTTTGAAGCAATATCCATGAAGAGACCTACACCAGGTCAGTTTGAAGCAATGTCTATGCAGAGATCATAACTAGGTCAGTTTGAAGCAATATCTATGCAGAGATCATAACTAGGTAAGTTTGAAGCAATATCCATGCAGAGATCATAACTAGGTCAGTTTGAATCAATATCTATGCAGAGATCATAACTAGGTTAGTTTGAATCAATATCCATGCAGAGCTCATAACTAGATCAGTTTGAAGCAGTATTCATGCAGAGCTCATAATTAGGTCAATTTGAAGCAATGTCTTCACCTTTGGTTAAAGATTAAATAATAACTATCGTCGGTGGCGTTGATCACAACTTGGGGACCTTCTTAAAAAAAATAATTATTCCCAATGTCGAGGCCCTCTGAAGTCTAGGTGTCCCCCCCCCGACTCTGCAGATACCCCCTCAACTTTATCGATGTCATTGGAAGACTTGTGTTTGTTGTAATATTAATATTGAAATATTGCTATTTTTATTTTATCTGAAGTCTAGCTAACAAAGCCGACCTCATATTTCATTTTTTTTATATATATTAGAATTAGAGTTTATTCGTTAAAAAATCCATGTTATATTTAAATTTGGTTAGATTAGGGTTTATTCTTAAATCTAAAAGTCCCCATTTTTAGATTATGGTACACTCTAAATCTAAATGAGTCATTTTTAGACTTTCATATGTCCTCTTGTGTTCACAGATCCTATGAATTGTGCCCCTGATTTCTAGTCATCAGTCATTCGTTTAACTAAACATTAAATATTCAGATCTAAACTTTAGATCCAGTGGCGTAACTAGCGAGGGGGCAAAGCAGGGCCGCCGAAAGGGGGGGGGCAGGGGGGTCATTGCCAGGGGGCCCGCATCTGTAAGGGGGCATAAAGGGGGCCCGGCAGCCCCGACCATGTCAATTATTTCACGACTCATTGTTTATTAAGGGGCCCGCAATGATAAACCTGCCCTGGGGCCCGCGTTGGCTCTCGGTGCCACTGGGGCCAAGGGGGTGGGGGCTATCGCTAGCAAGGTGATGCATTGTGGACACTTTGGCATTTTTTTGGCATGGGGAATGGCGCAGCAGTGTTAGAGTTCATGGCTGTCATCACTACAGCAAGTTACGTCATTGTATATATTAAAGAAATGTTTATTTAATGTAATCTTGTCTCCCCTTCTAATCTTGATATATATATATATATATATATATATATATATATATATATATATATGTCAAATTTTCAAATACTCTGTCTGTCATATTGTCAATTTATACTGTGTAACCCCCTGACCCCCCCAACCAACCACCTATCACACTGAGTTTTATTGTGAAAATCTCGAGGATTACACAGTGACTATTGGTCGTGAGTAGTGTCAAGATATTTATGGGATGCTCAATAATTTATTCCAGTCATTTCAAATTGACCTAGAGGTTTTTTTATTCCATTAATTTTGTACGGAATCTTTCTCTCTCTCTCTCTCTCTCTCTCTCTCTCTCTCTCTCTCTCTCTCTCTCTCTCTCTCTCTCTCACCTAGGCAAACCACTGTGCTAGTCAGCAAATAAAAAGAAAAACCCCCATTCTAGATTATATTGTTTTGTGTTTAGTAATGACTAGGCCTGTACCAGAATCCGATTCCGGTTATTCCTGTTAAGCCGGATTCCGGCAGTTTTAACAAATCAGCTTCCGATTCCGGTTCCGATTCCGGTTCTGGTTAAAATATGCCGGATTTAAGCCGGATTTCTTTTTTGTTGTTTGAAATTTGTAAGACATTTTTTTAACGCAATATAATTTGGAAACATTTAGCGCTATACAATTAAATTAAAACAATAACTTCCTTGGATTTTTTAAAACTACAGTAACGTCGATCACTTTTATTCTGTATGTAAGTACAAATACATGTATATTAAAAAGGAAGATTTGAATCGTATTTAGACTAGTAATACGACACCTTATCTTCCGCTACTTTTGATTCCGAGTTTTCTATAAACTATATTTAGCTATCAAAGTTTAACTTCTTTAAAGAGCAGACAACGATCTATTTTGGGGTGTTTACAAAGTCAAAAAATAGTTCAATAATTTATTTTTCTGCAAATTTTTTTTTAATTTAGTGGGATTTTGTCAATAGATTTGGATAAAATTCCTCGAATATTTAGATAAATAACTTGAAGATACATTTTTAATTGAACATTAAAGTGATATTGATTGAGATTTGAAATGCGTTTTAATTTGCGTTTAATGGGAAATAGTCAGATAATGATTTAAAGGAAAGTATGAATGAAATAACAAGGTTTTGGTGACGTCACTAAGGATAACTGGAAGAAAAATGAACTATCGGGTGGTGCTACAGTATATATATATATATATATATATATATATATATATATATATTTGGAATTCATTTATTAATAAACATGTTTATTATACTTTCTATTATATGTTACCCATTTCTTTGTATGATTGTAATAGAAATCAAGTTAAATTAGATACAGCTTTATTAAAATAAATTTTTAAAACAAAGAATCTGTTATTTTGACAGAGTTATCTTTCTTAACTCCCAGTTTGGGGAAGGGGTTTTAGTCACATTCTTAAAGATCTAAATGGTTAATACTGTTTTTTGCTATCTAGAACTTAAAACTAAATTTTTATTCTATTTTTCATTCTTATATCTTTTTTATGTTAGGCGAGAAATTACTACTTGGCTCGGAAGGGGGTCTATTTAATTTAGTAAAATCCGGTTCCTGTTCCGATTCCGGCAGGATTCAAATATTGAATCCGATTTCTTCTGGTTCCGATTCCTGCAGGATCTAAAAATTGCTATCCGGTACAGCCCTAGTAATGACTAATGGCTGGTCAGGGGAGTACTTTGGCAAAAGAATTATTTCATGTTGTAACATAGATGTTAGATGAGAAGACGCTACAATGCTTTGTTTAGATCTGTGATCACATTAAATGGGAAAATTAAAAATGTTTCAATATTTGACTAAATAAAAAACATTTACAGCTGCTATATACAGCAGCAAATGTTTAACTGATGTTAAAATTCAATACAGCAGCAAATAATTAGTTCATGATAAAGCTTTAACACAGCAGCAAAGTATAAAATTAGTACAAAAAAATGGACTTTTCTGTTTCGTTCTCATTTGGCGTATTTTTGGTATTTTTTTTTTGAGTTTTCAGAGGTTTTCGTTAAAAATATCTGGCAACACTGATGTGCAGTTTAACTTGAGATGAAATTTTAAAGTATTTTTTTATGTTTCATAGTAATTATGCTTTCTATTTAAACCACCACAACGTACATTCAGAATACAAGAAGTCCGGTAACTCACGTTTAGTTTTTACTGGGTTTCAAATGCGCATAAAAATGATTAAAATATTCTGCTCATGAGCATGTGTGTAAATATACAATCAACGTATTACAGAACTCAAAGAACTCAATTACATAGTTTTACTGACTTCTCCCCTACCCTCTACCCCCCTAAACTGTAGTAGAAATTTTGATCTGTTGATACAGCTGGCTACCAGGGACTGTTATGTAAATTGATTGTTCTATCAGATAGAACAGTATCGGTCATTGTGCATCCATGTACAAGGATTTCAATGGGGGGGAACCTTTTGCACGCTCATCAGAATTCACGTCTGCTGGTATCCACGTTGCGGGCAATTGAGCTGGAGCGGACAAGAAGCGGACTAAGTATTTAATTGTTTGTTTGTTTTTATTGCAATCACTTTTGTAAGGTTTAAATATTAACAAACTTTGTTTGATACTGTGAAGCAGTGTTTATTTACATTTCGTTATATAGGTCACAGGTGACAGGTTCCGCCTGGGTGACAGCATGACAACGGTTGTACATGTCCTGTACAATCTATTTCACTGTTTATGACCACATCAATTGTGATATTACTGACTTAGGTATTACATCGCGTTATTGTACTTCGTAGGTTCTTTTACAATGTAGTGCTTTCATTGATAAGTACTTCTACAATTTAGTGCTTTAAATGGTAAGTACTTCTAAATGTAGTGCTTTCATTGATAAGTGCTTATACAAAATGTAGTGCTTTAAATGGTAGTAATTCTACAATGTTGTGCTTTTAATTGGTAAGTATTTTTTACAATGGGGTGCTTTAATTGGTAAGTACTTCTACAATGTAGTGCTTTAATTGGTAAGTACTTCTACAATGTAGTGCTTTAATTGGTAAGTACTTCTACAATGTAGTGCTTTAATTGGTAAGTTCATTGTATTCCTTCAAAAGGAAGATGTGTTCTTGTAGCATATGTTTCGTCAATAGCTTGTATGTCAGTTTGTATGGCGAAACAAAAAAGACAAAAGGAGTTATTCATATCTTTCTGGACTATATTTGTATCCTTCCAGACTGTTGAAAATGTATTGATCCACTTGGCTATTACGGTAAGTTTGTTATTTCTGGGCATTCCATCACCATGTGGCAAGTTTGATACATTAGTGCATGACATATGTGGCTAATCCAGAATTATTTATGACCACTTGAATCAAAGATGGCCGAGTATGGATGGCTCTTAGAGCGTTGAACGTGCATTGACTCTTCTTTAAATTTAGTTTCTGCTTTTAACTCATTATGTTTATTTGATTTATTTTACAAAAGTAAATCACTCATCTTTTTTAATTTGACCACGGTTGGGCACTGTACGTTCTTTAACGTAATAAAGAGTTTTTCATTGACTTCATGCGCGACTCTTAAAAGTGTCAAAAGCATGTTACGGGGATGTATGAAAAGTTTCTTGTGTGCTAGTGAATATGTAGGAGCTTTCATTATTCGAAGTTGACATAATACCTGATGAAGATAACACAAACACTTGATCTGAAATAACAAGTGTTTAAAGACAGATAAGATGAATTCTCTTAGATTCATAATGGGACTGTTTTCATTGCGCCTTTCTATGTTTGATCATCACCATTGCCGACAGTCCCATGACTATGGTGGCACCCTCGGGAGATATTGCCGGGGAGTTTCACCGTGACCTCATATATCCATTGGTCCTTACCGGAGATCGAGCCTGGACACTAAATCGACAAGAAGTCAAAATGACTTAAAGTAGACTAAATATACACCCTCCCCCCCCCAAAAAAAAAAAATAAATAAAAAAATTGCAATATTGGCAGTTTCGGGACACACACATAAATGAGTAGAAGTACCGCCGGCTAAATTTACATTTCTATCTAACCTTGGGGCCTGGTCAATGACGTAACGTATTATCATTACCATCATTAACCCCTTAACAAATCTTTCGTGGTGGAAGTGGAGGGGGAGGGGCTCGCGGACACTGTCGTTTATAGATATCAAAACTCCTCTGTACCATGTAATTTTAAGAGGTCAAAACACCTTTAGGACAAGCTACTCTTCCGCGCTTCTTCCAGGGAACAGTGCGGTATAGTAATGGACATAGTATTGTGGCATGATATATGACCGAACCAAGTCAAATTGATAATAATCGGTATCACTTGGCGTCACCTGGTATCACTTGATATCACCTGGTATCACTTGGCATCACCTGATATCTGGGTTCGTTTGGTATTACCTGGTATCACATGATATCACTTGGTATCACCTAGTAACACCTGACATCACTTGGTTTCACGTGGTATCACCTGGTATCACCTTATATCACGTGATATCACCTGGCATCTCCTGGTATCACTTGGAACACTTGGCATGACCTGGTATCTTCTGGTTTCTTTTGATATCACTTGGCATTACTTTGACATCACCTGGTATCACCTTGATATCACTTAGCATCACGTGGTATCACCTGATATCATCTGGCATCACCTGGTACCTCACGGTACCACCTTTTACTATGCCCTTCCAGATTTCACACAACATACCTGTTTGCCACGTTTTCTTATGTGAAGTGTAACGGTGGAAAATCACGGAAAGTCCATATAATCAGATAAACGGATGCTAAAGCCGATAAGTCTAATGGTTCATCCGGCCATTTTGACCACATTTACGTATAGACTCAATATATCCAACCGACTTGTTGCATAGGGACTGTATTATTTCATATTTTATAAAACTTGTAAGTAATTTTCAATCAAGATGTACCATTTCTAATACTTTGATTGAACCATTAAAGTTACGTATCTTATTTTTCCCTTTTTTCTTATTGTCGTATATTTCATAATTCTTCCATATGATATAAAGCCTATACAATTCTTAATCTAATTGTGTTGAATGTCATTGCTTTATATTCAATGAGTGCTAATCTCTATTCAGTCTCGAACGAAGGTGGTAAAGTAAATTGTAGCGATTCACAAATCTCATTTGTGATCCTTTTAATGAAAACTAAAATAAAAATGTAGTTGGCACACATTAATATTAATACAAGGTTTCCATGCATAAACATGATAAAATTCCTCGCGTTTATATGAAACAGTATTATTGAACAATCAGATTTTGAAATACATATAGCTATTATCATACTTTTTAGAACAAAAATAACTCTAACCAACATTTTACTCTTAACACTTAATTTAGGATAGCAAAAGACAGCAACTTTTTATAGTAAAACTAAAGAGAATGTTGAATTGTTCTAAATTATGTTCCTTTATCACATAAAGTCTAATTGCACTGTTCTTGTATATAACCAGAGCCAGTTATACGGTTTTGAGGGCTGTAGTATTTTTAGGCTCCAAGAGAAGTAAGTCTTGGACCCCAATAAATATTTGTCCCCTAAACAATATTGAGCCTGGGATCCATACCAAGAGCTCAGATGCCCTATCTTGATTGAGCCCCTGGGACCATACTAAGAAAGCTCGTGATGATCTATCTTGATTGAGCTCTGGGACCCATACCAAGATCTCGTGATGCTCCTATCTTGATTGAGCTCCTGGGACCCATACCAAGAGCTCGTCATGCCCCATCTTGATTGAGCATGGGACCCTTACCAAGAGCTCACAGATGCCCTAGTCTGGATTGAGCCTGGGACCCATACCAAGAGCTCGTGATGCCCTATCTTGATTGAGCCCTGAGACCCATACCAAGAGCTCGTGATGCCCTTCCTTTTGTGGTAGTTGACTAAAAGTAATGTAGGCCTCCCAGAATGTAAACACGTTCATGCCATTTCTTTGTAACCTTTGGAGTACAAAGGTGGTTAAAAATGTGTAGTTGAAATAACCATACAAAGCGTATTGCACTTTATTTTGTATTGGGTTATGGCAAAATAAGAGTACCTACATGTAATAAATGTTTTAATTACTACTTATCGCTAAGAATGGTTATATCTATAACTAATACAATACTATTTCAAAATAGGCCATTAAAAACACATATAATACATTACTGTCAGACTATTAAATAAAAAAACAAACAGACAATCAAACAAAACGAAACAAACAAAACTAACCAACTTTACTAGTTCAGTAAAGATAAGAAATCGTTCTTCGTTAGGTTCTTCAATTTCTTTAAGTCACATTGCTATTATGTTTTGGCTATTGACAATGCTGGTAAATTAATTAGTCCAACTAGGTGACTGGCTGTTTCGCTCCCCCTCTACAAACACACTTCAAAAAGGCTCCTTTGATTATAAATCTCTTTGAAACCAGATGTCATAACATTGTACACATCATTAAGTATATTATACATTCATACATGCATAGCTTTTTGCCACTAACTTTCGCTTTACTCGTTTACCCAAAGCGCAATGAGAACGTCACTAGTAAAGTGGTAGCGCAGGAAACTAAATAAATAACTAAACGTATTAAAGTTTGTTATATTTTAAACTCACTTTACGAAGATTTAGTTTCTTTCTTCCGTAGTTTAAGGCAGTTTGAGTTTCTGGAGCTGATGGGACCCGGGTAGTTCTTACAGTGCTTTGTTTTTTCTAAAAAAAAAAAAAAAAAGAACGCACCATATATATATATATACAATTAAAATTCAAATCCTAGTTTTATATAGAGCTTACCATACCATCGGGGTCGGGCCAGGCCTGTAGCCAGGTCAAAGTAAGCAGGGTGGCACCAATACCCAAGGGGATACCTTCTCATTTTAGTTACTTTTTCTTTTATTTTTTCCTCTTTTCTTCTTTTTCTATGGCCCCCTCCCTTTGGCTACGGAGCTGGGTCGGGCTATTATATAAATTATATATATGTCAAGTTTGTTTAATATTATAATTTATTGTACAATGATATTGCATTCGATAAAACGATACAAAAATCTAACAAATACTAAAACCAAACATTCCAAGCAGTAAAATACTAATATACAAAAGTCTACGGAAAGCGTTTCGGGAACGCTGTTCCGGTGCTTTCCGTCGGAAAAAGCACTGCTTCTAACTGTATATTCCTTTGATCATGCAGGGAGGCAAGTGCACTTCATATCTTTTAGCCATATCAGGATGTGCGCATTGGGAAGACTATGCTTATTTATTCTATGGAGTAAATGTTGCAGGTCGTAACGCTCAAATTATTACTCAAAATATTACTCTAATTATACTGATGAAAGGCAAACCCCTCACTAACCACAGATTGGATATTATACAGATTGCGCAAGCCCGTTTTAAAACACTGTTTTCATCGCCGCCATTAATTATATTTACACTCATCAATCTCTTTATTGAAGTAGAAATGTTATATATATAAAAGTTAAAAACAAGAACTCATGAATTAATTAATTAATATTATCGCTTTTTAAATTATAAAGCAAATTAAAATATTTTTCATTCATATTTTATAGTCTTGAAAAAACAACAAAGAGGTGTAAATAGGTTCGAAGTCACACTATGTGTTTTTATGAATGGAAAGCGTCATTGGGAAACAAAGTTGAAATACAACAATGGCGCGAGAGTAATCAACACAAACTTAATGACTATTTATATAGTGATGCGCTATATATAGCTACATATTGGTACTGTGTTTAGAGAATAGAGTTAGCATAATCATTCATAATAAAACCACTACAATTTTAAATAATATAAATAACATCAGTAAGTTCTATATGTTGTTAGCCCAATACTTTATACAAATATATAAATCTTTGTTCCTTGGTGCTTTTGTATATAGCATAAAAAAACATCAATACATTTTTCTCTAAGAGTTAGACCGGCAACATTCACGCCTCGTCCCTGTCACAAGTGAATATCGGTAAGTGAAAGAAGCTGAGTATAACCAGTCCGGAAGCTTGCTGGCTATTGGGCTCTATGGCAACTTCCAGATGTTGAGAGACACAAAGAAAACAGATCCTACGGGCTCTAAGAGACTATGTCTCAGCCCGCAGTTATCACTGAGAGAGTTCAAAGTGAGAGAGTATAACTAATGGCCATATCTGGACACAGTTGTGACAAAAAATCGTACAGCAGCCTTGAATGTAGTTAGTGGTTTAATGCTTTCATCCATTTCTTTCTGTAGATCTGTATGGGTACCTTACTTTTCGCCGAAGTTTTTATGTGTCAATGTGTGGGGTACATTCTGAATTCTTACAACGAGTCCTTTATCAATTCTCTTCATACTTTTAGCTACATCATTGCTGATTCCAACAAATCTCTTCCAATCAGTTTTGTTCTCTTGCACAAATATATTCATTACTTTAAAGCTATCTCATCCTGTTGTATAACCTATTGAAGGCTGGGAGAAAACCGAAGCCATCATGAATTACTTAATCTTTCAGACTTTTTCAACACATCCATTTTGGATTTACACGTAGCTGATGTTCGCGGCAGTGATGCTTGAAAGTATTTATTCCTTATTGTTTTTAGTTTGATTTCCTGTCAGCGCTTAACTCCCCGACAAAACTCTTCGGTACGTTTCCCCCACCACCCCCCGGGGTATGCGCATCGTATTTTGGGAAACACTGTTTTAGATGATATTTACCAATGTACCACTAATGGTACGTTTCTTGCAGTGCCTTCTTTACTTCCCACTATTGTCTATAGTACCATGAAGGCTACAGGTGAGATATAGGTAGGTGATGACACGCTGGGAGATTATCCGACAAATTCACAGCCAACACATTCGGCTCACTACCATAGCACCACCGTAACACAAAAAATATATTTGTAAAAAAGCTCCCCCCCGCCCCCCCCCCTCTGCCTTATACGAATATAAAACAAAGGCGACAACCTATGACTGTCTTGTAAACAGGCCCTATCAAGTTGTGATTCTTATAAATTTAGTGCATGTGGGTCCTGACTGGTTTTATTTTTGCTAAAGTTCTAAAACATTACTGAAAGTCTATGCCTACCCCCTCCATAAACGTCACTGGGGCTCTCAGCATAGGGCCCAAACATCACTGGAAGTCTCTGTCTACGGCCCCCAAACATCACCGGATGTCCCCCTAGGGCCTCCAAATGCCTAGGTCCGACACTGCATGTACAACTTTAATCTTTTTTATTCTTAATAATTCTTTAAAAAAATTTTTGTTCAAACTTCAGACATAAATAGACAATCTAATGACACATAATTTCAGAAAAACATATTAAATATACATTTAGCAGCCTATTCACTGAATCGATTTTATGGGGAAATCTTTCAGCCCTTTTTCTCTCAGTGGATTCTAAATTTAGCGTGATCTTCCCAACCGGAAGTGACTAGCTGCGTGGAGTCACCCGATGTCGTCTGCGAAAAGGATAGCTGCACATATTGTTAAAAAATTTCGGAGCCATTACTGCAAGTTAGGCCTAAACAAATTTTTAAGTATTTGTCATATTTTCTTATTCAATTGATTTCGTGACCATGTCCGATTTTTCGAACACATCCAGTGTCAGCGACACCAGGGGTCTGATGGAAGAAAAAGATGATGGAAAGCCCCGCAGCTCTATACCCATGACATCATTCAACTTTATCAATTCTATCATCGGCTCTGGCATCATTGTGGTTAGAGTTATTTGTCATTATTCAATCAATAATATAAAAAAAGGAAATATAACATTTCCTATACAATTTCGCTTAGCATATTCTGCAACTTCCGGACAATCTGATGTTTTGTAATGTTTTATGTTTTCTTAGCCTTTGAAATACTGTACATGCAAATTTCATACTTAAAGAAGCTTAGGGATCTTTATAAACATGAAACAGCAGAAACCAAAAAAAGTGCTTTGAAACCCCGAAAAAACGAATGATTGAATAATTTTAAATTCTGATGTTTTCATGCTCCTGGATATTTAGGCTTAATATATATATATATATATATATATATATATATATATATATATATATATACATATATATATATATATATATATATATATATATATAATACATACATACACTTTATTTCTCTTCTTCTTTATACTAAAATTTTGTGCTGTGTCTTCAATGATTGTTTTTATTTGTCCACGTAAATAATTCAGTCTTGATTAGAAGTGTCCAATTCAAGGCCCTTCCCCACCCCACCCCATCCCCCCCATTCCTTTGGCTTATACTTCGTTGATACCGAGTTACCATTTATTGATTAGATCCCTTAAATGGTAGCACTCAAGTCATCGAATCAAAGCTCTCTCTCGTCTGCTGGCGGTAATTTATGGACGTAGTGCTGTGGTTTTGGGGGGCTGAGTTGGTAGGTGTTTTGTTGTGACCCAGGGTGGGCGGGCTGAAGGACGTGCGAGAACGTTGGATGAAGAGGTGAGCTGTCATGGGAGACAGTTCTAGTTCACAACATAGATACACACATTTTTGTCAGCTGGAGATAATGTGTCTGTGTATGGGGTGTAAAAAAATGCCCAACTCTGCGAGTTATTTATAGAGATGCAACACATGGTTCAATTTAGTAAGTGAAGCATCCTCGACTAGCTTGGATAAGGCAGTCTTGAATGATATTTCAAATTCTTTATTACAATGGTTGTGAGGCCCCCCTATTTACCTAGTGAATTATCTTGTTATAATTCAGGGTCGTCCAATCGCAGTGTTCTTGACCCGGATCCACGAGTATAGAAGCCCTATGCTAATGAAGAATTAAAAAAACCTTATTCTTTTTTTGGAGGTTATTGTTGGAGCCCATAATACTGTTATAATGGCCCTGATTACATAATGTAGGGGCCCATAATACTGTTAGAGTGGCCATGATTACATAATGTAGGGGCCCATAATAATGTTAGAATGGCCCTGATTACAGAATGAAAGCCATAAATAACCATTATAATGACCCTGATTACATAATGTAGGGGCCCATAATACTGTTAGAGTGGCCCTGATTACATAATATAGGGGCCCATAATACTGTTAGGATGTCTGATTACATAGAATGCTAGGGGGCCCATAATAATGTTATAATGACCCCTGGGATTACATAAATGTAGGGGCCCATAATACTGTTAGAGTAGCCCTGAGTTACATAATGTAGGGGCCCATAATACTGTTAGAATGGCCCTGATTACAGTAGAAATGTAGGGGCCCATAATAATGTTATAATGACCCTGATTACATGAATGTAGGGGAACCCACAATACTTTTTTAGAATGTGACCCTGATTACATACTGTGAGGGTCCCATAATACTGTTAGAATGACCCAGATACAGTATGCTTATGATTCACTTACGTTCTATGTGGTCATAGAACGGACAGTGTAACAGGTTGTCTTGATCTTTGATCAATGTGTTCATTACTGATCCCTATATGAGTGCTGCTCTGACTAGACCACACCCCATCATAGCTGCAGCGGACATACTCTAAGACCACACCCCATCATAGCTGCAGCGGACATACTCTAAGACCACACCCCATCATAGCTGCAGCGGACATACTCTAAGACCACACCCCATCTAGCTGCAGCGGACATACTCTAAGACCACACCCCCATCATAGCTTTCACAGCGGACATACTCTAAGACCACACCCCATCATAGCTGCAGCGGACATACTCTAAGAGTCAAGAAGCCCTGTTGCTTTTTTTTTCTATGCCCGTCGAGTCTACACTCTCCAGTCCTATCCACTTGATCTATTATTTTAGAGATTGTTAATAGTATTATCACCATTGTTAGTTGCTATGAGTTTTAACGCAGCTTTCTGCATAAGCAATTCAGATTTATACGCAAAATCATGTTGTGGCTGAAAGAATTACTTCAGTGAGGCGTATATGTTATCCAGACTGACCAGAGATATGTACTTGCCAACTCTCTCATTAATGTCTCCGCTCCCTATAAGGCCGGATACATGCATATTTGTTAATATTCGAATCGATTTGAATCCAAAAAAAAAATAATTAAAAAAATAAAATACAACGCTTACCCCTCTCCCAATTGTATGTGTAGCGGCCAATGTATTGTACTGCTAACGCCAGATCCTCACTGAGAACTTTGGAGCTTACCTAGTTGACGTTTTTCACACGTCGGAACTCGAATGCTCCACACTTAATTCCCTCACTCCGCGTTGGTCTTATTTCGATGTCGTTGTTTGTTAATTATTTCGGTTAAGCTGGCTTGACAGTAGGAATCGGGATTATCAGATGATTAAATTGTACAGATTCTATTCATGTGAGTTTAGATAGAAACAGCTGAAGTGATTTTTACAACTGCGATGCTGACTAGTTCAGAGATTAATCTCAGGCTGTTGACTCGTTCAAGAGATGAATCTGAGCTGTTGACTCGTTCAGAGATGAATCTGAGCTGTTGGACTCGTTCAGAGAAGAGATCTGAGGCTGTTGACTCGTTCAGAGATGAATATGAGCTGTTGACTCGTTCAGAGATGAAATCTGAGCTGTTGACTCGTTCAGAAGATAAAATCTGAGCTGTTGACTAGTTCAGAGATGAAATCTGAGCTGTTGACTCGTCCAGATGAATCTGAGCTGTTGACTCGTTCGAAGATGAAATCAGAGCTGTTGACTAAGTTCAGAGATGAATCTGAGCTGTTGACTCGTTCAGAGATGAAATCTGAGCTGTTGACTAGTTCAGAGATGAAATCTGGAGGCTGTTGACTCGTTCAGGGATGAATCTGAGGCTGTTGACTAGTTCAGAGATGAATCTGAGCTGTTGACTAATTCAGAGATGAATCTGATCTGTTGACTAGTTCAGAGATGAAATCTGAGCTGTTGACTAGTTCAGAGATGAATCTGAGCTGTTGACTAGTTCAGAGATGAATCTGAGCTGTTGACTCAAGTTCAGAGATGAATCTGATCTGTTGACTAATTCAGAGATGAAATCTGAGCTGTTCACTCGTTCAGAGATGAAATCTGAGCTGTTGACTCGTTCAGAGATGAAATCTCAGGCTGTTGACTCGTTCAGAGATGAAATCTGAGGCTGTTGACTAGTTCAGAGATGAAATCTGAGCTGTTGACTCGTTCAGAGATGAAATCTGAGCTGTTGACTCGTTCAGAGATGAAATCTGAGCTGTTGACTAGTTCAGAAGATAAAATCTGAGCTGTTGACTAGTTCAGAGATGAATCTGAGCTGTTGACTCGTTCAGAGATGAAATCTGAGCTGTTGACTCGTTCAGAGATGAATCTGAGGCTGTTGACTCGTTCAGAGATGAATATGAGCTGTTGACTAGTTCAGAGATGAAATCTGAGCTGTTGACTAGTTCAGAGATGAAATCTGAGCTGTTGACTCGTTCAGAGATGAAATCTGGAGCTGTTGACTCGTTCAGAGGATGATCTGAGCTAAGTTGACTCGTTCAGAGATGAATATGAGCTGTTGACTAGTTCAGAGATGAATCTGAGCTGTTGACTAGTTCAGAGATGAAATCTGAGCTGTTGACTCGTTCAGAGATGAAATCTGAGCTGTTGACTCGTTCAGAGATGAATCGGAGCTGTTGACTAGTTCAGAGATGAGTCTGAGGCTGTTGACTAGTTCAGAGATGAATCTGAGCTGTTGACTAGTTCAGAGATGAATCTGAGCTGTTGACTAGTTCAGAGATGAATCTGAGCTGTTGACTAGTCCAGAGATGAAATCTGAGCTGTTGACTCGTTCAGAGATGAAATCAGGCCCCCCCCCCCCCCCCCCCCCCCCCCTCACCTCTTGACTCGTTCAGAGATGAATCTGAGCTGTTGACTCGTTCAGATTGAATCTGAGCTGTTGACTAGTTCCAGAGATGAATCTGAGCTGTTGACTCGTTCAGAGATGAATCTTAGGCTGTTGACTAATTCCCAGATGAAATCTGAGCTGTTCCTCGTTCAGAGATGAAATCTGAGCTGTTGACTCGTTCCAGAGATGAAATCTGAGCTGTTGACTAGTTCAGAGATGAATCTGAGCTGTTAGTGGATTCAGAAGATGAAATCTGAGCTGTTGACTAGTTCAGAGATAGATCTGAGCTGTTGGCTGGATTCCGAGATGAATCTGAGCTGTTGACTCTGTTCAGAGATGAATCTGAGCTGTTGACTAATTCAGAGATGAAATCTGAGTTGTTGACTAGTTCAGAGATGAGTCTGGGGCTGTTGAGCTCGTTCAGAGATGAAATCTGAGCTGTTGACTAGTTCAGGAGATGAATCTGAGCTGTTGACTCGTTCAGAGATGAATCTGAGGTGTTGACTTGTTCAGAGATGAAATCTGAGCTGTTGACTCGTTCAGAGATGAATCTGAGCTGTTGACTCGTTCAGAGATGAATCTGAGCTGTTGGCTCGTTCAGAGATGAATCTGAGCTGTTGACTCGTTCAGAGATGAATCTGAGCTGTTGACTCGTTCAGAGATGAATCTGAGCCTGTTGGTTATTCAGAGATGAAATCTGAGCTGTTGACTCGTTCAGAGATGAAACATCAGCTTTGATCGTGCTCGTTCAGAGATGATCGCCTGTTGACTAGTTCAGAGATGAATCTGAGCTGTTGACTAGTTCAGAGATGAAATCTGAGCTGTTGAACTCGTTCAGAGATGAATCAGGGCTGTTGGCTAGTTCAGAGATGAATCTGAGTTGTTGGCTCGTTCAGAGATGAATCTGAGCTGTTAAACTAGTTCAGAGATGAAATCTGAGTTGTTGACTAGTTCAGAGATGAAATCTGAGCTGTTGACTCATTCAGAGAATCGAAATCTGGCTGCGACTCGTTCAGAAGATGAAATCTAAGAAACTGTTGACTCGTTCCAGGAGATGAAATCTGAGGTGTTGACTCGTTCAGAGATGAAATCTGAGCTGTTGACTCGTTCAGAGATGAATATGAGCTGTTGACTCGTTCAGAGATGAAATCTGAGCTATTGTGCCAGATTGACGCTTTCAAAAGAAACGATGATGATAACGTTGTTGACCGACTTGTCGTTGGTGTTGTCAGATACTTTAGGTGCGTTGGGGAAAAATGGTTGGCACCGCTTCAGGTTTGAGATGTTTGACAATGACATCATTTCCTGCTTTCGCTTACGAATAACTTCTCAAGTTTGAACTGTAGATTCACAATGAAATCAGACTCGTGAAAATGAAGAGAACATACTCTGGAGGTAGATGGTTGGCACAAAGTTCTTCTGGGTTTGCTCTTATCCATTTATCACATAACTGTTTATCCGACAGTGGATAATTGTGCATGCCGATGTTTTCTTGGTTTTTGCTGTTGGTTTCATAACCGGATTTACACCCAAAATAGAACATTTGTTAACCATTCTTGAAACAAAAAAGGAAACGGTCGTACAATTAATTGATTTAAGATATTTGTTTTTTGACTGATTTTAATAAACATTTTAATACAACTATGAACTATGAACCCTGTAATAAAAACATGTTAAGCTTTAAAATGCCAATAAATATTTCAATTTAAGCTTTAAAAATGACAACAAATATTTCAATTTAAAAAAATTATAAAATTAACATACCTTCTTTCCACTTCAATATCACGTCCTAAAATTACAATATAAACTTGAAGACAAATCTCAAATTCACGATAAATTAAAATATATCACTAAATAAACAAATCAAGAAACAAAATAAAGGTCTTGTAATAACTTCTTATTAATTAATAATTGTCTTTAGCTCGCCGACATTCAACTCAAAAATCACAAAACTCGCTAAACCCTAATTCAAATTTTTTAACCGACACTCTCCAACGCTCATTCGACAGCAAGAAAATGCAACACACTATAGTAAAAGCGCTGGGTACGAAGTTTGGGTTCGTTAGGCAATAGTGTTGTTTTTCTGATCCCAGACGACAACTTGCTACTGCGGGAAAAAAAAAACAACTAGTGCAATTATTACAATTCAGCCTGCAAGATTATTTATAAAGGTTCAGAAGGGAGGTATGCTGCTACAGATAACATTGGCCTCTCGAGGTCCGATGCGTTAAAATATGTTGTTTAGTTGTCTGTCCAGGTATACATTAAGAAGTCTATGGTTTGACATATACGTTATTAGTGTCATTAAACTACGGTACGAGAAAATCCGTTTGGCATTGTTGAATAACAAAAGAAACACCGCATCATTGACGTGAGTGATACATGTCCATAAACTGGTCTCAATAACTGATTCAATACACATAGCCTATATGTTAATGCTTAATAAATCTGTTACAATTAATTATACCTCTTCGTAAATTAATTCAATTTGTTTATTATGCCTTTGGTATGCTATGATATTATGACATACTAGTTTGAATACAAACAAATGATCTGCTCATGGTCTGGCTCCTTCAATCAAATTTAAGAACCTATTAGAGTTCTTCACTAGATATAATTCCAGCATCTGTTATCTGTGATCTTGCAACATGTCCATTACGACGAAAAAATAAAGTTATCAGTAGTACGTGTAGCATTGGAAGGTCATAAAAAACACTAAATATAGACACATGAAGAGTAGCTACAGTGAATACATTGAATTAACAGACGTGTATGGTCTACTTCAAGATAGACCAAAGTGTGCTATTTTTATTCTAAATCTGGAGCGGCCCATTAGCTACCTTAATTAATTTCTTCGTTTATGTAGGCTTATGTTGAAATATTGGTCCAGATTATTGTCAACGATTGCCTAAGTAAGTCACTGTAATAATCTATCATTCATATCTATCTATTTATCTATCTATCTATCTATCTATCTATCTATCTATCTATCTATCTATCTATCTATCTATCTATCTATCTATCTATCTATCTATCTATCTATCTATCTATCTATCTATCTATCTATCTATCTTTATCTATCTATCTATCTATCTATCTATCTATCTATCTATCTATCTATCTATATCTATCTATCTATCTATCTATCTATCTATCTATCTATCTATCTATCTATCTATCTATCTATCTATCTGGTCTATCTATCTATCTATCTATCTATCTATCTATCTATCTATCTATCCATCTGAGCATACATCCGTATGTTCATCTATCTGTCTATGTATTCTTTCATTGCTAGAATACAAGGAAAGCCAACTAAATGTGAACTACAGAATGTTGATTTGCTATGGACAGCCCACATCTAGGATATCTCTATCTCCATGAAGTTGAATTGAAATGAACGTTCTTTGGCCCCTAGGTCCATAGAATGGACCCGTCAATTGTGATGAACAATAAACAAAGACTTGATTGCACACATACTGTCAGGGATGGCAATGTTTTGGTTTCAGGTATCTCGATGGGTGTTGTTTTATCTTCTTTATATTTAATTACTTTCTTTCCTTTTCTTTCTTACACACAACTAATGCAAATTCAAACGTTTTATTGATCAAAACTTCACTTTATTGGTCGTGGATCTAAAGCAAATTTATATCCAAGAGTGAACATCAAATATAAATCAATTCTACACAATAAATTACTACATCAATGTCGTTCCGTCAATACAATACTACTGTTCCTACTCATCCTCGTTTCTTCCTAATTCACTACCTTCTTCAAACTTAACAAAAACTACTCGCCCCTCTCTTCTGTCGTGACCTGTATATCTCCGCGTCCCTACAACGGACCAACGCTGTCCCTTTCGCCCCGCCTTCGTCTTCCCACCTGTCTAATTACGTAACACCTAATCCTACATCGCTCTGCTAGTTAATCATCGAAACCTGACCTATTTTCACTGTCCGTGAAATTCGTTTGTCTACTTAATTATCTGTCTATCAATCTATCACTCACTCAATCTATCTGGTCTATCTTTATTCCAATGTTATGACTGTCTATCTATCTATGTCTATCTATCTATTTTCATTGTCCTTGCACATACTTAAAATAATAATTAGCTGCATTGATTAGAGATTGCTACCAGACCTACCTGTTTACAGCTGGAAAACTTGGGAAGTTTGTTCTTTAGTCTGTGGTTTTGAAAAAATAATTCTAGCTGGATGATTTTCTGACCACACTTCAGAAACCAGATGTCACAACCAGGGGAAAAGTTGAATACAGTTTTTCAGTTTATTGTATACAACACACCAGAGGCGGCTTTAACGTTATGCTATTCCTAGGGGAGGGGCTTTGTTGGACCTAGGGGAGGGGCTTTCATGGAATTTTGGGGGTGGGCTTTTGTTGGACCTAGGGGATGGGCTTTGTTGGACCTAAGGGGGTGGGCTTTTTACAACTTGGGGTGGGTGGGCTTTTGTTGGACCTAGGGGCTGGGCTTTTGTTGGACCTGGGGGTATGTTGGTCCTAGGAGAAGGGCTTTGTTGGACCTAGGGCGGGGCTTTTGTTGGACCTTAGTGGATTTGCTGACCTAGGGGGGTTTGTTGGACCTAGGATGTGTGTTTTTAGGGACCTAGGTGATTGTTTTTACCCTGCTTTATAGGACTTCAATTGTTTCAAATTTGTATTTATTATTGTGTTGTATTGGTGGACGACTCCTGTCCCCCTCCCCCCGTCGTTGGGTAAGTCAGGGACCATAGAGTTTCTAAAAGTGTTTCAACCGAATGGCAGTGAACCAGCTCATTGATAGCACGCACACACAATACCAGAGAGCACACACACACTCTGATAGTGCACACATGTTTTTAGATAGCGCACAGACATTACATGGTAGCATACACACAATACAAGATACTGCATATACTTTACAAGAGAGCACACAAGTTTCAAGATAGCTCTCAGACGTTACATAATAGCTTACATGTCAATATAAGATAGCGCATACATGCTACAAGAGAGCACATATACGTTTTAGAGAGAGCAAACATGTTTAAAAATAGCGCACAGACGTTATAACAGAGTGCACATTAATGTTTATGAGCACACACGTTACAAGAAAGTGCCTAAGACACATTACAAGAGAGCGCACACATGTATCAAGAGAGCGTTCACACACGTTACAAGAGAGCGCTCACACACGTTACAAGAGAGCGCTCAAACACGTTTCAAGAGCGCACACATGTTTCAAGAGAGCGCTCATACACGTTACAAGAGAGCGCTCACACACGTTACAAGAGAGCGCTCACACATTGCTAAAGAGAGCGCACACATGTTTCGCTCAGTATACTAATATACCGTTAAGTTACCAAAAAAAAATTATTGGTTTCTTTAATAGCAGTACACAGTCAAATAAATGTTTTTCGCCCATAGCGCTCTCTTAAAAATTAGGGGAGTCACATTGATTCTGACTCTTTACTAACACGTGGTGATAGCGATGAGGCTGACTTACAAACATCGGCCAATACTGCATGGTAATTAAATTCACAAGAATGTTTTTTAATCATGGGGGACAAAAGAAATGTAAAACTTCAAAAATTCGATTTTTTTGCATTTGTATTGTGATCTATTAATTATCGTAGGTCTTGTCGACTCTTTTGATTGAGACAGGTTGGACTCGGGGTGGGGAAGTGGAGCACATACACACCTAATCTTATAAAAACGTAAAGATACTAAGTCTGAGTAAGGGAAGTTAATGTATGAAAGATTATCATTGTTACTTATTTGTGAAAATATAAAATGTTAAATATTGCTAGAAAATAACAACAACAGCAAACTGCAGCAACAGCAACAACACAACAGTAACTAGCCAACCACATGACAGCAGCAACAGCATACAAAACAAAACACAACTACAACAAAACAACAACAACAGCAAAAACACCAACAGTACTACAATAACAACAACAGCAGCAACAGCAGTAACAACAGCAACAACAGGAACTGCAACAGCAACAACAACAACAGCAACAGCAACCATAACAACGATAAAAATATAAACAATGAGCTAGTCTAGACAGTAATGAAACTGAGTTAATGGGTTGCATACGATATAACAGACCAAATAGACACAACAAAACCAAACAGATATAACAGACCAATCAGATATAACAAACCAAACAGATATAACAGACCAATCAGATATAACAGACCAAACAGATATAACAGACCAAACAGATATAACAGACCAAACAGATATAACAGACCAAACAGATATAACAGACCAATCAGATATAACAGACCAAACAGATATAACAGACCAATCAGATATAACAGACCAAACAGATATAACAGACCAAACAGATATAATAACCAGATATAAATAGACTAAACAGATATAAATAGTCATAACAAGTTGGGTAAATTAGTTATAAAAACAATATATGAGAATCATCCCTAGTAAGATTAGATCAGTCAATAGGGACATGACCTATACCGGTTATAAGCCAGTATTTCAACCTTTTATATGGGAGTTTGAATATCTTGTGGCTTTAGTGATTTTTTTCCCCTACAAAAACTTCTATCCATTAATATCAGTTATGTTACAGAATTTTTATAACTGACCCTCACACGTAATACACAGCTGTTAAAATAATTTGTTATTGCGTCAATTATTGAAAACAAGTTCTTACAATATCCCACTCTCCACGTTTTCTTTACATCCACCCAACATTCTAGTTTCTAAGATGCAGTACGCTGTAATTGTTCAAAGGCAGGGGTCATACTATGAGCCGCATGTGCTCTTTCTGATGTCAAGTTGATGCTCTTTCAATGTCGAATTGATGTGCCTGCACACAAAGTGATGGCTTTCAAGGGATAACGTATGGAAACGTTTTGCTTCTTTCTTTGAGTAAAAAAAATTCTAAATATAAAAGTCATTGTCCATCCTGAATAAGAAGAAGACAAAATGCCTGCAAAAGTTCAACTTCATGGTGGATATCAGAAAGAAACTAAATGAGCTAAATGTAAAACTGCAAGGAAACGGAAACCCAACCAATGCCATGCTTGAAGAAATGTTTTGTTTAGAAAAATACATTATTTATTTTTGTCGAAACTCTGTAGAACGGTAAATTAAATCATTTCGAAAATCTGAGGCAGTTGGTGTTGAAGCAGTCTGGTAAGTCCAGCAACCATATTTGATTCAATTTACTGATAGTTAAGGAATTCAACAAATCTGTTATAATATATCATCGTATTAAGCACCAAAGAATATAATTTATACATAAAGTGCCTTGCTGTTTAAAAACAACTATTGACACGAATTACTTTAGTATGACTATAAACAAAATGAAGAATAGATTCACTGAGAGTTTTGAGCAATTCAAAACAAATGCAAGTGCTCTGGCGTTTATATTAAACTTCACTTTCAGTACGAATACAAATGAGATCAACATTGAGCTTTATTTGGAATTGATGCCGGTTTGGTTCAAAAGCAATTGCTGGATTTAAAAAAAAAATAACACTTGTAGGGTGGCAAGTTCACAGAACTCAAGAGCAAGTTAGAAGAGTTGGAGTTCCAGAAAAGTAAGCATGTTGCGCTGCACTAGTAAACAGATCTAACAGAAATGAGGCCCTTATTTGACGCATGGAGCAGCTTCTTCCCACGGTGATACATTGAGGTGAAGTAGTTTAGTATTTGGAGGGGCGAAGATCTTTGGGTCAACATATTCGTGCAAGCAAGCGTTTCTCTTTGCATACATATAAAACAATGTCAAGAAAGAAGCCAACTAACAAATAAAAATATAGAGGCGTACTTGAAACTGGAAAATAACAAGTTATGAGTCAGATTTAATCAAATTGTCAAAAAAAAAAAAAAAGCATGGTCTTACGGATGTAATTATTGTAACGTTCTATTAAAATCATTTATTTAAGTTTAAATATTTTCCATGGGTAAATATTATCGTATTTTGAAGCCATTTATTTTAAATCAAAAATAAATTTATATAATCCTTATCAAATACCATAATATTGAAACAACAATTTTAGTGGCTCTTCAAAAAACAGATAAACATGTAAATTATAACTTTCGGCTCGTCCGCCCAAAAGGTTGCCGACTTCTGGCCTAGGGTGATGTCTTTTACAGGGGCCTAAGATGGGCCGTAGCGAATCCTAACTCTGCGCCCGTGCACAATACCTTTTTTAGCGCCCCCTCCCCCATCCGAAAACCGTACAATATTATATGCGGAAATATACCATTTGGCGCCCATTTAGTAGTGCCAGGGCATGATGCCACCCTTTCCTTACCCCACACTACGCCTGTGGCCTAAAAGGGGCTTTTATTGCCAGGTTAGGGTCAATATCCGTAGCCGTTATTTATATATCGTGGTCCGCGACACTCACAGACCTGTCTGAAGAAATCAAGACGTTTTGAGCCTGCCACTGGCCAACATGAATTGATAACACACAAATAAGACTGTGTTGATATTTCTTAGTATCTAGCACATTGTTTAACTGGATACAACTTTTATCTACAATACCTAGATGTACTGTTACGTTCAATTTATCCATGTCTCATGTACAGTGCCGGTCATAGAGTACTGGGGGCCCCGGTAAAGATACCCGCGGGGGTCCCTTATGTGAATGTCACGTGACGAGATCTTTCACTGTTTGGTGTCATCATGCCATGTTGCACTGGTGTCATTGATGTAATAATTAACAACAATAACAATAATAGACTTAACAACTGTAATTCGATACATTGTAAAAAAAGTCTTTTGCAAATCTTTTGCGTATTTAATTTTCTTAAATTACATGTATTAGATTATCATCATTCATTTTTTTAAATTTGTTTGAACCGGTTTATTGGCAAACATTAACGTCTGCCAAAATAATAAAAAAAAGCAAAAACGATAAGGTATTTTGAAATGATTAAAAGTGATCTAAAATGATTCGACATTATCGAATTAGGTCAAGGCCTCACTTAATATATATATATATATATATATATACATCTGTCTAATGTCTCGATAAATTGATTAAGTACCAATCGCTTATATTTCTTGTTAGAGAGAGAGAGAGAGCAACTTGTTTCAACATGAAAGTCGCAGTTATCTGTTTACTACTGTAGTTATGGGTGAGTTGCTTGTTTTGTTTCTACGTTATCAGTAATAATTTATATTTGAACAACAGGTTTTTTTTATAAACCTCACATTTTCAAATTAAAACTTCACGCGGTGAGAGACGTTGATGTGTAAGTCATAATTATATTTTCTACTAAAATATATTTGGGACCGGTGGCCGAGTGGTGTAGCAATATATTATAAGGAATGCAGAAGAGCTGTTTCATTTTTAAAGAATCTCTTCTGTACTCTATCAGATGACATGAAGTTTCTAAATTGTGTATTGTCATCAGACACACGTTCAAAATTTCAAATCGATTGGACTTACAAAAGTGGTGATTTCCAATTTCAAAACTCAGCTATTGATTTTGCCATCAGACAATGCAAAAAGTGTTCGAAAAAGTCTTTTAGTAAAAACCCCAACAATTTACGTGAAAAAATCTCAGCAAAATTTATTTTTTCGTTTAATGTATTTCTATATTTACAGCTTCAGCTGGAGTCATTGAAGCTGGTCTAAAAAGGCAATTGTGTGAGAACCATTGTAACCAGCCGACTAATCGGGCTGTCAATGGTCAAATCTGTGTGTTCTAACGGCTGTGGTCACCACTGCGTTCCCGCTAGGTAAGTTGCTGGATCTCTTTGCAATGTGCGGAAAATTGGTAAAATCTGTGAGGTCGTGAACTCGATCTGCATAATCAAGTTATGGGTTTCTGCATCATCGCCTCCAGTCATCCACGGAGTCTCAAAGGACTGCAGGACGGTCTTTGTGACGGCTGGAAATAGCAAAGTAATTACCAGCAACGATGGCTGCTGGATAAAACCGGATATAAATGACATATAAACGTATCTCATAACATAAATATCTACCTCAGAACATAAGTACCTACTCTCATAACATAAATACCTACTCTCATAACATAAATACCTTCTCTCAACATAAATACCTCGTCACATAACATAAATACCTTCTCATAACATAAATACATTCTCACATAACATAAATACCCATCCCCATAACATAAATACCTCTCACATAACATAAATACCTTCTCACATAACATAAATACCTTCTCCTCATAACATAAATACCTTCTCACATAACATAAATACCTTCTCTCATAACATAAATACCTATCCTCATAACATAAATACTTCATAACATAAATACCTTCTCACATAACATAAATACCTATCCTCATAACATATATATCTTCTCTCATAATATAAATACCTTCTCTCATAATATAAATACCTTTCTCACATAAAATAACACCTTCTCTCAGAACATAAATACCTTCTCTCATAACATAAATATCTTCTCTCATAACATAGTAACTACCAGCAACGATGGCTGCTGGATAAACCGATATAACTGACAAAACTTATCTCATAACATAAATATTTACCCTCAGAACATAAGTACCTTTCTCTCATAACATAAATACCTATCATAACATAAATATCTTTCCTAACATAAATACCTTCTCATAACATAAATACCTACCTCAGAACACTAACATAAGTACCTTCATAACATAAATACCTATTCTCAAAATAAATACCTTCTCACATAACATAAATCAAATACCAATCGGGAACAAACATGTGTTTTGTTGGGAACCATAAGCTTCCTAAGGGGACATTAATTATTCCCAATAAAACCCTCTTTATTTCATATCATCAAAAACTATGTCCAATGACAGATTCTAATAACAACACATTTCTTTAATAAATTCACACAACTGTTACTTTCAAACATCACATTAAAAAAAAACAACTAAGTTCCACATAAACATTTGCACTATCATCTCGATATATCTAAAATGCCAGAATAAGAAGACATGACTTTATCTCTAGTATAAAAACAACTGGTAACCACACTTTTATTTTTAATCATTTTATTTATTATAAATTCTTGCATATGATTTAAGTAATTTTATCCCCATGGTCTGTCTGTCTGTCCGTCTGTCCGTCATCACCCTAGATATCAACAACCATAAGTCCTAGACCCATGATGTATATATCATTTTTAGGTCTTGGCCTCGCCAAGCAAATGGCTTTTTCCATTTCGCGATCTGACCTCTCAGGCCGTAAAAGGGGGCTTAGTACCGTTTTTTGGCTATGTAAGTTATATTAATGAGCGCCTATAACTCAACAAACTAAAGTCCTAGACCCATGATGTATCATTTTGTAGGTCTTGGGCTTGTCAAGTGTACATTAAGTTCATTTTGCGATAGGAATTTGGAGGGCCGGGCTTCAGGGGTCAAGGGGCTTATATATTTATATATACACTTTGTACGTTCAATAGGCCCGTTTATTTGGTGCAAAATACTGCAGCACGTAGTTTCACCAAGATTTATTAAGAAACTCATCAAAATGAAATAGTAAGCTTGTGGCTCTGAGTTCAATTGAAAGTATCAGAGCTATGCAACAATTGACGGAGTTTTCGGACGATTAAATGACTATAATTTCGAATGTTTTCAATTATGAGTCCTATTTCAGTAACCACAAACCACTTGTAAAGTTAGATTTAAGAGAAAAAATAATTTTTTTTCAAATATAAAGAAACGTCTTTATAAATTTTTTTTTACAGATATATGCATTACACAATTGAATTTATAAACATTTCCAAAATTACAAATATTTACTGAAAGTAACATACGTACTGATACATAACAAGAAAAGTATGCTGAAGACGTCCTGTGTCCAGAATGGAACAGGCTTAATTGCTTGTTTAATTGCTATTATTTTTAAATACAAGCGTACGGTTCAAAAGTGCTTTTTCGCCCTTTTATAAATGTCAGTGTTAAAAATATTTTCATTTTGTTTATAGAATGAATAAAATCCAAAAAAAAAAAAATTCAGAGCAGTGTTTATAATAAAAACAAAAATACAGACTAAACACGAATTCAACAAAAACATGATGACAACAAACAGACTATAAGCAACCAAGCGTTTAACACGATAGGCTCATCAGCATGGGCGTATTCATGGGTGGGGTGGGGCGGGGTATTGCCCCCTGCATTTTGAAAATTATAAGAGGGGGCATTTGCTCACCCCCCTACATTTAAAAAAAATGTCATAAAGTTGTTATTTGGCCCTCCCCCCCGGAAAAAATTGCCCCCACCCCTGAAAAATTCCTAGCGACGCCCATGGTCATCAGTACATGTTCCTACTATTGAAAGCCTTATTCCATATTAAAGAGTGTAAACGTTTGAGCAGGGATTTCTTTTACACCACATCTTGAATTATCAAACTACACGTTTTTTCAGCTGAATTTCTCGAGTATGAAAACTAAAAAAAAAGTTTTAACTTGGCAAAGTAATTATAAAATCTAAAAAATTAACTTTAAAAAAAATATAATGAATCCAATCATTTTATTAATAATTCAGCCGATGACGACATTGGACCTTTTTGTTTTTTTCTTCCCCCAGTCAAAAGACAGCGATGTCCACCGGTCAGATGCATGGCCTGTCCTGATGGCTACGAGCTGGACGAACATGGCTGCCAGACCTGTCATGTCGTCCTGCTGAACGATCTCCTGTCCTATGTACATGTGTGCCATGTTCTGTGAGAACGGATTTATGCTATGCCATGGTTGCCATGTGCAGCTGTGCCTTAATGAATGAAACTGATTTATCTGAAATGTGCACAACAAACGATTCAATTAAACTTCGAAATAATCCGGCGCTAAGTCTGTGGACATATTTTATGCGTGTGTTTGTATAATATATATATGTGTGTTTGTTTATGTGTGTGTGTGTTTGTTTATGTGTGTTTGTTTATGTGTGAGTGTTTTTTGTTTATGTGTGTGTTTATTTATGTGTGTGTTTGTTTATGTGTGAGTGTTTTGTTTATGTGTGTTTATGTGTGTGTGTTTGCTTTATGTGTGTGTCGTTTATGTGTGTTTATGTGTGTGTGTTTGTTTATGTGTGTTTGTTTATGTGTGTGTATATGTGTTTGTATATGTGTGTGTGTGCATTTATTACATCTATCAGACCCGTCATAGCGCATTTACGTCTTTTTAGTCTAGATACATAGAGGGAGATAGAGCTGTTTACAAATACATAGATTATTGATCTTTCGAATTTTGTTGTGATACGCTTAATATTTGTTTGTACCAATTATGAGTCGTCAGTGTCCTACTTTTTGAGGACCACTGGTCTAAATGAAAAAGAGTTTGGACTGAGTTATAAAATACTTTGAATTAATTGCGTCTTCATAGTAATGGGCCAGGTTGGACCAACGTTATGTACCACAGGTCACACTTTGAGTTCATATATTTGACGGAGCAGATCTATGGATGCTATAAAAAGAGCCGTAAATTAAATGTAAAAAAAAATATTTCATGTTAACTAGTGGTAGGAGCAAGTAACGTGACGTATTTCAGAATGGGGGGGCTTGTTTGCCTATGTCTACTCTAGATCTCAGTTTAAAAGACCAATTAGCTAGGAATGGAAAAAAATCATGTAATCAATTAGTGAATATGTGTACATCTGAATATACACTTGGTCACATACAGCCCCAGGCGTTATATTTGTAGTTAGTAAAGGGATTGAGGGGGACGGGCGGTTGTGCGTGTAGAGCGCTCGACTGTCGACCGGAGAGTTCTGGGTTCGAACCTTAGTGAGAACCTTGACTTTTTCAGATGATGGTGTAAGTCCCTCAAGTCCACCCAGCTTTTAAATGGGTACCCAGCATGTTGGGGGAGTAAAGGCGGCTGGGCGTTGTACTAACCACACAATCCCTTCATATGCCATATTGACTAAAACAGATGAATTCTACACTTGATCTTGGTTCTTCGATGAGCCCTTAGGGGCTTAAGGAACTTTTTTTTTAGTATAGAGATTTGGGATGGAAGAGAGCGGGCAACATCTGCTTATACATCCTAGAGCTAGAAACAATTTGGCATAGTTAAACATGAACTGATAAACATAGAAGTATTAAACAAAAAGTTTCCATATACATTTCACTAATTGTAAAACTAATATGATATCATACTCTTCAAACGCTTAACAAATTCCATAAATATTTACATGATAAATTACATATGCTTGCATATGAATCATATACATTAGACACACCATTTTTTTTTTGCATAGTTGGTCTTATGGGCGAACGAATGTTTCATACATCTATCAAGGCTGCAGTCGGGGCTAATCTAAGGACTCATAAAACTCTCGCCCAAACAAAGGCCCTTGATCACACAGACTCACACAGGAAACAGCTAACAGTGCACCCCTTTAGAGAGGGACCCATGATTATGTTCGGGCTGCCCCCCCCCCAACCTATACCTTTTATTATTCGGACCAGCATGAAATCTAATTATAAGTGACAGACATTGTTGTTTAAAAATAGCGTGAGAGTCAACATATTTTTTAGAGCATTTCGAAAAAAAATGTCGGTTGTCCCTGTTTTGTCTGCCTGTCCGTCTGTCCGTCATCACCCTAGATCTCAACAACCATAAGTCCTAGACCGATGATGTATATATCATTTGTAGGTCTTGGCCTGCCAAGAAATGACTTTTTTCCATTTCGTGATCTGAACTCCTCAGGGCCGTAAAGGGGCTTCCTTAGTAATTCTTTTTTACTATATAAGCTATATTAATAAAGGAGCGCCATATCTCAGCAACTATAAGTCTTAGACCCATGATGTATATATCATTTTGCAGTTCTGGCCTGCCATGTGTACATAAAGTTCATTTCTGCGATAGGTCTCTGAGGGCCGGGCTTCAGGGCTCATAATACATATTATATATACTTTTTGTACGTTCAATAGCCCGTTCATTTGGTGCGAAATACTGTACATCGGAGTTTCACCAAGCTTTTTTAAGAAACTCATCAAATGAAATAGTAAGCTTGTGTTCTGAGTTTAATTAAAAGTATCAGAGCTATGCAACAATTGACGGAGTTTTCGGACGATTAAATGACTATAATTTCGAATGTTTTCAATTATGAGTCCTATTTGCAACCACTAAACCACTTGTAGTTGGATTTTGAGAAAATAATTTTTTTCATATAAAGAAACGTCTTTATAATTTTTTTTTTACAGATATATGCATTACACAATTGAATTTATAAACATTTCCAAAATTTACAAATATTTACTGAAAGATAGGCATACGCAATTGATACATAACATGAAAATGCGCTAATACGTCCTGTGTCCAGAATGGAACAGGCTTAATTGCTTGTTTTCTTATCTCCTGAAGATTGTCGAAATAAATTTAAATGCGTAAAAGTTTAACTGTGATATGGGGCTGGCTATCTGTCATATTATTACAGATTTAAGCTGAAGCCGAAAAGCAGGTCGGAAGAGGAGTAAATCTACGACTTGTCATTTATTTGAACTACTATTTTTGCTCGTTCTTTTATCCTCACTTCTAAATGATGTAATACCTCCCCCCACCCCAGAAAAAGTCGAAATTCAATATTTTATTAATGCAGTTTGTGTATAGTTAACATTACAATCAGTGGCGTAACGAGGATAACTGCGCCCTATGCACAATACCTTTAATACCTTTTTGTCCCCACCTATTCGAAAACCATACAATATTATATAGAAAATATACCATTTGGCGCCCCCTTATGAGTAGCGCCCGGCATGATGCTCCCTTGCCCTCATCGATGTCTCTAAATTCATAAAATTTTAGCTGAGCACATTTCTCATACTTTTGATAATAACTTATAAATCTTCATATCGCTCCATGGATACAGTAGTTAAACCATTACATACAATAAGTAAAACCATAACATACAATGCAATGAACATTTTTCTTTACATCGGGTGCATGCCTTTATATATTGCGATATTTTTCTTTATTTATGACTAGAACTTTGTTAAATGACATGTAATACTTCGTAGTGTTGGGATCTAATTGGCCCCTGTTTGTCCCTTTGATAGTTTGGGATCACCCCCCCCCCCCATTAAATTCATCGGGTTAGTTTGGGACCTAGCTGTGTCGTGGTGGGGTGTTGCCAAATGAAGTTGGTTCACTCGAGGCCATAACTTACCTAATGGTCGAGGTGGACAACTCTTTTGCAAGGGTCAAATTATAGCGCTTAACTATTCAAAATATGAACTACTTATTGACTATATATTATACTAATTCATGTTCAAAATATGTTCACATAAATGTAACTTTGCATCAATCGTCAAAGTATAATGTTCTATGGCTATGATTTTTAAAATGTAAGAAGTAATGTATAAGATTTCTTAAAGCGCAAATATGTAATAAAGTTATCATAAATAAGCAGCATTTTTTAATACAATTTAAACAATTTTAAATATACTGTTGCGTGTTTATTTGTACGCATTAGTTTGATGACAATAAAGTAATACATGTACATTATAACACCAGCATAATTAACCGTTTTTGATTGCCGTTTTGAAAAAAATATGTTTTGTTGTTTATTTTACTTTTTTACGATTTTTGTTTTGATTAAATTTTGTGTTGTCTCACTTGGGGTGTCTCAACAAATCAATTGTAAGAAAAATGTTTTGAATAAGGTGTCACATGGAGGATAGATTTCCTGTGCAACGCCGGGAATTACAGCCAGTGTTTTTATATGTTTTATGTCAGTAGTTTATAAAGCTTTTTCTTTTTTATTTATTTCTTAGTTTTGTAGGTTTAATTTTGTATTTTATCTATTGTGCACAAAAATATTGCACATTATGTCGTTATAAATTCAAACTTTGCATTTCAAAATAGCAATGTTCAGATTAATTAGTTTGTAAATCAATGGTAATTACATGTTGTCATGGAACTTAATTTACATGTTGTCATGGAACTTAATTACATGTTGTCATGGGAACTTAATTACATGTTGTCATGGAACTTAATTACATTGTCATGGAACTTAATTACATGTTGTCATGTAACTTAATTACATGTTGTCATGTAACTTAATTACATATGTCATGGAATTTAATTACACGCTGTCAGTAACTTAATTCTCTGCATGAACAATAAGACTTCTAATAAATGGTAAGAAAAAACAAAATAACAATTCTAATTAGGAAAATCTTAAGAATTTTTTTTAGCAAATTAGATAAACAAAAGCAAAGGTTGATGTAACATTCTGATCTGTGCAAGAATAGTAATGACCAACTTGACCATTTCAATGTCCGCACAACTTTGGTTATTTTGGTTGTACACATGAACAGATCTGACATTCATCAGCGCCAAGGGCGAATCCCAGCTCACAGTACATCTTGCATGACTGGGGGACAGTCCGCCTTACCTACAGAGAGGTATACTAAAACTATCTCAATGCTGACACTTTCATGTTTCATTAGTTTAGCCACTTAAAATATGAAAAAAGATAAAGAGATATAAGTTGTACATAGTAAAAAAAAAGTAAATACGTTGTTTTCCGAAATTATTAAAATGGCGATAAAATTGTTATTTTCATTATGCATTCTTCTTTCTTTTTTTTTTTTTTTAGAGAAAATTGCCAAAAAACATGACAAATTAGTAAATGCAAATAAAATTGTCTAAATTTCCTCTCATTTTAATTATCATTTTCTTTTCTTCACGTAACAGGAATGTTGAAGCTGTGGAAAACCGCCATTGAGGTTTAAATACCGCCAACGAGTTTAAAACCCGCCAAATGAGTTAAAATACCTCCAATAAGGCAAAACCCGCCAAATGAGTTTAAATAGCGCCAATGAGTTTAAAACCCGTCAAATGAGTTAAAACCACCAACGTCAAGGGCCACACCAATGATGCAATAATTGCCAATGAGTTTAAAACCCGCCAAATGAGTTAAAAAAACCCACCAACGTCAAGGGGCCACCAATGAGTTTAAATACCCCAATGAGTTAGAAACTCCGCCAACGAGTTTAAATACCGCCCATGAGTATAAACCCGCCAAATGAGTTTAAGAAACCACCAACGTCAAAGGGGAAAATATAATGGTCCTCAAATAAAAAGGTCTTGTAGGATAACACTTTTTTAGGGAGAACATACTTTAAAAGAGAAGGACCGCCCCAGTAAAAGATAATTGGTGGTCATCTTGATTGTCTATGATGTAAACTCAACGTCCTGGCCACAATTCGACTGGGTTGAAGCTAGGATGCAGGAAATAATAAAACTGACCCGATAATCAATAATGATTCCGTCTTAAATGGAGGTCAAATGATAACATCTGTTATAGGAATTAGATCTGAATTGTTATCATCAGACCAGAGGCACGGGTATTACTAAACCGCTAAATCCGTTGCCGTAGCTACCTGGCACTGGCTGGTATGTTTGACCACATCCGTTCGATCTACATTCAGTGCCTGGTTGACATGCTGAGATCAGGCCGTCTCTGTCGCAGGTCACTGTTAATACCCGCTGACACTGAGTCTGTTGTTATCAAAGCACAGCAGCGAATAATATCAACACCGAGACATGAATGATGCATATCAATATAAAACAATATAGCCATAAATTAACTAGTCTTTATATTATCACAACAAGCGCATAATTTATGATAATACAAGCAGCATCCATACAACAGAAATGACGTCAATGTACCCAACATTTTCTGTCATTGTTATAATATAACACAAAAACATATTACACATTTCTGACCCTCGCCACTTTATATATACAAATACATATAAAAATTCATTATCTCATTCCATCAAATTATATATATATATATAATAGAGCCGCCCTTATGGCGCCGGGCAACAATATAGCCCCCCCCCCACCTTTAAGTAGAAAAAAGACATAAAAAAATAGCTACGTGTGTAAAATGGCGGGTTTTCGTAGCAGTGGCCGTTAAGTCCGCCTCTGTCTGCTTCACACCTCCATATTTGAAAAAACGTTTCGAATGCAAATTTCTTTTTATGTATGGAACATTGGTCATTAGAACAAATGTAGTTTCGTTAACAGATTAAAATCATCAGTTACAGTACCCCCCTCCACGTACACAATTACGCACACACACATGTATATCTCTATACTTATAAGAGGTATTTGTTGTCTGTCTGTCTGTCTGTTCCCCATAACTCAAGATCCAGACAAACAAATAATGTGAAATTTGTTACACATACACATATAATTACATGGGGAAGGTTATAGGACAGGTTTCGTTTCATATCGATGGGTAGTTTAATTGTAATTAGTTTTTTTTTATTTTACTATTTTACTATATTAAAGTAATCTCGACGGCGGCATAAATAAAATATCTCTGTGACGTCATTTCCTATGATCGAATAGAACTTGCGCGCTGGTGCTGTATTGTGCCTTTGTGATGCAAAGAATTGTTGATGCTGCTTTTTCATATGCTCTCTGATGTGTATATTGAGGAAGGTAAAGAATGAAGAAGGATTTTAGAAGAAGTGTGAAACCATAATAATAAGTATATATATATATATATAGGTATATACATAGAGAGAGAGAGAGGGGGGGGGGGAGGGAGAGAGAGATAAAGAGAGAGAGAGGTAGTAGGGGAGAGAGAGAAAAGGAGGGTAGGAGGGAGGGCGGGAGGGGGTGGGAGAGAGAGGGAGGGAGGGGTTGGACAGGGGAGAAAAGGAGGGGGAGAGAGGGAGATGGGGAGAGGGAGGGGGAGAGGGAGCAGGGAGAGGCAGAGAGAAAGGAAGGGAGGGAGAGAGGGGTAGGGAGGGAGAGAGAGGGAATGAGGGAGGGAAGAAGGGGAGAGAGGGAGGGAGAGAGAGAGAGGTGGGAAAGGGGAGGGAGGGAGAAAGGAGGGGGAGAGGGATTAGGGAGAGGGGGAGAGGGCGGGAAGAAATAGGGAGGGAGAGAGGATGGATAAATGGGAGAAGAGATAAAGAGAAAGAGGGGGCAGGAAGGGAGAGAGAGGGAAGGAGGAGGGAGGAGGATGGACTGGGGGAGAGAGGGAGAGGGGGAGAGAGGGAGATGGGAGAGGACGGAGAGATTTGAGAGAGGGAGGAGGGAGACAGGAGGAGGAAGGAGAGAGGGGGAGGGAGGGGATAGGGAGAAAACAGAAGGTAAACAGAAAACCTTATTTTAAACCAGGGCAAAGTGCCGAGTACTTGAAACTAGTATATATACGTGATATGTGAACTTCCCCTTAATAGAGATAAATCGTGTATAATGTAAAGATGACATATCGAATTGTTTTGTATAGACCTGTCGTGAGATATTCAAATATCACACACACACACACATGAAATAAATGTTCTACACATCATTGCCAATTAAAAAAATCTATTTATAGCTCAACAATCAACTTACCCACCAATCAATAATAAACAAAAGAAATCAAGAAAAGTTTCATTTTATACACGCTTCACTTGTTGTCGCTGATGTTACTTACGTTAATGTCTGTTATTTTTTTTTATTCACTTTCCTTTTTATGGCAAACTTAAATAGCAAAATAAAACTATTCAAAGATAAGGCTGTTGCTCTATGTCAACACGCTGACACAGAATGCACACACACACACACACACACACACACACACACACAGTCACGTGACTGTGATGTGTTAGGTCGATCTCTTCTATTAATACAGTATTGACACTGGGTGAACTCAAACCAGTGGGCGCGCAAGAAGATTTTCTTATGTACTGTCTTCATTACACAATTCTATCCCAGCCCGAAATGGACGAATGGATTTGGGAGTGGGGCACCACGAAGGCCATTGGTTTGTGTGACGCCCCTGTATGATTATTACTTACTGCCGTATAAAGTGCATTTGGCAAATTGGGCCCTAACCCTTACCCTATAATGATAAAATGTTGCACTGATGAAATGCTGCAATGATGAAATGTTGCAATGATGAAATGTTGCAATGATGAAAAGTTGCAATGATGAAATGTTGCACTGATGAAATGTTGCACTGATGAAAAGTTGCAATGATGAAATGTTGCACTGATGAAATGTTGCAATGATGAAATATTGCACTGATGAAATTTTGCAATGATGAAATGTTGCAATGATGAAATGCTGCAATGATGAAATGTTGCACTGATGAAATGTTGCAATGATGAAATGTTGCAATGATGAAATGTTGCACTGATGAAATGTTGCAATGATGAATGTTGCAATGATGAAATGTCTCGTATGATGAGGTGTTCAGTCACCCGATCGAACATACAACCTGACCAAGTCCAGGTAGTGGTCATATAGATCCAGTGTGCCCGCGGTTCTCGACAGGTGAAAGCGTACCCCAAGGAGGTACGCTGGGACACATACTTTTCATTTGAAACCACCAAGACTTTTGAAGAAGGTCGCCACTTGCTGTTTGACTCATCAACAAATCACGTGCCCAGGTATCGCATCAGAAAAGTAATCTCATTCTGTTATGAGACACCTTATCATTGATAAATCTTAGTCACTATTCTTTTAATGGACTCCTTTCCAAACAGTTTTTCATTTTATGTTTTATGATGACGAGTTATAATAAACAAGCAATTAAGCGTGTTCCACTCTGGACACAGGACGTGTTAGCGCATTTTTGTGTTATGCATCAGTACGTATTTTAGCTTTAAAATATTTGTAAATTTTGAAATGTTTATGAATTCAATTGTGTAATTGTAAGACGTTTTCGAAAATAAAATTATTGTGGCTGAAGAATAAATACTCTATCATGAGAACACGTGTGACGTCAAATCAGGTGAAAACTATTACGCGCTGCAGTATTTCGCACCAAATGAATGGGTTATTGAACGTATAAGGGTAAAATAATAAATATGAAATGGCATAATTATTAATATAGCTTAAAATAGTAAAAAACGGTAAAACTGATGTCCACCTCAGATCGCAAAATGAACTTTTTGCTGCACATTGGCAGGCCAAGACCTACAAAATGATATATCATGGGTCTAGGACTTATGGTTGTTGAGATCTAGGGTGATGACAGACAGACAGACAAAACAGGGACAATTTTTCTTTATCAAAAATGCTCTAAAAAAAGACACGCGAGTGCTTGCCAGTAAAAATTTAGTAGATGGTTTATTTCATTGTTATACACATTATTATAGTACATAATACAATATATCGTTCTGAAAATTAACTCAGAAAATATTGCCAACCCGGCAGTGCCGAGCCTTTGATTTGGGGGCCCAGGGGCTTGGCCTCTTTTGGGGGCCCTGCATTTTGACATTTGACACCATAACATAAGATATTGTACTTAATATTTAATGAAAAAATGTTGTAGCCATCCTCAAGTTGGGTCCCGCGGGAGATAGAATCCTTGTGTGTTTTTATCTGACCTTCAATTAACATAAAAACATATTCCATCAATCCAGTTGAGGCCGCAGACGCAGCAGAAAATATCATATGTTCTTAAAAAAGAAAGAAATATCAAAGTTTTAAACAGTATAGTTCTGCAGTTTTCAGTAAGTCGAACCTAGGGATTTGTATTTTATTTCTGGGGCCCCCTGATTTTGCAAATGAGACAATGAACTTAATATTTAGCTGTTAAAAAATATTTTGGGGGCCCCTCAATGTGGGGCCCGGGGGGACTCTCTTCTGCCTGACCCCTCCACCACACTCAGGCTCGTAGCCATGCTTCTGGCTTTCTGAGCCCCCTCGTGCATGACCTGAGCCCGCCCCCCCCTGTGCATGATTTGAGCTTTTTAATAAAATTTTAACAATAACCGCCATAATATCAATCATTTTGTTTAATAAATCAATAATAAAAAAATCCTAAAGTTTATATTTTGGCAATCATCCAGGCCATTTTTACTTACATATATAGCTTATCTAATTTTCGAAAATAAAGATTGAATCTTATTGAAGTTCACTTGGGTATTTTTGGCAGCATTGGCATTTGATGTTTCAACAGCCGTATTTGAGAGTAGTTTCTCAACCTCACACGAATGCTCACGCCATATCGTAGATCAAATGTTACAAAAGGTCTAAGCAATCTTTGGTCCTGTTTGCATTTTAAAAGCATTTAACAGATTGGTTCAATTTGAAGCTTTTTTTAGACAAATTCAGTAAACCGCCAATAGTTTGCAAATTTGAAACGTTTGATAAGTTCGCAAACTGTAATAGTTTTAGATATTGATATCTTCTGAGACAACTATGAACTTAAATAAGCTGATAAAATAACATTGACTTCTGACATCAGTTAATACATTTGTATAATAAAATAATAAAGTACAAAGCGCGTGATTTCTTGAGTGATGTTATTTAATTTGCAAATTTAGTTTTTAGCACAATTCATTTTATTTTAATCTTAATTTGATATCATCTAAATATTAAATATTTAAACTTCAGTATTTTGGCACATAAATTTACATTAACATCAGATCCACCACTTTCGAATAGTTAGTTTTTACGATCATGCATGTAAAACATCATAAAATATGCAGGAATTAAAAATTTTATGAGTGTTCACCTTATTAAAATGTGCACATATAAATAAAGACATTATGCAAAAAAATCCAGCTAGATGCATATTTTATCCCTAAGAACAGCTACAGGCATCACATTTTTTAGTCATACATAGACACTAAATATAACTAATGTTACATATTTTAGGCAACCCGCAGTAGTGAAATTTATAATGTTTATATGATCATCATAGACAAAAATTCGGGTTTTGAGAGTTATATAATGGATCTTTATCAGAATTAAGGAAAAATATAGAAAAAAATTTCTGTTGAGTATTTCTATTTCTTTTCAAAAAATAAACAAACATTGTCTTCTATTTTCCTAGCAAAAATGTCTATTACTATTAGCGTTCTTCCACTGTTTGGTGCACTTCAAGTCTTCCTCTTAATGGAAATGTAAACTGTATATTTTTATTAGTATGTCATTGCAGCGATACATATAAAATTTGTGAGGTACAAAGTATGTATTTTTTAATCTAGTAATAATAACAAATATTACAATGTAGATTTAGACATTTATTATAGTGGTAGAATAAGAGCAATATAGATTGGCAGATATTTTATTTGTTTAAATAAATGATAGTGAAATTTGTAAAAAAAAAATTTTCTTTGTAAATAGCTAGTATTACTGCAGTCTAAGCCGCCTATAGGCCCTATTGAACTTATAAAAATAAATTAGAATATTAAAGAATTTCTCCACCAATGACCCATTAAAAAAATTTGACTTAAAAAAAAAAAGCTTTTGTCTTATTTTAATTACTAATTAGTCATAGTGAAATATGAGCACATCCCACATACTTATGGGTGAATGTTGGAGATATACATATGTGCAAATAATGGAGACTCACATAAGCTATTAGTGGAGAAACACATTCACATATCATCATATGTGGTAATAGTCTTAGTCTTTTTCTTATTATAATTTGGGGATATGTTAGTGAGCCTGGCGCTGGGTGGGTACCTACTGCAATCCCCTCTCGTCAAACCAGCATCTTTTGATCTCAGTAGTCACAGGACCAAAAAGGCTCAGGGTAGATGGCAATTTCACCTCATAATGTTCGTGTTTTTTTATTTTTTACTCATAATTTTAATAAATATGTATCAGTTATTAATATGACTTGTTTCCTTACTTATGAAACTTCTCATTTGCTTGATGCAGATCAAAATTGCTTTTATATTGACTGATGGCATGTGCGCGATTTTCAAAGTAATCGAAGTTATTTTCATCAATGTGCTCCGAAACTTTGGTCCTGTCGACGAATCTTTTCCCCCTACCTAGTGAGGAAATACTGGGAGATGGTTTCTCCTTGTGTGATAATGATTTAATTCGTATTGGTTTTAATGTGCTTGTTAAAGAGCCTTTTAATCTCTGATTTATATAAACATTTATATTACATGATAATAATGAAAATGTCGACGGGTATACATTTAAATAAGAAAACAGTTTTGGAAACATAATTGTTTTTCTAACTTATATTTGTTTATATTTTTTTAGATTATTATAGATTACTTGCTCGTTCTTAAGATTTTCGTTTACTTTCTGCTAATGATTAGCACGTTGCCAGGTAGAAAAGATTTAATGCCAAAAATTTGACTCATATTTATTATTGTTCAACCAAAGTAAAAAGGTAGCCCTTCTTACCCCCCCCCCCCCCCAACTTTGGCCCCTTCCTGGTTTTCGATTTTTTTTAGAAATAACATCTTTGCAAAAATGTTAGCTTACAAGTCATAATAATGTAACAACATTGAACATACTGGTAATAATAATTCCCCAAACAATGAAAGCTATGAGTTAAAATATTTAAAAAGTGAGTTTTATAAAAGTTTTACATTAGGCCGCCACCTTAAAGTCTTTGTTTGCTCTTTAGCATCCTTGAAAATCTATGAAAACCAGTGCCCCTCTCCTCAACTGTTTAGCCAATTTATTGCAGATTTCATACAGCGATTGATATTACCCCAAAAGCAAATGTTTGGGTTGCTTCCTCCCAGGCCCGTAGCGTGCGGGGGGGGGGAGGCTCCTTTGCGTTTTGTCTGGCACCCTCTGCTTATTTGCTCTACTTAGTAAAATGTATTACCTGCCCCCCCCCTGCTATTGCCTGGCCCCATGCTGTAGAATGCCTGGCCCCTGCTGTAAAATTTTCACGCTACTGGGCTGCTTCCTCCTAGCCCCGACCAAACTCAAGCAGCATTTTGAATAATTAGCAAGTAATTTAAAATTAAAATGCCTGCCCAGGAGTTTAAAATTGAATGTCATCTTCAAGAGTTATCATTTTATGATTTTAAAAGCTACAACTACAAGAGACACCTCATTATTATGTACCAAGAATTTAGCTATATTATTATTTATTATATTGTTAACGTTACATTTTGAATAAGAAGCTGATGGAATGGACATTTTTCAATCTATGAAGTATTTTAGATGTCCACCCAGGGGAAATACCTGTTTAAAGATTTCATTTTTTATTTCATTATTTGAGTATCTGTCATCGGTTTGCCCTTGAGCCCATGTTGGTTAGATGTAGCTGTGAACTAGGCATAACTATCTTTTTGAACTTCTTTATACTTCTAGGTAGACACTTTTTCTCAGATAAAAACTCAGAGACTCAAGAATATTTTCAACTGTTTAATTATTTGTTTCACTGTCACCCTCAACCTGGACTGGTGGGTAGCCAACAAATTTAAGGTGGATTGTGTTACAATTGTAATTACTGTTAAAAAGATTTTATTCTTAAAAGTAAAAAAGTAAAGTTCCCTTAGCCCTAATGGGCCAGATGAAGTGTAGAATTCATCCGTTTCTATAACCTCGGCATATGAAGGGATTGTGTGGTTAGCACAACACCCAGCCGCCTTTACTTCCCCAACTTAAAGTCAGGTACCCAATTAAATTTCACCAGGAAAAATTCCCATGGTTCTCACCAAGGATCGAACTCAGGTCTCGCGGGTCGACAGTCGAGTATCTACACCACTCAGCAATCCGCCCCAATCCAGCAACTTTATGAGGGTGCAACCAAGCTATCCATCAAAGAATGTTAACAGACAAAGAGTATATAAAAACCAGAGTACGTCAATGATGGTCAATGTTATGGTCATAAACTGGATTACGATGAAAAAAACCAAAGTCACAAAGGCTGGGATACCAATGGTCTTTGACTAGTGCTTAAAGAATCTAAATTTTGGGGATGAATCATGTCTGTTAGCCTAAAAGCAGCAGTACACGCAGTACAAACTAGCACAAGAAGCTGTCACATCAATACAGATTAGAGTCATGTACTTACTTAGCAAAAGTCAGACACCAATCCACCTTTGAATTATATCTCAGGGAAATTCTACCTAATTTCGGAGCAATGTATCTGACCCAGATCAGATGAAGATTATAAAAGATCAGTGACTAAGGGCAAATCAAGAACCCAATGATCAACAAATATAGAGAAAAAATTTACATGGATTGGCCATTCTCTCAGGAGCAGCAGAAAGATATTAAAAGATTGACACTAGAGTGGAATACTAAAGAAAAGAGAATGGCCAGCCACCCAAACACCACCAGGAGATGGTCTCATGAACTATATAACCTGACATGGGGATCTGATAAGGGCCTTCCAAACAGCATGCAATTTATAAGGAATTAATTTAAGTCAATTGAAAAGAAAAATTTCAAAATAAAAAAAATAACAAGATCTGGGCACTTACAAAGCAAATTACTTTGTAAGGCATTTTGGGAAAAAAAATAAACTCGGGAAATTCCCTGATTATTATCTTTGTTTTTTTTTTTTAATGATTTCCGTGTATTAAAAGAGGACATGTTGCTTAAGGGTTTCCGACAATTTTCTTATGCAATGACCAAAATTATGAATCATGAAACCTTGTCAAAAGGTAACTTGTAATTATTTTCAACTTTTTTTATATGCATATTAATGATTTTTAAATCTTTGGATTTGCAGTGGTTACCTAGCACTGGATTTATTGCCATTATATCATTCATCTTTTATTAAACACTTATCTATAACTTGAAAAAGTGAAAAGAAAAAATATATAAATGTTGACTGATAATAAAATTTTATTACCGGTACAAAAAATAGTTTTAATATAATGCCATCATCAAGATATAATTTATATATAATAGTAAATATAAATGCACAAAATTCAAAACAAAATTGTAATATGAACTCTCCCTGGAGATAATTAGGTATTTCAGCATTCTCTAATTCTCAACTATCAAACCTAGAGTAATGGGAGGTCAGGCAAGATAACCTAAAAGTTGGATTGACAAAATTTCTTTGAATATCCCTTCCTGCAGTTTTAAACCAAACCCAGATAGTTTTTAATATTTACACCTCTTAGATAAGGCTAGAACTATACTACATGTTTCAATTTTGGTTAGAAAAAGGAAGTCCATAAATATGATGTACATATTTTTAAGATAAATTTAATAATGTCTAACATAATTGCAAAAAAAATAAAAATCATGTACACCATATAAATTAATTACCAATACATTTAAAATGAGCAAAAAAGTACCATAAAATAAAGGCTTAATTCTTGCAAAGATGGTTTACTGTTTATTGATAAGTGTCGAAAATTCTAAAGAATTTTGTCTAAAAATCTTAGCTTTCAAGTAAAATTTGGTCCTCATTTCACTCCTGTAAAATTATATTTTAACTAGGGTGGATAGTTGAGAACCTATAGCACTATAACTATTTTTATAGTAAACACAATTATTCTTAATTTGTATGCGCAACATGGAAGTAAATCTATTTTAAACATCAACAGTTATTTTATATAAAATCATTGTAAACATCTTTATAAAAAAAGATGATAATGCCATGTAGAAAATGTTCAAGCTGTTATATAAAGTAACTAAAAATTCATTTTTTTTTTCAACACTGAAAATAATTCTTCAAAACATTGATACAAAAAATATACCTAAAAAGTATAAAAATAGAATAAAAAAAATTAGAACATTATCAGAGTTTAGACCAAAGATTAACCAGTTACTTTTGCATCCATTGTTTAAAAATATCCTCCATTTTTTGTCTACTTGATGGATTTCCATTGTTAACTGTTGGAATAATTTTTCTAGGCTTTAAGAATTGCACAAAATGTTTAAGTTCCAAGAAGCTGCTGTGTTCACTGTAGGGGACGCCTGGAATTAATATAATGTGTCATAAATTAACATGAAATAAAAATTACAGATAAAATGAATAAAATAAATAGTAATGCTAGTAATAGAGATATGACAGTGAAAGATATATCTCAAAGGTAACAAATAATATTATAAGAAATAGTATATTTGCAGAAGTCTACTATTTTGAAAGATGTAGTTCATGTAATATTGAATTGAATTTAAACCTTTCTCTGTCAACATCCAACCCATTTTTGACTCATATGAGACAAATTGCAACATTATATACACTATGTTTTTTTTAAATTTGAGATTGATATAATTTTCTCTCCTACCAACATATTATGTACGTTTTTATGAAAGACCTGAAAGAATAAGATATTACATCTAAATCCTATCAAAAACCAGTAACTTATTTGGACAGTTTTTGTTGTGCCCTGCTACATCCTCAACAGTAAAAAAAATCCAAGGTGGATATGGATAACGTTAAAACATACCAATCAAATAGCACCCAAAAAGTCCTCAAATCACCCTTAATGGCCTCAAAATTTGTATTACCCGGTAGTTTGGTCCTTTTATATTTTTGCTCCTCTGTTACTATGAACTAGATAAAACAAAATTCAAATTTTCTCTTAGGAGATTCTCTTTTTTAAGAAAAAAAATTAGGTTCATATTGAATGAAAACATTTTAATCATTTAATAATTTTTGTTTGCATTGCCTAATATGTCCAAGCTACTAATGTTTCAACGATTTAATATGATCTATTTCTAAACAAAAATGTAAAATTCTCAAAGTAAAGCGCAGCAGTCTTTGTTATTTGTCAATAAAATGTATTTAAATTATTTACTAATCCCGTATAAAAGAAAACCTCTTAAGACTTTTTAAATACTTGGAGTTTTATGGCTTACAGATGTTTTGCAAGATGCGCAAAATTTTAAAATATCATTTTACAAATTGAGAAAATATTTTTGTAAAAAACAATAACTGGATATAGGAGCAAGGTATTGTTTTAAGAGTGGCACATAATTGCTGCTTATTCTATTGAGCATGAGGGCTTTCTATAATCACTCTTTGGCTGATTGTTCTTCTCTTCTATGCTAAGTCACACTCAGCATGCTTCAATTGTATAGACACATCTATGTAAGTGTAATAGCAGGCCCGCATTTAGTCTGGCCCCCTCTGCTTGTTTGCTCTACTTAGTAACATTTATTTCCTGTCCACCCCCCCCCCCCTGCTATTGGCCTGGCCCCTGCTGTAGAATGCCTGACCCCTGCTGTAGAATTTTCACGCTATGGGGCCGTGTAATAGTGTTGTAACTATTTTGATGTGTAGCCAAAACCTTTCAGTATCCGTCACTAGCTACAAATACTGATTAATATTATTTACTTTGAAATGTTTTCTTGTTATCAAATCAATCAGGGTTGAAATTTTTGCTATCATGAGGTAATGGTCTAATTACATTCTCAAATTAATTAGAAAAAAAAAGTTTACAGTGCAGTAGGATGAAATTTCTATAGGTGTGTCTGTTTTGAACATAAATTTTAACATTAAAGAAACCACTAGAACAATGACCAGTGAGGACTATCATAGGTATCCAATTTGTTGACAAATAAATCAGAAAAAGTTATACATAGACTAAGAATATCCAGTGCTGACAATCAAATATGACTAATTCTGGTAATTGCAGGATCTGCATCAAACGGAACAATAGTCTGAGCAAAACATAAAATCATTTTGGCTATATTTCTAAAAAATAACACTTAACTAATTCATTTAATAAAGATAGCTTTCTAGCTATTACCGTAAAGAGTAATGTTTTTCATGCTCCACTTAGGCTTCAAGTTTTGTAATGAATCCAATTTTTCCTGGTGAGTCCAACCTGTTGGCTGAAAAGCAATGATGGAGTCAAATTGTGGATATTTGCTGTGGTGTTCACTTAATGCCTGGAACAAATTCACACATTTTCTTAAAAGCTTTATAGTAATTAGAAAAGAATATTCAACAGTATATGAATAGGTAGTCCAAACCTATGTAAACTACTACATATACTAATAAATACAGCTCAAGGCTCTTAAGTTACATTTACTCAGTTTTCATTCACTTAACCAGTCACAATTCATGTATGATATAATATATATACGGTTTTAAACTTTATTCAAAATACCCTAATAATATTGTGAGTTTATTTTGGTGGTTTACAAAAATTAGAATTGAATAAGGTCACCAAGTCTTTCAGGTGTACATTTTTTTCTTATATTTAAGGCACATATAGAATATAACAAATATTCTGTCTATAAGTAATCCAGTCAATTTTTATGCATTAAAAAAAATTGATGAAATGTCAAGTTTGAGGCATAACAATATCTTTATTTAATTAAAGTAGCGAGTGTTGTTTATGGGTTATTATTTGAATGCTGTATTAGTTTGAACCGTGGGTCATTCATAGGATATTGACTTCTGAAAATGGGACTTTTAAAGAAGTTTCAATGAGACTTTAAAAAATTTTATTCAAGATATACACATACGAAGAAATTCGATACATGTATATGTGTATCCACTGTTTTGAAACAACAAGCTCTTTTCAATAAAACAAATACATGTACGTTGTGTGCATACAAATTTCAATTTTGAATAATATGAATGCTATTATGAATAACATTAATAAAAGAAGGTTTGAAAAATAAAAGTAAATATATATATATATATATATACACACACGTATATATAAAACAATTTTTACAATCATTAAGCATAAGAAACTTGAAGAAATGTATATACTTTAGTTTTCTTTAAAAGTGAATGCAAGCATGAAATAAAAATCATTGAGATAAAACTAGAAAGCAAAAAGTTATAAACTGTATGTAGGTAATGTACCATATATGTAAGTATATAATAAACGTACAATGGCATTATATAGCAAATTAAAATATCTAATTTCAGTTGGAAAATTTTATATAAAATTGTGCTATATACAGATAACTGTGAAAATTTTAAGCTAAAGCGTTGCCTTTTAAAGTGTGGTTACAGAGAATAAAACGAGCTGCATAGAATACAGTTTTAAAAAATATTTAAATGAATGTAATAAAATTTCTTCATTGATTAAATACAAGTACATAAGGAATACATATTAACTTAAACCCACCTATGTGCTACATTTTAAATATTCTCAACAAGGCCAGGGTTGCTATGACAACAGAAGTGCAAAATAATGGCTTATAACTAACATTAATTATTCCCCACTGATTAGCAAATACCGTGAAACTTTTTTAACAAACAAATTATTTAATATATGATAAAATATTTACTGATTGATTTAGTTTTCCCATAGGCAACACATGCACTTGTCCTTTCGACCAGTCAAGAGTTAACCTAGATTTGAGATCTTCATCATCAAGACAGTCTAAAACTTTTTTTTTATCCCTCAAAACACATATCTTTGAATCTAGAACATTAGCTATGGCTGTAAAAAATAAAAAAAAAAATCATATATTTAACAGAATAATTGTCTTACGAAGTAGGTTTTTTTTTTAGCACAATTGTTTAAAAGTCTCAGGAACGAAATCAGTGGTCAGCTAGGGAAGGGGGCGTGTCAAAGTGACCAGGTAGTTGAATCATTCAAGGGACAGACGACCATGTCAGATCACTAGGAGGGGACGTTAAATTATAGCAGGCAATGGGTGAGCACTGGGACCCAGGGGAAACAAATACCTGTAGAAGAAATACCACGTTACATGGGGGGGGGGGGGGTGCAGGTTTATTTTCAATTGTCAGTAAATTGTAGGGGAGGTTAGATTTATTTAGAAAGGCCGTTACGGTGGAATTTACATGGGGTGAAAATGTTTCACAAGAAAGTTTTATAGGTCCCCTGTTTACGTGTTAATCTCTTTCCCATCTCCCAGAACTGTCACATAAATTGTCCTGAGGGTGTGTTAGTTGGGGACAGCAGTAGTTATGGCTTTTACAACAATATGCAGTGTTAATAATGGGTAAAAATTTTTGTTTAGAATTTCTCTAATTAGACAGTGGTGTTCCTGTGTGTTTGTTGAATGATGCTAGACAGTAGTGTTCCTGTGTGTTTGTTGAATGATGCTAGACAGTAGTGTTCCTGTGTGATTGTTGAATGATGCTACTACATCATCCTGGAAAAAAATTAAACCCTGCTAATTAAAATACATGAAGGTCCTGACTATGAAAAAATACAAAAAAAATAAAAACCTTGAAAAATTCTCTCTTTTCCAATAGTGTAAGCACCACACACAATCAACGTATTGGGTTTTTCTGTAACATGGTTTAGCACCAATTCTACAACAAATTCTATAACTTCAATTTGTGGTGGAAAAGCATAAGATGGGTCGCAGTACCTGTGATGAAATTAAAATACATAATTTTTTAAACATCTTCTTTCATCAAGTAAAAATGAGGCTAATGGATGCAATATATAAAATAGTGCTCTCACGTTGTGTCTAAATAGAGTTCAGAAATGGTAACATTTTGTAACATTTTATATTGCTCCATCTCAATACAGGCTCTGAAATCTCCTGTATGTAATATTTTCTTGCCACCTGGTATCTCAAATAAAATTATTACAGCTCCAGGACAACTGAAAAAAAACAAAAAAAAACAAGAATTTTAGTTGGAAGAATCAACAGCAAGTAAACAGCACAAGAAAATAAAAGTACAATATTTTTTTTTTTAAATCTTACTGATTAGCTTCCATTAATGTTAAAGTGATGCCAGCTATTTGGCAGGGCTGCCACAATGGCAATCGGTTAATCCACTTGTTGTCTATTCCTAGTCTATGTTCTACAAGATTTCCTGTCACCTAGCAAGAAATTCAACAGTTATCATAAATATGTCTTTGTAACGTTTTATTAAAAACTAGACTGCACTTATAGTAATTAATGTTGTAAATGGAACCAAAATAAAACAAACAAATGCACATTTAATGGTTTCTGATAAACTTTAATTCTGACTTAACATTTTTTGTAAAGATCTGGCCATATTTTATAAGGCAATACAGGAACCAATGATGTAAAAAAATTTTTTTTACATCTGTCTAGAAGGTATAATGACCTTCACAGTCAAAAGTTAACAGTATTGTCTACAGGGTTTGCTTTTTACATTGCAGCACAAGGTGGGGGTTTTGAGAATGAAACTATTAAAAATAGTAGGGTTAAAGAATTAAGATTATATCCCTTCAGGGATTCTAAAGTTCAAGTGACTATCACTGTTTTCTCTAAGCTGTGAACCAATCGTGCGCACACTTAATGGAGCGCACAAATGTATCATTATATTTCACACAAAATTTGAGTTTCCAATTGAAGTTGCACACAGCCAATTTCTTTTTCCACGCACAGACTTTGGAAAATTAGAGGGAAAATCACGGAACAGATAAAAAACAACAGTGAATAGGATTTAAGGGAGGGTAAATAAACAGATCTACCTACTATTTGAAGAATTAAATAACTAATATCTTTTAATAAAGTCAATCAAATAAAAAAAAATAAAAGTCTTAAAATTATCACAAGTGAGAAAAAAAGTTAACAGCTTACTTGGCTACAGTAAATTGGCTGTGTGAATTTTTTAGTAAGCCCTCCATAATGATCATAATGAAAATGTGTCAGAATATATGCCTGACAGTCAGGTATCACTCCATATCTGAATGCATCAACAGTAATAGCAGTGCCTGAAAATTTGTATAAATGCTCAACAGTATTATGCTTTTACTTTGTTTTTTTACATTTACTATTACTTTCTTTCTAACAGATAAAATCTTGTTAAAAAAAAGACATGCAATTTATATATTTAACTGTACAGGTGTAAGATAAAAATATAGATGCAGTTATTTCATACTGGTTCATGTTTAGAAGAAAAAAAATAGCCAATAATATTTTCCATGATCTGTTGTGACAATAAGAAAAAAAGAAGAGTGTGTAGCAATGTTAATAATCAAGCTTACCTGGAATTTTTTTATAAAAAGGGCACACCTTTTTCCCTGTTGGATTAACTTCTGAAGATAATCTGCTAGAACAAAGTTCTGGAAAACCTGGTGAAGTTATGTCAGCTTTTGAAAGTGAGTCTTTTTTTTGGGTGTGTAAATCTTTACGAGAGGAGATATTCCAAAATACATTTTTATTTGCTGTAGATAAATCTGACTTCATAGCATTCATAGACTTTTCTTTTAATCCATATTTTGGCTTAAAAAACGAATACAGAGACATCTGCTTGTTAATAGCAGGGTTGTTAGATTTTACTAAGTCAGCAGATAGCTGTGCACTTTTACCAATAGATGAGCAAGTATTGTTATCTCTTTTTAAGTCTGTTGCTTCAACCAGATGATTAGCATCTGTTTTATCAATCACACTTAATGAATCTGTATCTGAGTCAATAAAGAAACCATCTGGGTTATTATCAAGTGAATCAGTTTCACAGATCAATTGATCTGATTGATCGGCTTTATAACTTGAGCACAATTTAAGTACATCTTGCTGACCTATTCTGTCTTCATTTTCAGTCTCAATATCAACATCAGTAATATAGTCCAGGGCAGTAATATTTTTAACATTAACATTGCTATTTTGTATTGGAGAAGCTTCATGTGTATCATAATTTAGTTCCTTAATGGCTAGAGAGTCTGAATGGAACTCTGTCTTGTCCTTTTTCTCCGCTTTACATTTTTTAATGACCATTTCCCCTTCAGTGGTTGATGTTTCACCAAGTGTTGAATCAGAACTCTTTCTTTTTGAATTTCGGCTGGGACTACTGAAATATTCCTCAATACAATGACAATTAACACTTAGATGTGAGTGAGAGGAATTAGAATTCTGTGAAGATGAGGGGCTTTTATTTGGAGAATTTTTCAGTTTATTTTTCTCAGGAGTCTTCATTCTGTTTTTTTCACTTTTGCGACTTTTCCTTTCAATAAATTTTTTAAGACTGTCTTTCTTATTGCTTACAGTCAAATTTGTACAATTTTGTTTATTGCCTTTTTGTTCTACGCTCCCTATTAGGTCTTTCAATTGAAATTTGATATTTCCAGAATCACACTCCTCATAACTTAAAAGTTCAACATCTATTACTTTTGTTGGGAACTGACACTGACGTGTTCCATGGGTGTCAAATTCTTTTAAAGAAATTGGGTCATCTGAAATAAATAAAAATAAATGGTTTATAAGTAGTGGTGCAAAAATAACTAAAAGTCAAAGTTTTATAAAACATAACAAAATGTTCTCACAGAAATGTTTACTAATTTGCCTTATAATAAACTGACCATTACTTTTCATGTTTTTTTTTTACTCATATATCTGTTAACTGCAAATAGTGATGAGACATCTGGAAACAGGTATAAGATTATTTTTACAATTTTCTTTAAATGTCAAAGGCATACATATTTTATCCAAAGCAAAATGAAGATATTAAAATCTGGATAATATTTAGTGAATAAAAAAGTTATGCTTTGCAAAGCCAGGCACTTGGAATGTTTTAATCAAGAGATTGACTAAAAGACAATGTTGAGATGCATCTAAGAAAAAAAAAGATCTATGTATACTAGTCTGTCATCAAAACTGCGGGAAATATACTTTAGACAAATTCAAATTTAATTACCATAAATGCAGGTTTTTTAAATATATTCTTTTTGATGGGAATGGAAGCTTTGTCCACAGTTCATTTTATTAACTTCAATGCTTTTTAATCTTAAAAGGAAAACAAAATGTGAAATTTTTTTTGTAACAAATGCTGTTCTGAATTTTCTTTGATGTCCGTTCCATTAATTGATGTCTTTTATTTGTAAGAATGAAATGTTTGAGTGGAAAGAGAGCACCCAAAGGCATCAAGGCACTTGATGATGTCCTTAAAATATGTATTTGTCGCAGAGATTTTGACAGACATAACTGACATGATCTGAAAATCAGAACAAGAAGATCTTAAAATTATGAGTTGGATTTGCTATTCTTGTACAAAGAGAAAATTTCACCATATACTGTGGTTTTTTGTTGAATTTTATATTATTATCTAATAGTTTATTCAATTTGAAAATACACAGTGAATTAATCAAGACATATGGATTAAACATACTAAAAAGTGCATATTAGTTTGATTTTGCATAACTTTTTTTATCTTACGTCCCTGTAATCATAGTATGTTTATCTCTTAGATCCTATAGGACACTACTGGGAAATATTTTATAATTTCCTGCTTTCCTTGCTGCCATAGAAAAGTGCAGTCCCCATGGAGGCATCACTGGAGACTTACGTATGTGACTATCCCAGCCCCCTATTTCAACAAATTAAGTCAGGTACCCATTTAAGCTGGTGAACTTTGAAACTTTCATCAGAACCAGATTTTCTCAGCGATGATTGAACCCAGGACCTTCTGGTTAATAGCACATATACTACTTGACCACACCTGTCCTCAATTTTGCTTGAGAAAGGCTCAGAATCAGAGTCAACAAGAAGAAAATAAAATGAAATGATCTCTGTGGCGGAAAGTTTTAAACCCTATGACTACTACACAGTTAATAAGTTTGAGTCCAAGTTGTGCCAGTTACCAGAGGCTTCATGGCCATACCAGTCTTGCTTAAGGTAAGGATATAAAAAATAGGGTACTGGTAACAACTAAACTGTACTAAGACCAGGAGTGATTAAAGATTATCTGAAGGATCAAAAGAAATAATCTATATTGAAAACTGTAATATGGAATACTAATGTTAATGACAGCTAATATTAAAAGGTTTTTAAGGCTAGTTATTTAGAAATATGGATGCCAGATAAATGTTTTTAAAAATATTATGGTCAATGACCAACAATAAATTGAAATAGCAGACAAACTGCAATTAAGATTGTCTTTCAAAGAAGGTCAATGGGATAAAAAAGAGAAAAAAAAATGCATTTTTACCAGATGTTGACTTCAGGGGAGTCTCATGATGAATGTTGGTTTTTTTAATTGACTGCTTACTGTTCTTATCATGGAATAACTTTTTCAAAGAAGTGACATTGCTTTTTTCTCTGCTGATTTTATTCTGATGACATATTTTTGTATCTTTAATTCTCCTGACAGACTTATAGTTCCAAATTTCATCTTCATTCAAATTACAGCCTCCAGCCATTTATGCTCTAGACCTAAAGTATAAAGAAATGAAAGATAACATTTACAAAAATTTTACTTTTTTTTTTTCAGATTATCTTTTAAAAGTTTCTCATAACATCATTTAACCTACAAACCTTTTCAACTTATGACATAAGCAAAGGTTCCTTGATTTTTTAAATGCCCACAGCTTCAAGAAAATAAGTTAAACTAACATTTAAAAAAAAAGTTAGCTGCATTAAAAAAAAAAAAGATTGTTTAAAAAATCCTTCGAAATTGAATGAAAGAAATAGTTGTATTTCAGCATATTTCATTACATGTACATAAGTGTGCCACTCAGAATGACATAATAAGGGTCAGTTCACAAAATGCATGAGGGTTGGTGGAAGTAGGGTCTGATATATGTTATAATCTGTATTATATGGGGAGAGGTGTTTGTAATTTAAGTATGCCACATAACATAAATTGTATGCCCATTTTTTTTTAAATAACTAATTAAATTTAAGCATACATTTTCTTCAAAGATAAGGAGTAGGTGGAGGATCTTTTATAACTGGGGGTGCTCCAGGCATTGGTTATAAAATGTTATAATGAGGAAGGCGAGGGTAATTATTTGTTTTAAAGTAGCCTATTTAGGGTACCCTGAAATTCTAAAAGTTTGTCATCATCAAACACTCCTAAAGTGTGTACCCTCAATTGCATCTCTAAATTCCTAAATATAAAATTAGGATATTGCAAACTAGAATTTTTATATAAATAAAAACAGTCTATAAAAAATGAAATATTTTTACTATGGCTAAATAAATAATATAGAATTTTCAAAAGTATTGAATTGAATGGAAGTGATGAGCTGACATTTTTAATATATGCAGGTAAAGTAAACAGAGTGAGCTTTGTATGTAGCATTGTTTTTGGTGACTACATTTAAAAGAGCTTCATTTACTAAGTCAACAGGAACACATTTGATAAAATTTAATTTTTGAAATACAAACCAAGTATCTCTAAACAGTGTAATATAAAATATTCAGAGTGTAAATGTTTTTACAAGTAAGCAGACCAGAAATTATTTAGTTGACTGAAATTTTATAAATACCAACAAAGAATTTAAGACAAAACAAATGCCTCATAAAAAATGGAAAATAAAAAGAAAGTTTAATTTCTCTAAACCCAACTTCATCATTATTTAGTTACATAGGTTGTGATAGTTTTATAAAAATGTACAGATTAACCATAGTAATAGTACTAATACCTAGCTCAACGTACACAATTAATTTAACAAGGCATTCATTCTGCGTGGTATTCACTGCGTGTGAAACACAATTCTCAATAGACTTTTATAGGAAATCATGTTATCAGTACCAGATTGCCACAAAAAATAATCTAGAAATTACTAGAAAAAAGGGAGTGATATTAATTGATGATAAAGGAAAAAAACTGGTAAATCTCTCACCAAACATGGAAAGATAGACCCTGTTAGATGTTAAGTGAGTTTGAGTTGAGATGCAGAAAACACACACACTATGCACAAATAAAGGTATGAACAAGTCTCAAATTTTTTATTTAATGTAAAAGGTAGAAATTTATATTTCCAGACTCACCTGTGGGCATACACAGACAGAAATGGACATCTCAATGACAACAGTTTACATAGAAGCCATATTTATCAAGGTTTATACTTCACAAAAACAAGAAAATAAATTGCAGTCGTATAAAAGAGTTGTCCGGCAACAAGAAAACCTTATATGTATATTTTAACCATCAGAAAACACAAATAAAACTGCTCAAAGCAGGAAAAACATTGATGATATTGAACTTAAGAAAAACATGATGATTTATGATCTATTATACATCGGGCTGGATTCAGTTCTTAAAAAGCATAAAGCCATATAAATTTGCCATGCGTAGCTGAAGCAATACGCATTTATGCATAATCTGTTTACCGCTTGCGTGTAGCGGAGGCACAACCCTTACGCCAGTAATCGTACTGTCAGCCATTGTTGTAGATGATGATTGGTGTTGTGGCGATTTCATGGGAATCCCATGGGACGGGACAGACATAAAATTTGTTTTTTTCATAGGAAATGTATTTTTTGTGTGAAAAGCATTAGTACTGAAAAAAATGCATTCGTTGTGTGGAATGTTAGTTATGAAGTACAGCATTCGTTGTGTGGAATGTTAGTTATGAAGTACAAAGTTATGAGAGATTATCACGTTAAGCTTTACTAAATACTACTTGTTCTTGGTCTTAGAAAAAATTTCAATTGTTTAAAAAATGTGATGAATATGACTAGGCTTATGTCATGTTGTAAATTGGTGTAAAAATAGGTTAATGAACATTGAAATATTTAGATTATATTTATAATTTATACTAATCATATTGAATAAAAATAGATTTTTGACAGTACTATTTTATAGTACTAGCCTAGATTACATAATGGGTTATAAATAACTCATTATAAGTAACAAATTAATCTAATTATTCTAATCTACAAACCATCAAACTAAAACTACAAGACAAGTAACTTCAAATTTATTTTAAAACTGATCATTATTTTGTCAAGTTCTTAACTCAGAAACGTATTTAATCAAATAAACATAATGATAATCATAATTTAAAGTCATAATAACAATTAACACGTCCCCTTTACTAGCCTTTAGCCTGTGTTTTCTACACTAGTGAATAGTCAATAATTCATTGTATCGTACTAAGTCTAAAGTTACTACCACTTACTTACAAACTTTATGCCATTAGCCTAATGATTAGGTTAGTAACAGATAGCTGTTGCAAAAAATATATTTTGTAGAACTTTTTAGTTATGTGTTTCTTTTGATTTTTAATGTGAGAATTATTTAAATCGTCTGCATTCTGGTGTCAAAGGAGTCGTTGAGATATGAGTCCTGGGTCTCGATGAAAGAAATGAACAAATAAATGAGCGAAGTATACAAACCAAGATTTAAACACAGTCTATTTTCTCAAATAAACCCAGAAAAAGGCGTGTCACGAATGATGTACTGTTTTAATTTTTGTATACTCGAGAGACCTTATCATAATGATTATGTATTTTTTCTTCTACGCCTGTTTTTTAAGACGATGTCCATTCTATTCCTTGAACAGCTCTAATTATAATAATATTATTAAAACAATACATTTTAGTTTTTTTTTTCCCTTTGCCCTCTATAAAAAAGATGAATGAACATACTGCCGCAACGATGTATTAATGTATTTAAATATAGGCTTATATCCAGGCCTGTCCATGGGAATGGGATTCCCGCGGGAACCCCATGGGAAACGTCCGATGGCTTGGGACGGGATGGTACAGCACACATTTGTATTTTACATGTCCCATGGGCAGTGGCGCGGAGAGCCAACACGGGCCCCAGGGCAGGACATCATTGCGGGCCTCTTAATAAAAAATAAGTCGTGAAAAATTTGACATGGTCGGGGCGGCCGGGCCCCCTGGCAATGACCCCCTGTCCCCCATTATCGGCGTGCCTGACCATGGGACACGGCATGGGACAGAGTAGCCGCGTCATAGCGACTTAATGTGCACCTGAGCTAACCCAAATTCGTTATTTTTAAAGCTTTTAATCCTTCTTTTTCATTTAAATATGTAATGCTGTCACAAGCTAGTAGGTAGACTATTGTGATGGCCGTTGTCTATGGGTAATCTAAGAACTGAGCTGAATGCGTGAGGTCAAATAATTTATATTTGTGTACAGCCACGTGACGAACAGATGCAGAAAACTCAAGTTGGATGTGTATATAGTTATCAACACTTGAATGTATTAAAACATAAATACATATAGCTCTGAAAAGAGCTCTTAGCTGTCTGCTAAGTTTACAATATTATAAACATGCGTATAAAAATAGCTCTCAAAAGAGCTATTAGCTGTCCGCTAAGTTTACAGTAGAGGAGTCTAAACAGACCCGTATAGCGTGGATCCCTCGTAAGGGACTGGACCGTATGGTACTCCCCCCCCCCCCCCGCAAGGGAACGGACCGTATGGTCTCCCGCAAGGAAATGAACCCCGATCAGAAAAACTCACCTCCTTTTATACTATCGGGCCTCTTTCATTTTTTCCCCTCATAAATCCAGGTCGGTGGTTAAACAAAGGGGGGGGGGGTGCTATAGAAGACATTCATCTCCTGAGCGACCGGGCAGGGTACTTTCTGATGACCGGATACGGTCAGGTAAGATACGTAACCAAATGATCCGTTATGTCCAAAGATCACTTGGCCATTGGTGGACATAAAGGCCATTAAATTAGGAGCGCCAGGAGAAGGAAAGGGGGGGGGGGAAGACAGGTATGGCATTTCACCGCAGCCTATAACACGGCCATTATTTTGGTCCGGTCATAATTATAGGGGACGGTTACCATCGGTTCTTTCAGGGGAGGGGGATGTATGAAAAGGGTGTAAAGTTAAAAGGGTGGTGGTTTGTTGCTACACGGAAGATGTCTTAAAATACAGTCTGTGACAATTGCGTAATATGTCCTTTATCTTGTGGTGGGACACCGGATAGCAGATAATAAATATAAATATTCACATAACCTTTTATCATATAAGATGGTTCGATTGCATTTTGGTGCGTCACGCCCAAAGATGTGGTATAAACAACTAGATGGAGCGCAAGCTATTAACACAAATAGTACGGCCTGATTTTAAGAGATGGGCGGCGACTGCATATAAATTTGCCATGCGTAGCTGAAGCAGTACGCATTTATGCATAATCTATTTACCGCTTGCGTGTAGCGGAGGCACAACCGTTACGCCAGTAATCATACTGTCAGCCATTGTTGTAGATGATGATTTGTGTCGTTGGCAATTTCATGGGAATCCCATGGGACGGGACAGACATAAATTACCATGGGATGGGATAGGATGGGACAGAAAAATCTATCCCATGACAAGTCTGCATATTTCACTATACACCAGGGAAAGGATATGCTTGTACTCGTACTTGCAGCTTGAGCACTTCTATTCATATTAGTACTTATATTGACATTATATTGTAGGTACGTAGAAAATTCTGCTCGTTATACAGAGACGACAGTATTAAGCGTTAGTTTAACTTTCAGTTAGTAGGGAAGAAGTTTCAAGTAGCTTTAGTTAACTTTTGCCATTTTAGGTAAAAGGAACATATTAGCCCCAATAACAGTGGACCAAACTAAGCAGCAGCCTAATTCGCCTATACACAATAATGTCTGAAATTCATAGGGCCTGTTATTTCTTTGATATCTGTACATAACTTACATTGGGGGGATAACATGGGGGAAAAAAGGCAACAGAACTCAATTAATAAGTTGTCTTTCTTGACATTTACCACTACCAAAAACTTATAGAACTTGACTATATAATTGATTGTTTTTCATTGAACGTTTCAAGCGAAGAAGTATATATCAGGTAACTCGAGTAATAAGTCTTATTTCTTTTTAATATATTCTATATCTCGACAACACATCACCTGGAGTAGATCGTTCTTTTATGATAGGAAAACATGGCGTCTGTCTAGAGCCCCCCCCCATCTTGGTGCCCTAGGCACAAACCCACTCGGGTGCCCCCTTCTGCCCCGAGCCCCCGACTCTCCACTGACCGCTGAAATGTTCAATATTATGCAAAATACTAACAAAGAAAAACAGTTGTTAACACATTGTTTGTATTACTATCATGCATATAAAGCCTACAATAAGGTATTTCAGTATTAAAATTTTGTAATATTAATAGACAAAAATACTGTAACTTTTTTAATAGATAAGAAAGTCAAAGAGAGCACAAATTTACATTTTAAAGTTCTTTTATCTAGATGTACGTCTGGCAAAGTTTTTGTGTACATCATCAAAGTTAATTTTGCACAAGTCTGCCCTCAATCATCAGCAGAGATAAAGAATCAAGCCTTTCTTGTTTCGTTATCGATCTACTTGGATTTTTTGTACGTTTCAACTGAGAAAAGGAGCGCCCAGTTTGAACAGTTCGAAATCATTAATGTTAAAAAATATGCGCAAGGCGATTTCTACATTTGTAAAAGCACACTCTAACTATTGCTTTGTATAATTCTGCATGACTGAACGTGTTGTTTTCAGATTTTGATGCACGAAGCATGTGGCGAATATATGAGTGGAACTGTTGTAGTTCAGTATATATGAGTGGAACTGTTGTAGTTCAGTATATATGAGTGGAACTGTTGTAGTTCAGTATATATGAGTGAAACTGTTGTAGTTCAGTATATATGAGTGGAACTGTTGTAGTTCAGTATATATGAGTGGAACTGTTGTAGTTCAGTATATATGAGTGGAACTGTTGTAGTTCAGTATATATGAGTGGAACTGTTGTAGTTCAGTATATATGAGTGGAACTGTTATAGTTCAGTATATAAATTATTGTTCAGATCTTCAGGGTAATCATTTATTAGTCATTCACAACACCCATTGCAGGATTTACGTATGAGCTACACTAGCTATAGCTTCGGGCTCCCACTTTATTGGAGGCCCTCAAATAATTGTCAGAGTGAGCAATTTTCATAAATACTGACATAATATCCAGATTTATCATTTGCCCCATACAGCCCGTAGCGTGAAAATTTTACAGCAGGGGCCAGGCATTCTACAGCAGGGGCCAGGCAATAGCGGGGGGGGGCAGGTAATACATTTTAGTAAGTAGAACAAATAAGCAGGGGGCAGTCAAAAACGCAGGGGGCCCGCCCCCCTGCCCCCCGCACGCTACGGGCCTGGCCCCATATCTCTAATAGCTTAGGACGTTAGCAAGTCTAAATCCGCCCGGACTACACTGAGATGTTTGTGATACATCGATCAAACAAGAAAATCGAACTGCTATATAATTATACATCTGTCCTCGTCTACTCATCTATGTCTCAAGTTTGTCAATAGTTGCATAGAAAGCAGATATATGAAATTTGTCTCTGGCATTCAGAGATACTTCAGGGGCATCACCATCAATGACCACTGTCTTTCGTTTACTATTACAGGTCGAAGTTGTTTTATAATCCACACCTGGTGTTATTTCTTTTGCAGCTTCTTCAAATCTTTCAAATGTGAAGTAGCTCTAATCCGATATACAAATGTAAGTCAGTCAACATCACGTCAACAAATTAGCACTATTCACGGTTGTTGTTACTAGAAGACTAAAATGGAAGTGCATTTGTCGCTATGCATTAGTGCGTTACGTAGAACAAAACATATCTTAAAAAAGTAAAAAAAAAGAGCACAAAAAAAAAACCTCGAAAAAAATAGCAAAAAGACTGGGTGGGAGGTATTTTGCCACCAAGGTTGTTGGACCAAGGTTAAATAATGTGCGATTCAATATTAAATTTGCGATTTTGGTAATGTCATGTCGATTACGCGCGGCTAGCGGGACAATATACACATTTTTCTTGAGGACGTGGTGCCCCATCCCCCAAACACTTGGTGCCCTAGGCACGTGCCTTGTTTGCCTAATGGTTGATCCAGGCCAAAAGGTCACATGCGGCCCTCAAACCGCCAGTTTGACATGCCTGAAATAAATCCTTCTTACGCGTGTCTTCTTGTGTTTCTAGAAAAGTGAAATAACAGCAGAGATTCTGACAACTAAATCTAATTATTAATAGCAGTGTTTTCGTGTTTGTGTCATAATCAGAGCCCTTTATAAGGTCTTTGTGGGCCCCGACAGAGACTTTTATAGATAACTAGGCCTTCATATAATCTGATTTGAAATGATTTAACAAAGGAAGATCATTTGGTATGCTTTCCTCACAGATTACAAATGTATTTGATGTTACAATAATCTAGATCGTTGATACATTTCACAAATCTGTTTTCTGTTTATTTATTTATTTTTAAACCAAAAGTACCCATACCAAGTACACATAGATGACATTCATTTCCTCGTTTATTGAACTTAACTCGAGCGCGAAGTGGAATGTCAAAAGACCTATTTGCAAGGCCTTAACTTTTGAAAAAAAAAAGCTCCAAGTGGTGTAACTCCAGTAAGAGAAACATTGTGCAACAAATTCCTCCTCATGCCAGACATTATCACAAAAAAATTATGAAAAACAAAACAACAACAATATATTATCATAAAGATTGTTTCTATTGAGAGCCATTTTTAGGTAAAGAGACAATATGGATCCATTTATTGTTATTTTTTAAATGAACATGCTATGTTAAGTATAGGCTAGTTCAGGGGTAAGCAAACTTTTTGAACCGCGGGCCACAATTGGTTCTTAATTTGACCGAAGGGTCGGACCAAGAGAGGATAAATGGAATGTTTACATGAAATTATACACATTAAAATTAATCTCAACACTATTGGTGTGAACGAGCGAAGAGGAGCATGGCGTGTGCCGAATCAAATAGTATAGTAGTTTGCCCAGGCCCGTAGCGTGCGGGGGGAGGGGCAGGGGGGCCGGCCCCTCCTGCGTTTTGTCTCCCCCCTCTGTTTATTTGTTCTACTTAGTAAAATGTATTACCTGCCCCCCCCCTCCTGCTATTGGCTGCCCCTGCTGTAGAATGCCTGGCCCCTGCTGTAAAATTTTCACGCTAAGGGGCTGAGTTTGCCCATGTTTGGGCCAGTAAGTAGGATTTAACGATATAATCCGGTCTGAAACGATAAATAAAACATGGCCAAATACCACCTAAGCCCTTCTGGTTCCATTGAATTTTTTTTTTTGTTAAATAAGTCTTTTACCTTTTTCACTATTGGTAAATAAATGGCATGTGGAACATCACTTTATATATTTTTTTAATAATTATTTCGCATTTTATTTTAAAGATGAAATAATAGTCATAGAGCTGCAATAATCGGCAGCTTTTTTTCATACGAGATAAAAAGGAACAAAACGCACCCGGCACCGTATTATCTTTTGTCCCCGTTTTGTCTGTCTGTCTGTCATCACCCTAGATCTCAACAACCATAAGTCCTAGACCCATGATGTATATATCATTTTGTAGGTCTTGGCCTGCCAAGAAATGACTTTTTTCCATTTCGCGATCTGACCTCTCAGGGCCGTAAAAGGGGCCTTATAAAGTACCGTTTTTTTACTATATAAGCTATATTAATAAAGGAGCTCCCTATATCTCAGCAACCATAAGTCCTAGACCCATGATGTATATATCATTGTGTAGGTCTTGGCCTGCCAAGTGTACATCAAAAGTCTATTTCGCGATAGGACGTCTGAGGGCCGGGCTTTAGGGCTCCTAAGGGGCTTATATATTATATATATGGCCCCATTCTACACCTTGTACGTTCAATAACCCATTCATTTGGTGCGAAATACTGCAGCACGTAGTTTCACCAAGATTTATTAAGAAACTCATCAAATGAAATAGTAAGCTTGTGTTCTGAGTTTAATTGAAGTATCAGAGCTATGCAACAATTGACGGAGTTTTCGGACGATTAAATGACTACAATTTCGAATGTTTTCAATTATGAGTCCTATTTCAGTAACCACAAACCACTTGTAGTTAGATTTAAGAGAAAATATTTTTTTTCAAATATAAAGATATATGCGTTACACAATTGAATTTATAAACATTTCCAAAATTTACAAATATTTACTGAAAGCTAACAAACGTACTGATACATAACAAGAAAATGCGCTAACACGTCCTGTGTCCAGAATGGAACAGGCTTAATTGCTTGTTTTAAATTGGTCAGTTCAAAAATGACGTCATCTACAACCAAAAACCTGTATACTCTGTTAGCTCAATTTTTTGTTTAAAGAGAACTAGTTATTCTTCTTGTTAATACAGTTTGAACCAGTCCTCAATATATTGTTATCTATGTTACATTAATGTTACAAAGAAGATAAAACTAAAAATAGCTCGTCATTCAAATTAAGGAACCACACATAGTCCAATGAAAATCAGCAGAGCATAACAAAGGGCGTACATGGTATAAAAATCAAACTGACAGGATGAGTTATTTATCAAATCCAGCGGACCGTAAGAACTGGAGTACACCGCACACCATGAAATCTAAAAGCAGAAGAATTTTATATTTCATTGTCATTTTTGTAAAATCTCAGCTCCAGCGTGAAATGAGAACACGTATGCAATATCTGTATGTTTAGCAATGTATGCTTGAGTTAAAAAAAAAGTATAATTTAAACAAGATTAACACATAAAGTATATTCTGAAGCTGAAATGAAATAGGCTTGAAAAATAAACGACAAAGAGACAAATTTGTGCAGATTTCTGATTGTGGTACAATGTGGTCTATTCTCATATGAAATTGAGAAATTAATAAAAACAACACGGTTTTGTTCTTTTCACTTAATTTTTGTTTAATTTTATTTGTTTACACACACATACACGCCGGCGCATAAACACACGCACACACACATACACACACTCAATGTGGAAAAATATGTGGAGGTATTTGTGTATGTCTGTTTGTGCAGCCTAGATATCCACATCGTCGAACAAAAAATAAAAAATGTTGGCATACCACTCAGTTATGAAGCTGTCGATGCAGGTTGCCTTTTACTTATTTATTATTATTTTTTTTAAATTATCTCGATTTAAATATTTAAGCCTTTTTATTCTCAATTTTGAAATTATAATTATCTCTAATCATTTCGGCGAATATTTTCTTTCCAATATATCGAGAGCGCGAAAATCAGTTCTGAAAAGAGGCAACTTCTGTGTTCGAGAGTATATTTGGTGCGCAATTTTTCATCAAATGACTTTCTCTTGAATAAAGTGAAATAAAGATAAGGACTTGTTAACTTTGTTGATAATAAAATAAAATTTAAAAAGTACTAATTTAAATTTAAAACGATTTAAAAATTATGCCATATTAATATCTAAGTCACTGTTAGTAATATACATACATGCAAGGCCGTAGCCAGAATTTTGTTTTGGGGTGTGGGGGGGGGGGCTGTGCGGTTCTTTTTTTTTTGGGGGGGGGGGCTGTGCAGAGAGTTTTATATAAGAAAAAATTGGAACGCAATGATAAAGAAGTATATTTTATAATAGAATTTAATTTTTAGAATTAATTGGGGGGGCTGCAGCCCCCTAGCCGCCCACCCCCCCCCGGCTACGGCCTTGCATATATGCATGTTTAATAAGATACCTCATAATATGCTGAAATAACAAAACTTACATCCGCCTAATTTGTAGTTAATGTGTTATCTTGACTCAGTGATTTTTTTAGATTGGATAGTTATGTGTTCATCTCTCAGATCTAATTAACCACAAATGAGACCCTACTTTTCACCCCCTCTATAGCCCGTAATTCAATTGCCGTGGAGGCACGACGGGAAGCATAGACATGTGACTGGACACGCCTGTGAAATTTTGTAAGTATCATTCAAGTGAAGGTTGACTTTCCCCCCTCCCCAAGTCGAATTTCTGCTAATATATATATATGTTATAGGCAAAGTGTGAAATGCCGGCATTCTATAGAATGCCTAGGCATTGTATAGAATGCCTGGTGATTTTAGGCAAAGTATAAAATTTTTAAATTGTGCATACTTTTCCTAGGCATTCTATACAATGCCTAGGCATTGTATAGAATGACTAGTGTCGTTTTGGCAAAGTATAAAATTTCTAAATTGTGCATACTTTTCCTAGGCATTCTATACAATGCCTAGGCATTGTATAAAATGACTAGTGTCGTTTAGGCAAAATATCAGAAAAGAACAACAAAAGCCTTTATTGATAAAAACGTATTTTAATATGGAATGAATGCAAAATAAAGCATATGATGTTCATACCGTAAAAAACAACGACAGCAGATTGAAGTATTTGCTTCAGCAGGTAAGACTGGATTCACACTTAGAATTGTACTGTACTTAATTTTCTTCTTTCTGACAAAACACTTCATATTTTGGTATTTTGATCTGTCATGTTCATATTTCACGAATTAGTGAAGAATTGATAAATAATGAAAAGATGTTGTTTCTGGTGAAAACAAGCAGAACACAACTGGAATGAGCTACTTGTTGCAGCAGGGAAGACTAGAATGGCATTTTGAATTGCATTTAATTTTCTTTTTCACACAAAGACACCTCATAGTTTGGCATTTCGTCTTGCATTTACATCTGACGAATCCTTGGCCGCTTCCTGTAGACTGAGAAGTAGCAGCAGATCGGAGAGCTATTTCAAGGTCAGGAACGTCTTCCGCTTTTATTAAATCTTTTGGACATACGGTGAATTCTGATCTGGCATATAGCTGCTTCAAGATTCCATGTGCAGTTCCAAGGCGGTAAAAGCCATCTTCTGTCATGCTCATAACAACTGCCAACAGATTTCGTGAGTCTCCCCGCCCTTTGTCAACATCGGGAATCGCCACCTTAATTTCCCTAATTACGTCACAGTCTCCTTCATAATAGTTCTCACCAAAGGAGCGCCCCCTGGTCGTCATGGTACCTAAACTGTCCGTCGTCGCCTCCTGGTCTACTTCAAGAAACGTCACTCCTTGGCTGTTTACTACTCTATTGTTTTCTGACCACCTTGTCCTAAGTCGTCTGTCACCTTGTCAACCATTATTTGCATTACTCCTACTTCTGATATATCTTCTTATCTTACAACGTCGAAGGGGATTGTCTGTCTCTAAATCTACTCTAGTTCCTAACAAGGCCAGTTACATACTTTGCCGAACGGGTACTCGGCATTCTATAGAATGCCTAGGCAATGTATGAAATAGCAATTCATTTCATACTTTGCCTGAAAAATTTAGGCATTCTATACATTGCCTAGGCATTCTATAGAATGCCGGATTTTACACTTTGCCTATAACATATATACTAGTTGCAAGTACCCGGCTTTGCCCGGGTTTAAAATAAGGTTTTCTATTTACCTTCTGTTTTCTCCATACCCCTTCTCTCCCTTCCCCTCTCTCCCTCCCTCCCTCTCTCTCCCTTTCCTTTCCTCCCTTTCTTCCTCCCTCCTTCTCCCTCCCTCTCCCTCGCTCTCTCCCATCTCTCTCCCTCCCACCCTCCCTCTCCAATCTCCCCTCTCCCCTTCGTTCTCTCCCCCCTGTCCATCCTCCTCCCTCCCTCTCTCCCCTTCCTCCTTCCCTCTCTCCCTCCCTGCCCCCTCTCTCTTTATCTCTTCCTCCCATTTCTCTCATCCTCTCTCCCTCTTCACCTCTCTCCCTCTTCCTCCCTCCCTCATTCCCTCTCTCCCTCTCTGCCCCCCTCACTCTTTATCCCTCTCTCCCTCCCTCTCTCCCACCCTCTCTCTCCCGCACTCCCCTCTCTCCCTCCCTCTCTCCCTCCCTCTCTCCCACCATCTCTCTCTCCCTTTCCCTTCCTCCCTTTCTCCCTCCCTCCTTCTCCCTCCCTCTCCCTCGCTCTCTCTCCCATCGCTCTCCCTCCCACCCTCCCTCTCCCATCTCCCCTCTCCCCTTCGTTCTCTCCCCCCTGTCCATCCCCCTCCCTCCCTCTCTCACCTTCCTCCTTCCCTCTCTCCCTCCCTGCCCCCTCTCTCTTTTTATCTCTTCCTCCTATTTCTCTCATCCTCTCTCCCTCTTCACCTCTCTCCCTCTTCCTCCCTCCCTCATTCCCTCTCTCCCTCCCTGCCCCCTCACTCTTATCTCTCTCTCCCTCCCTCTCTCCTCACCCTCTCTCTCCCTCCCTCCCCTCTCTCCCTCCCCTACCCCCTCCCTCTCTCCCACCATCTCTCCCTCCTTTCTCCCTCCCTCCCCCTTTCCACCTCTCTCTCCCTCCTCCTCTCTCCCCCTTCCTCCCTCCCTCATTCCCTCATTCCCTCTCTCTCCCTCCCTGCCCCCCGTTATTTATCGATTTGGTGAACTTTCAGCATTTTGGTAAAATTAACGCATTTAGGTATTGCGTTAAAAATTTTAATCGCAAATTTTTTTGACGCGTTAATTGCAAATTAACGCAGTTTAATCAGCAGCCCTAATATATATATATATATATATATATATATATATATATATATATATATATATATACTTATTATTATGGCTTCACACTTCTTCTAAAATCCTTCTTCATTCCTTTACCTTCCTCAAACTGTACACATCAGAGAGCATGAAAAAACATCAACAATTCTTTGCATCACAAAGGCACAATACAGCACCAGCGCGCAAGTTCTATTCGATCATAGGGAAATGACGTCACAGAGGAATTTTATTTATGGCGCCGTCGAGATTACTTTAATATAGTGAAATACTAAAATAAAAAAAAATTAATTACAATTAAACTACCCATCGATATGAAACGAAACCTGTTCTATAACCTTCCCCATGTAATTATGTGTATGTGTAACAAATTTCACGTTATTTGTTTGTCTGGATCTTGAGTTATAAGGGAACAGACAGACAGACAGACAGACAGACAGACAGACAACGAATGCGTCTTATAAGTATATATATATATATATATATATATATATATATATTCTTATACTTATAAGAGGCATTTGCTGTCTGTCTGTCTGTCTCTTCCCTTATAACTCAAGATCCAGACAACCGAATAACGTGAAATTTGTTACACATACACATAATTACATGGGGAAGGTTATAGGACAGGTTTCGTTTCATCTCGATGGGTAGTTTAATTGTAATTAATTATTTTTATATTATTATTTTACTATATTAAAGTAATCTCGACGACGCCATAAATAAAATTCCTCTGTGACATCATTTCCCGAATAGAACTTGCGCGCTGGTGCTGTATGGTGCCTTTGTGCTGCAAAGAATTGTTGTTTTTTCATGCTCCCTGATTTTTACAGTTTGAGGAAGGTAAAGGAATGAAGAAGGATTTTAGAAGAATAGTGTAGCCATAATAATAAGTATATATATATATTATATATATATATATATATATGTATGTATATATATATACAGAGAGAGAGAGGGAGGGAGGGAGATAAAGAGAGAGAAAGAGGGAGGGAGGGAGAGAGATTAAGAGAGAGAGAGGGGCAAGGGGGAGAGAGAGAGGAAAGGAGGGTAGGAGGGAGGGAGGAAGGGGGAGAGGGAGGGAGTGGGGATGGACAGGGGGAGAGAAGGGAGGGGGAGAGGGGGAGAGTGGGAGAGGGAGGGAGAGATAGGGAGATGGTAGAGGGAGGGAGAGAGAAAGGGGGAGGGGAGGAAAGAAAAAGGAAGGGAGGGAGAGAGGGGGTAGGGAGGGGGAGAGGGGGTAGGGAGGGAGATAAAGGGGAGGGAGGGAGAGAGGGGGTAGGGAGGGAGATAAAGGGGAGGGAGGGAGAGAGAGGGTGGGAAGGGAGAGAGGGAGAGAGAGGATGGGAGAAATGGGAGGAAGAGATAAGAGAGAGAGAGGGGGCAGGGAGGAAGAGAGAGGGAAGGTGGAAGGGGGGAGGGAGGGAGGGGGAGAGGGGAGAGAGGAGTGTGGGAGAGATGGGAGAGAGAGGGAGGGAGAAAGGGAGGGAGGGAAAGGGAGAGAGGGGGCAGGGAGGGAGGGAGAGAGAGAGGAAGGGAGAGAGGGGGTAGGGAGAAAACAAAAAGGTAAACAGAAAACCTTATTTTAAACCCGGGCAAAGCCGGGTACTTGCAACTAGTATATATATATATATATATATATATATATATATATATATATATATATATATATATGGCAGATGACTTAAGTGCCATTAAACAGAGTACGATTAAACGTTAAAAAATATATTATGCGATTAACATTTTCAACACAAAACGCCTTAAATCGGTAAATAACCAAATATCCCAAATTCAATAAACAGAAATGTGCAGGTAGCGGTTCAGCAGCGATAGGCTTTATTTTAGTCTGTTGTTATAATACACATGATTCGGTAAAGTTTGTTTACTTTCAGAGAACTTAAGAAACAGCTGGAAGCTTTAGTGAACGATTTAAATTAAACTTACATCCATCATTACTGATCAGAACAACCACGGAATAAAATGCGATAACTGTCTTGTGATAACTCAAAACTATATCAGCTGCGTGACCTAATAACTTCTTTGTTTTTGTTTCATATTCAAAAAAGGAGAGGCCCTCTCATTGTGTATGTGTTTGTTTCTCTCTGTGTATGTGTTGTTTCTCTCTGTGTATGTGTTTGTTTCTCTCTGTGTATGTGTTTGTTTCTCTCTGTGTAGGCCTATGTGTTTGTTTCTCTCTGTGTATGTGTTTGTTTCTCTCTGTGTATGTGTTTGTTTCTCTCTGTGTATGTGTTTGTTTCTCTCTGTGTATGTGTTTGTTTCTCTCTGTGTATGTGTTTGTTTCTCTCCGTGTATTTTTTTGTTACCAGCAAAGTGAATAACTCAGGGCAATTATTGTTATGGACCGTCAGATATTTAATACTTTGTTTTAATATATGCAGTTATGCTAATTTAAAAAAAAAACTTTTTTTTTTACAATTATTAAACTTGTTTTCCATTCTGCATCACAACACAATGCAAACATGTTGAAGAAATGTGCCTTAGTAACGAAAACTATTCTCCCCCCCCCCCCCAGGGCCATTGCATTTCATTTATTGCCTTGAATATAATTATAACTGCGACAAGTTTTACTAATTTTGTAATTTGGGACAATATTTGGTTTTTAAAAAGTCAGAATATGTTTATCAAGGGCCGTAACCACGACTGCTGGGGTCCCTGAAAAACATTTACAAAAGGTGCCTCATACTGGTTCCCCCTCCCTTTAGCCCCAAGTTTAAATCAAAATCACTAAATTAAATTGCGAAGTCCCCCCCCTCCAAGGCTTGGACCCCTGACAAGTGTTAGGATTCACCCCCCCCCCCCCCCACCATCACCTTCGCGTTGGCCCTGGTTGTATTCAGGGCTCGATTTACCGCCGGGGATACCGGGGATATCCCCGGCACTGAGAACTGTCATCCCCAGCTCTGCTTGATCTAATATATCCCTGCAGGGGATGAAACTATAGACATTATCCCCGGCTCTGCAGAACATTTTTTTTTCATCCCCGGCACTGGTTTTTTTCTTAAATCGAGCACTGGTTGTATTTGAGATCGATGTTTTTTTTTTCTAGTTTTCAGATTTAAAAAGTTTATATAAATATTATGAATGTTATTTCTATTCGAAACTACCACGCGGGTTTTATATCAGTGCACAGTAAAAGAATAAGGTTGATAATACAAGGTAATGTTATTGCTGAGTTACGCTGGTGGAGCTAAAGGTGAAGTCGGTGATCATAAAAATTACATTGTTGGAGAATTTTTGCATGTGGCTCACTATTATCATTCAACAATACCCTCGAAAAAAAATGTGCATATGTTAAATGTAGGCGAGATTACTAATACTGAAATGAAAACAATAAAAAAAAAAAACACATAGTTTTTCTTTGTTTCACCGTCAGTCATAAATTTTATTATACTTTGTATTTCAGAAGTTTCTCTTCTGCTTACGTCATGTTGCGCTCTAAACAGCTCGGCCAACCGTCCCGTCCAAACCAATTAATTGTACTTTTTTTTTCTACTTCAGGGCCTATTGGACTAAAGAAAATGAGTTTTTAAACTGCGAAATAAACCGGCCTAAATACCCCATAAAGCTTTATGAAACATATTATGCTATTAGCACTGGAAACGTGTATTTATGAAACATATTATGCTATTAGCACTGGAAACGTGTATTTATGAACCATATTATGCAATTAGCACTGGAAACGTGTAACTGGTCGTTTAGAATCACACACAGCTTTATGTAATATAGAATTCTATTAAATCTGGTTCAACTGTACTGCACATATCAGTGGTAAATAAGAATAAACGTACAGATTTTTAGCAGTCTATAACGTATAGGGCGCTCACGTGTGATGTCACACTGACGCCGAGATGTAAACAGTCGCCATTTTTTTGAACCACAGACGTACTATCTGCTGTTTTTAAAATGGTGATCTGTGCGGTAAAAGGCTGCCACACTCGCAGTGACAGGGGTAAAACTATTGCATTATTTAGAATGCCCATAGTTAAGAAACATCAAGGCGAAAAAGATCGTCAATTAAGTGAAGACAGGAGGCGTCAGTTTCTCGCCAATATTTACCGAACCAATGTTAGCGAAGCTATGATTGAGAACATGAGAATTTGTGCTCGACATTTTGTTTCAGGTAAGAAAGTTGACTATTTCCATAAAAAAACGTATTTTTTTTAAATTTGACAATTAATAGTATTATTTATTGCAAAAGAAAAACTTTACTTGGTAGCAATAAATAATAATATTGACTACTAATTATTGATTTTAGTTTAGCATTACAAAGCACACATATTGAAAATGCTAACTATATAAATACTGACATAAATAACATAAAGTATAAAAAATTTTAAATAAATAATAATAATATAAACCATATATTTTGTAACATTAACTTCATTAAGCATTTTATAAACTTTTCCGTTAAAAATAATCCTATATATTATTATTCTAGGTAGACCTGCAAACTTCAGGGATACTACAAATGTTGACTGGGCGCCTACATTATTACTCGGACATAACAATATTAACCTTGATAATGTTAAAGCTTTACATTTAAGAAATGTAAGAGCTGTGGACAGAAGAAGGAAAAGGTTGAATCATGAAGCATTAATATTAGCAATAACTATAAATTACAAAACTATTATTCTTGCTTGTAACCTTTTATTAATGCTATAGACATTACAATATAGATTTATTGGTGAATGTCATTAAATTAAATATTTTAAAGCATATTAATGATAAAGATTAAATATTTTACAGCATATTAATGGGAAAGATTAAATATTTTACAGCATATTAATGGGAAAGATTAACAAAAAATACTAAAAACCTGTCTTAAAAATCCTATATATTGTTGTTTTTTTTATTTTAGGTGGACCTGCTCATTTACAAGATACTGGTACTACAAATGCAGAGTATCTACACTTTGTTGCTAGCTGGTACTAAAGATGCTGACTAAATTGTTACCTATTTTGTTACAAGACCATAACAGTATTAATCTACCTCATGTTGAAGCTTCTCATTTAAGAAATATGAGCAGTGTACAGAAGAGTCTGGTTTCTCTGCAAAGCACATTGATGTCAGCCAAAGACAATATAAGTAATGGGCTGTCAGTGTTAGCGCCCTGCTGTGAATTAATCCTGGTGTTGGTGAAGTTTTCAAAACTCACCCTATTAAGCCAGAAACTTATTACCTTCAGAACAACATAAACAACTGTACCCATTGCAAAACAAATGATACAAAAATAGTATCATTAAGCTGTTAAGTCAAATTTGACATTGCTGAAAATTCAAAATCAGTGACATGTATGGATGGTAACTGATTTAGATGGACTATAGACATACAGAAATAACCTATCCCAACTTTACAGGCTTCTATGTACTCAAATGTACTAGAGGCTCTACGTCAATCAATCCAAGAATAAAATATATTTGGTTGATTCGCATCAAAACACTGAATATACCTAGCAGGGGCTTTATGTGACGACTTCTCTGGATATAACATCACTGACTGAAGTAAAGCCAGCCTGTAATATCACTTTGGAACTTAATATTTAGAAAAATGATGTGCTACTGACAAGTCTGGAACTGAATGAGGATTCTTAAATGAACTTTAAAGGTTAAATTTATCAAGTATTACATTGTTAAATCACATTTTAAAAAAATCAACTACTTTTACTTAATTGTGCCTGTTTTGAAGCTTTATAGATTTTATCACATAAAAAGTTAAATATGTTTTTACCTAGTCAGCATGTATAAATTCACCCAAATCTAGTGCTAAAGACCATTCTATCAACACATATCATATGTATAACCAATCAAGTGACTAAACATACATTTCTAATGGCTTTATTATTTTATTCATTGTAATTTTTTTAATGAAATGATCAAAAGTATTTTTTTTACAATGACAGTGTATTCAAAATTATTAATCAAACTGGGTGCAAGAATATGGATTATGCCTCTGAGACATTGGTTTAAATTTTTAGCTCTAGGTGTCCACATAGAAAACAGCATTGTCTTTATCATAACACTAAAAAAATTTAAATATATTTATGGCTTATTTGAGGACTATTTTTAAAGTTATTAGTTGGCTGTATTTTAATGCGAAAAGAATTGGGTTAATCTTATTATCTATTATGAGTTATGCCAATTATTTTTAGTTATAACATTAATAAAATGAATATTACATATAACTAGTATAACTAAAGTGTATTATTCTTATAATGATTTTTAAAAAAATGTATTGCACTATAATTATACTTAATTATACAAATTAGAGAAACTCACAAAAGATTTGTTCAAAACCCACATTTTAGTATCTACTAAACTAGTTGTATCATACATGTGTTATGTTTTTAAATTAATTTTTCATATGACAGTTCATTTTATCAATTTGTCTTGCATGTTTAACTACCATGTCTTCAACTTAAGTTTTAATAATCATAGGCATAGCTACAAATCAAATGGTTATATGTTTAATTTTCAATAACATCTTTATTTTTTTATTACTTAAAAATGTGAAATAAATGTCAATAAAAAATTAAAAGATCTACCAGTACTTCTTTTTTTTTGTTGTCAGTTTTAACTTCATTAGTAATATTGCTGGTATTCTCTTACTCTTAGTCGTATGTATGTACAAGTAATAAGTATGAGACGTCTTAGTAACTTAAATAGCATTTAGTTTGGTAATTTAAAATAAAAAAAAAATTACTGAAAACTTGAAACAAGAAATATTATGAACACTCAAAATAAAAAGTTTATTTTTTTCTAGCAAAGCCATTGACACTATCTATGGCATGGGAATGATCGTGCTTTGCAGTTGTTATACTCTTTTTCGGTCAAATTCAGTTTATTTTCTATAGGACCAAATCAATCGTCGTATATAAATTTAATCCCCTCTATGGTGTCTACAATAAAAAGTAATTTAAAGTATGAATCTTTTTACAGTACATTAGTACTGTCCCGTTTATTAAGTTACTATTATCGGTAGCTATCGAGGGAATGTAGCCTTGGTTCAACAAAATGGCGATTTGTACTCTATCACGTGATTTTGGTCACGTGTTCGTGACCGCCCTATAAACTGGTAGCCTATACCTTTCAAAATAGCATGGCATGCCTATTCAGTGGCGTAGCGAGCTTAACTCGCGCCCGGGGCACAAAACCTTTTTAGCGCCCTCTTCCCATTCGAAAACCAAATAATATTATATGTTTTGCGGACCGTTTGGTAGTAGCGCCCGGGGCATAATGCCCCCTTATCCTCCCCTCGCTACGCCACTGTGCCTATTCCTTATGATTGATACGCCATTGATTAGATTTTTGAAGCGTTAAGTCTCTTCATCATGAGATTCATTTGTTGCCGCCACAAGAGTATACGGTATCATTACTTCATTCGTATGTTTAATTAATTTATTCGCAGTGGCTACGGTTCGGTCCGACCGAACGCGTATTTTTTTTTTCGGGTACCAGCCTTACTTATTATTGCATAGCGGCCGAGTCGCTGCACTGAACTATATAACAACATAATTTTTTTTTTTCAGAATTTTTTTTTTTTCAGGATTAGGGTTAGGGATAGGGTTAGGGTTAGAGATAGGGTTAGGGTTAGGGTGTGGAGCAATATTATCTATGGCTGGTACCCTAAGTAAAAAAAATACGGGTTCGGTCGGACCGAACCGTAGCCACTGCCTAATTTATTTGTATTAAACTTGTAAACAATTCAAGTGTATAAATCTAGTAAAGATGGCTGTTTCATGCTCATGTCACTGTATTTTTTCTAAGCAGAACGTAAGCATTTAAATCATGATCAATATTTTTAACATTCTCATCTTTCCCATTCTTCACTCCCCTGAAACAAAATTCACTTTAAAAAAAATGTTTCACTTTTAGTATCAAACAAGGAAGGATTTAAAAAAAAAATATTTGAAATTAGTCGCTTAATCTCTACAATTATATTTTGATTTATAACATGCAGTTCACTTAAACCGAAAAAGTTTTGACCAGTTTTTGGTAAAATCATCGAGTCAAACAATAATTAACGACTCATCAATCATTTTAGCGGCAAGCGACTTTCGAATTATTATAAGTTTTGAATGTACCTATGAAGAATAAAAATGCATGTGTATTTATAAATAAATACTGCAACGACAACGTGCCTAATCCTATGCAAGAGTACGGTGAAATGATGTTTATGTTTTAGCCTTGTGTGCAGTCAGTTCAAAGTTCAAGATGGTTATAGCCCATTTATTTAAAAGACTGGACCCAATAAAAGACTCTGCTGTCACCGGCAATGCACAGAATTGTGTACATTAATTCCAATTCATTATATTTACTTGAAACTAGATATTCTCATTTTAGTATGAACATTCACATTTTATAAAAAATTTGAAGTCCTTAGTTATCGGATTTAAAAAAAAAAAAACTAGAAGAAATCGTGCTTAGAAAGTTATAGAATAGGTGTTTACTTCCTTTCTGGTTCAAAAAGTATCCGTTTAAACCGCGTACTTGAGAAAGGGCTGAAAAGAATGAACGAATGTACCTGGACTGGCTAAAGGTCACATAGGTGGTTCTGTTATATAAACACACATTTTAATCGTTTTAAGGCGGTGGTGATTGTTGGAAAAATATTTTGCTGTACGCCAGGATGCCTCCTGCAGCTAAGGACTCTGCATAGTCCTCCTTAACATTTGATTTGTAGCAGACCTTACATAGCAAATGATTTGTAGCAGACCTTACATAGCAAATGATTTTGTAGCTGACCTTACATAGCAAATGATTTGTAGCAGACCTTAAAGAGCAAATGATTTGTAGCAGACCTTACATAGCAAATGATTTGTAGCAGACCTTACATAGCAAATGATTTGTAGCAGATCTTACATAGCAAATGATTTATAGCAGACCTTAAAGAGCAAATGATTTATAGCAGACCTTACATAGCAAATGATTTATAGCAGACCTTAAAGAGCAAATGATTTATAGCAGACCTTACATAGCAAATGATTTTGTAGCAGACCTTAAAGAGCAAATGATTTGTAGCAGACCTTAAAGAGCAAATGATTTGTAGCAGACCTTACATAGCAAATGATTTGTAGCAGACCTTAAAGAGCAAATGATTTGTAGCAGACCTTACATAGCAAATGATTTGTAGCAGACCTTACATAGCAAATGATTTGTAGCAGACCTTCCATAGCAAATGATTTATAGCAGACCTTACATAGCAAATGATTTTGTAGCAGACCTTAAAGAGCAAATGATTTTGTAGCAGACCTTAAAGAGCAAATGATTTGTAGCAGACCTTACATGGCAAATGATTTGTAGCAGACCTTACATAGCAAATGATTTGTAGCAGACCTTAAAGAGCAAATGATTTTGTAGCAGACCTTAAAGAGCAAATGATTTGTAGCAGACCTTACATAGCAAATGATTTGTAGCAGACCTTAAAGAGCAAATGATTTGTAGCTGACCTTACATAGCAAATGATTTATAGCAGACCTTACATAGCATATGATTTGTAGCAGACAATAGTCCTACATGATTGAGTGCCGAATTATTACCATTTGGAAATATCAGTCCCGGGTTCGATCCTCGGAGAGAACCATTGGAATTTTCCCATTAATTTAACCGAGATCAAATATGTTTCCAAAGATGGTATTCAAAATGAAGTTGAGACCCTAATGAACAGCAACTAGTATCTCTCGTCCCTTATGGCTGTTCTTTTACTTTATTGTTTTAGTGAAATGCATTAATCTATTTGCGTATGGGGCTGACTCGGTGGCAATATTGTTGTGAGCCCAATCTGCATGCTATATGTTGCAGGTTCAAATCCCAGCATAACTATCTCGCACTGGACTATGGTTGGAGCGAAAGAAGTGCACTACAAAAAACTTAACTGGTGTGTAGGATCAAAACATAAGCATCTCATCCTCATAAAAACGTTTATAAAAAATCTGCAAATTGTGAAATACTAAGACGAAATTTCTCGTAAAGATTTGTTCCGAATCTAAAATATGAGTTCTGACCATTTTCAAACTAAATACACTTACACACGCATATCCTTTTATTGTCTTATCGAGCCTGGTTTTTTTTCTTCTTCTATTTTTATCACAACTTAAATTATCATAAATTATTTTCTATAGTCAATTCATGAACACCAAGCAGCAATCCATTGTCTGCAATGCGCATCTTTAGATGTTCAAATATTTCACCTAATGAATCAGTTATAGTATATTTTACCAAGATATCACATGTATGAAATATGAAGTTTTGGAGCTTTGAACTGTTTCCATTTAGCACTCTTACATTTCATCTTTTTTCATACGCAGCCCTAAAGTAGACAATAAGAAGAATATTTATCAGTCTTTTTTGTCACTGTAAGCTGAAATAGGTCTTGATTTTTGTACTTTTTCATGTATTTAAGTAGATTTCTCAAATATTTTCAGGATTTAAAAAAAAATTATTATTCTTTTTTTAGCTTTAAAGTATAATTTAAAAAAATAATATTTTAATTAGCTCTAACTGATTTCAAAATACAAATGACTTTTTAGAGTCATCGTAAACAATTATAAGAAACAAGAATTATAAAACCAGAAGTGGCATTCATAATGTCTACAAATAAAGGAAAAAAATCAACATGCCAATTGAATATTTACATTTAAGCGCAGAGAAAAAACCCAGAATTCAACTTAAAGAAACAACTGGTTTACATCTCTGTCTTCACAAAAGCCTACAAGACATTTCGAGACACGAAGATTAGTAAGATGAGTTAGTTTTATTGTTTTTTTAAAATCACTTATTAAGGATCTTGACCACAGGGACCAAATGGCGTCACTGAAAAGTTGGTGGGATAGATGAAGCCCAGGGCCCCTGAAAAACGAGTAGGTAGGCGACCAGCGGGACTGGTCTAATGAGCATATCACGTGGTATATCTTCTTGCTATCAGCCATTAATTCTCATAATAAAGATTGTTTATATTTTTTTAATGGAAGAGCGGAGATGAGGGTGAAATTGACTTATATCTTTTTCTTTTCTTTTCTCATTTTAAGCCTTTATTGTATGACATCCATTCTTTCATAATAAAAAAGGAATACATTATCAGCAGAAATATCTTTCATTATGGAGTTTATGCTTTGAAAGTAGTGTTGTAGTTTTTTTTTTAATATTTTTGTTTTTTTTTAAGTTCTTGAAATGATGAAATGTGCATCTCTTACATCCTATAAAATACTCATTTGATGGTTATTTTAGCCGATAGTGCAATGGCACGATAGTACCACACAAACAGTTAAGATACACAATGAAAGTCTTTTTTGTGAATTGTATGACACAGCCTTGTGTAATGTAAAACATATATTTATTAAGTGAGCTATATACATGAAAAATCTTATGTATTGTGTAATTCAGAGACTGAATAGGGAAACTAGGCTACAGAGTAAGGCATAACCCCCCCCCCCCTTTTCACGTCCCCACCTCCTCTTGTACAAATTCGTGATGTAAAATCAGTAATAGCTAAAAATCTAATATAAATAATAGCGATTTTGGGTTCTGCGAAATCGAAAGTAAATAATTAGAAAAAATCGATCTGCCCGAAACCAAAAAAAAACCCAGCCTACTGATCAAACCTAAGGGAATATAACTCTATGCAAAAATTTTTTTACAGGGTATTGCTAGTCAATAAATATTGCTTATATCTACATAAAAATGTGTTTTTTTTTTTTAAAAAACAATATCCTGAAAAAATATACAAAGGCGGATGCCGCCCCTGGCTAGCAGCAAACTTCATGGGCGACTCCTCACCAAAATACTATAAATTAAAAAAATTAAAAAAAACTATCAATATATTGGGTAATTACTTTCTGTTGGTGGTTGCACAAACAAACAAATTACAATTCCTCCAACTTTGACAATCATAAGTATTTCTACTTTGTTTCGCAAATGTAAATTTCTTGGCCCATTTCACCTCATTTCCCCCCGACCTTAAGTTGACCCTGCCAGTAAGCTACGTATTCAGAAAACAGTCTGTGTAGAAAACTGCTATTCATATCGGCTCACGATCAGAGAATGTCGTGATAATACTATCTTTTTCTTCCGAACCTTATCAAACTAGTTTTTACTTGATATAATGCCAAGACCTGAATCCGGGAGACGAAATTGCTTACGACCAGGGACGATGTATGAATGTCGCCGGTCATAACTCTTAGAGAAAATGTATTAATGTTTTTAATGCTGTTTACAAGGCATAAAGAAAATTAAATGTATATATTTGTATAGTTCATTAGGCTAACAACATATACGGTAATGGAAAGAAAGTTTTGGAAATCATACTGCTAAATAAAACCAGATAGGCCTACTATATTGTATAACATATTTTCTGTTCAAAATCAATGTTTCTGTAACATTTTTAGAGGACTTTTGAGAGAAAAACTTTGAAGCATTAAGTAATTCTGTAGCTCTTTTTTAAATTAATAGCAACTGGAAAATGGCTCGCACTGATCTATGCATGGCCACTGTGTACTAAATTGTTTCGTACTGCCATTTTTTTTTCAGAGTTAAGAGTTTTTTACTAAATATATTATGTAACAGGAAGCGTTGTTTTTTTTTTACTTTAATGTGCTAAACAAACTTCACTGCCCGTGAGGCAGTATTAGATCAGATCAGACACACGTTTTGATGGAATTGATTTCTCATCAAAAGGGTAAAAGATATTACAAGCATTCCGAAAAATATTAAAAAAAAATAATGTGAAACTCCCACACTAGACCACATAACGGCAAGATCAAATAAACATTCTTAAATACACAGTGTAACTGAAGGTAGGAACCTGCGGCTGCAGTACACTGTCAACTATCTCACATGTATCCTGTTAGTCATGTCACTTAAAACTTCTGTCAACAATCGCTTTCTTTGTCATCACGTATATTCGTATAGGCTGCCGTCAGTCACTTTTGATTTTGTTATTTTTTTTTTGGGAGGGAAATAAGGTTGTAACGAAGGTTCCTAACTGAGTTTATTAGACCCCCAAATGTTTGTTGTGCGGATCCCATTGGAGATTTCAAATAGTTTATTTCCTTTTCTTACCCCCCCCCCCTCACCCCACATAATTTTGTAAATTGACAAAGAAACTAATATTCTACTATCTATTTTATGTTATATATTTTATTAAATTTTTTTTTTTTTTTTGCTTTTTTTTATTTAAAAAAAAAAGTTCTATGTGTAGACCACAGATGAGATATTAAATAATCTGTAGTGTAGACCTACCACTAGGCGTAGATTAAATTTTAGAGTCTTGGAACTCTTAGAGTCTAGTAACTTATCGAATTACTTATCGAATTACTAAACAATAAGCTTTTATTATTATATTTTATTTCGCTCGTTACACTTTTTACACATTTTTTGTTGTAATTATAGCTCTGAATAACCATAGGCCTAAATATTTTTTTTTGTATTCTGAGGCATATACTTTGTAATTTGTGTAATAATGTTATCTAATAAAAACTTGAAATCATTTAATGATATTTAACCTCGGTTCACTTATTTAGTTTTGAAGTAAACAGAGGGAATTCCGCTCTCAGAGGACCCCCCCCCCCTGTTGCCACCCATTTTATAAGGAGTAAATTTACATGTAAATTCGATAATCTAAAGCCAGCTAGTCCTTAACCAGTTCTTGTTTAGTCCAACTAGCCTTATCTCACTTTGAAATTGAAAAAAAAATAGGGAAAAAAAACAACATATGCACTGAAAAACTCATGAATATTTCATAGCTTTTTTTTTCCATTTTTTTTCAGTTATCATGGTTTGTGTGCATTCTGTTAAAAAAGCCTGTGAAAAGTCATTATTGCCTCACACAAGTAACAAGTTTCAGCACTGCGGAGTATGTTGACATTGATTACATTTTTTTTCGTCGCGTAATTAAAGGCAGCCGCTGTTGTATTTAACAATAAAAGTGGCAATACGTCAACCGACACATACACACACATGCACAAACATTGTTCTGCGACATTCTGGAGAAAAAACTGTATTGCTGAGCAAACCAATTAACTGAGAACATGCACTGACTCATATAGATGTTTTATCGCGCATGTTATCTGCTTATTGGTAACATTGCTAAACTTTTCGCTGGCCTCATACTAAGCCAGAAATACATTTTTATTAAAAACTATAAAATTCTTAAATATTGCCTAAATTCAATAAATTGACCATAAGAACAAAAAAAAAAAAAGAAATAGTAAAATAAATTATAGCCGCATAAGCTACATGTTGAGAATCGTGAAATTCAATGAACGCAGAATTGAATGAGTTTATTTTATAAGTAATCTTTAAATAAAAGAAAAAAAAACATTTTGGTAGTAAAAAATCATTTCCATGTCTACAGATATCACAAACACTCCATTACTAAAGAGTAAAAAAAAACCCCCGCTTCTGTTGCTATGCTTTGCTATAAGTGAAGTTTATGGGTGGGTGGTGAGTGTGTGTGTATGGGGGGGGGGACAGCGAAAATACATTCCAGATAAGAAAGGTAAATGCGTTTAGATCTCATGTATAATTTTTTTTTTTACTCAGCACCCGAGACGCACTCTGATTTCTTTTTATGACTGTATTTACTTAGGGACTAGAAAAGAAAAATCTGATAACACGGAGAACGCAATACTTGGCCTTTTGTCTACCTCCTTGAGCCCTTGTATAGGAATTTCCTCTGTCACCCATTGGGTTTTATTTTAAAAACGTATTTATGCAAGGAAGCAAGGTTTATTTACTTTGGTAGTTTATTCGTTTTTCTAACTTTAAGGAGGAAATAGCACCGATTGCTGACGTCTGCACTGAAAATAAAAACATTTTTTTTATTATTTAGAGAAAAATGTAGTTTAAAAAAAAAACACATCAATAGCTAACATTTTTCAATTGATAAATGTTTGTCAAAAAAGATTGCAAAGCATTGATTCACTTCTCATTGTTGTACTGAACAATTACGGCATATCGCTTGTTAAAAAACAAACAAATACATCGTTTTTTTTTTTGTTTTTGTAAAGAAAGAAGTGTAAAGAACGATGTATCATGTATTTTATGTTTAGAGATTTACATAAATATCCCTAAGCTATTGGAGGATTTTGATAAAATTATCCTATTAAAAAAAACAACCTTCACATTGAGATTTAAACTAAAAAAAAATTTCATGATTATTTTTATATTAAAAACTAAATTAAAGTAATAATCTGCAGAGTTGATGTTTTTTAAAGATGTTTTTTATATAGCATACATTCTTAAATATCTCTACATCATTTAATTTTATTTTGATGTACGCAGTCTTTTTTTTAATATTCATTATTTACTATGATTATTACATGATATACACACTTTTTACTGATTGTTATACTGTCTGACTCTGAATTAAAAAAAAAAAGCTAATAAGTAACAACGGTGATCATTGACAGGAAATAGATTGATTAAAATTTCTGTCATACGACTAATACTATGACGAATTTATGTCATAAGTCTAATACTATGACGATTTTCTGTCATATGACTCATATACTGTTACGGATCCTTTTAATGATGATGCTTGTAGAGGGTGTAATAAATCAGACAACACAAATCACGAAGTTAACTCCAGTGAAGTAACATCAAACAATCATTTAATACTTGAACATGAACTGACATAAAGGTGGAATCAGGAGGAGTACAAAAGCAAACTGTAAATATGCATCCATCTACATAGATGCCCACAGCTAGACTAACTATAAAACAAAGCATGTGCTCCCAACTGTCGGTTAATATACGTCATTTGTACCAAATGACGTATACACTAAAGCTCCCAATATTTACACTCAAGATGGCGGAATGACGCCATAGATACTGCGGTGGGCGGAGCCTAGCGAATTGCGTCATCAAACTTAGACTATATTATTTCTCCACATTTCTCCCCTCTACCTAAGCATGATGTAATCATGTAAAACCCAATACTAATACCGACAAAAGGAAGCCACATGAAACAAAGTTCAATCATAGAACATATCCCAAATCATCATAACAACAAAATAAATTATACAATGATTCATCAAATCAATATTGCATGGAATTATAAATCAATACATGCAAACAATATAATAAATATCATCAATCATATATGTATAAACATATTGAATTCAATTAAAATTTCTCATCATTTTAATAATTTTTTTTTCGTCACTGATATTCATTATTTTATTAGATATTTTTTTCTATGTGACTTGTTAATTTTTTTTTTCTTTCATGTCACTTGTATATCTTTTCTATTATCTTTTTTTCAGGTGACTTTTTTTTTTCATGTCACTAGTTATTCTTCTTTTTTTTTTCTCAAGTGACTTCTCTTTTTTTTTATCATAATCATCAACTATTATTAAATATCATTATGTCATCATATAAACATATAATACATGTAACATAAACATTACGGTACACAAGATTTCTTACTGCCAGGACATAGGTTTGTTGAGAACTTAAGCTCATTTCAAATGCAACGTGATAACGTGTCAGCAATAACGTTCTCTTTACCAGGTATAGCTTGGACGATAAAATTAAAATCCTGCAGTAGGAGTGACCATCTGGCTACTTTATTATTCCCTAGCTTTTTGGAATTTATAAATACCAGCGGCGCATGGTCAGTCCGAAGAATAAATTGGGCACCTAACAGATACCTTGCCAATTTTGTAATGCACCATGTGATGGCTAATCCCTCCCTCTCTATTGTAGCGTATCTTGTCTCTGGTGAGGTCAATTTACGACTGACATATAGCACTGGGTGTAACACACCATTGTGGGTCTGTAACAGGGCCCCCCCTATGGCAACGGCCGAGGCATCTGTGGCCAGAACGAATTGTTTACCTATGTCAGGTAACTTTAATATGGGCCCCTGAGCGAAGGCGGTTTTAATAATCTCCAGGGCCCGTTGACATTCATCAGACCAGATGATTTTGTTTGGCTCTCCCTTTTTAGTTAGATTGGCCAGAGGTTCCATTATATGAGCGAAATTCGGAATAAACTTCCGATAGAAATTGCATAAGCCCAAAAGACTGCGCACCTGTTTCTTTGATGACGGTTTTTCAATATTTAATATCTTTGACACTGATTCACCTATGGGTTTTATTATATTATTTCCCACTTTATGTCCTAGGAAAGTTACTTCCGTCAGTCCTATCTCTACCTTAGTCGGTCTCAATGTTAAATTCTGTCTCTTTAAAACTGTAAAAATTTCTCTTAGACTCCTAACATGTTTATCCCAGTCCTCATGAAAAATACAAATGTCATCCAGGTAGCAAACAGTGTCTTGTCTATGGGAAAATAATTTGGCCATCATCCTATTGAAGGTGGCTGGTGCATTTACTAGCCCAAAACTCATGAAATTCCATTGGAACAACCCAAATGGAGTTATAAATGCAGTCAATGGTTTGGCTTCAGGGGTCAGTGGTATTTGCCAATACCCTCTTGCTAAATCCAGTTTAGAAAAATATTTAGCTCTGGCTAGCCTGGTCATTAACTCCTCAGGATTGGGCATGGGATACAGAGTCCATAATGGTTATTTTATTTAACTGTCTATAGTCTACACACAGTCTGATGTCACCTGTCTTTTTCTTAACTAACACTATGGGAGCTGCATATGGTGACTCTGATGGTTCTATGACACCCTGTTTCTGTAACCCTTCTAACTCTTTCTTGATATAGTGTCGCGGTGATGTAATGAGAGGGTGTATGGTCTCAAACGGATAACCTTGTTTTCTGACAGCTTTATGTCATGTTGTATTATATCGTTTTACCCGGTCTATCAGAAAAAAATATCTGTAAAGTCGCATTCCAAAAGTGTCCTCAATACTAACCACTTTGTCATGAGTTAGGTTATTTAATGCTATATCCTCCCATGTTTTCCTTGTTTCCAACCTCAGGTCCCTCACGTAATGTCTGAATGTCAGCGTCAGGTACATCTTTCCTCTCCCTTAACATGAAACAATTTTGAACCTGTCTCTCAGCGGTCTGAACGAATTCAATTGGTCTATTATAGTATACTTTCAACATGTTTATATGAAAGACCTTTAACCCATTTCTAATATTAATTTCATAATCAACGTCTGTCACCTTTCTAGTAACCTTAAAAGGTCCTTGCCACTTAATGAATAATCTATTGGTCTTGTCCGGTAATAAGACAAGTACATCTTCACCTGGTCTAATATGTCTGAGTTTCCTGTCTCTATTAACCCTCAATAATGTGCTTTTATTTTTTGGTTAAAACGTTTGATCTAGCCACATCACAGGCCTTTATCAGTTCTGTCTTGTATCAATCACTAGCTCATGGGCAGTTCTTACGTCAGGGGATAAATCTTTCCTTATCATTAAGTCCTTAAGTAGGGACAGTGGACCCCTTGGATTCGCACCGTACACCATTTCAAAAGGTGAAAATCCTCCTGCTGTTTCCTGTGGAATTTCCCTATACGCAAACAATACACAGGGTAACATGAGATCCCAGTCTCCCGGATTGTCATCAGACACTTTACTGATCATTTTTTTTATACTGCCGTTCAGTCGCTCACAAATTCCATTACTTTGGGGATGGTATGGCGATGTAAAGATTTGTTTGATCCCCAATACAGAGGTAAAATGAAGTTGGTTAATTCAGATACAAATTGAGTACCTCTGTCAGATAAAATAACATCAGGGAAGCCTGTCCTACAAAAATATAGTCATTAGTGCCTGTGCTATGTCCTCAGCCCTTATGAATTTCTGTGAGGCACCGCTTACTCTGGCCATCTGGAACATACATCCACCACCGTTAAGATAAACGATGGCCTCTATTGGACAGCACCTGGCATAGGTCCAATTATATCAATAGCTAATTTGTGAACGGTCTGTCAACTATATATCCGATAGCCAGTCAGGGGCTTCCGGTACATTTGGGCCCCTTATCGACAGGTCACACGTCCCAAACATGATCTCTTTTACGTCTCTGGTAATCTCGGGCCAAAAGAATTTTCCCAGGATCCTATACTTAGTTCTAGTAACCCCCAATGATCCTGCTAAAGGCAATCGTGGGCTGTCCTAAGAACTAATTTCCTATACTTCATTGGGACTATAAGTTGATTCACCGTTTTATTCATGTACTGTGTCTTTCTAACCCAAACACCTTTTTCTAACTGAATTATTCTCCTATCTCTAAATGATTTTTTATCCTGGTTGATTAATTTTGATAATGACACGTCATTATGCTGTTCGATAAAAGTTCTCTCCATCTATGGTAGACCTGTCGTGGACATCTCACCCACAGGAATGTCACTAGATTTTGAAGATATCAGTCAGTGTGTGGATTAGAAAGTTGACTACATTCTCTTCCTTTTGTATAATTTTTACTCCTGAGAGAGGTAATTAGGCCAGGTACTTGTACTACTAATTGATACCGATTATGGAGTTTTTCCTCCTTAGCCTGAGCCCTTGTCACAGCATTACAGTTTCTTAGTAGGATCATTAAGTTTTTTCCATTTATCCAATTCCATGGGATCACACTCTATTACGCCCTAAATATTGCCCACTAAAAACGTCATAAGTTGGTTTCTCGATGACTAATGCTTCAACTAGCCCTGTGTAAAATGGACTTCTAAGATTAATGGTGGCTAAGGGTAACTCATGTACCGTCCCATCAAATGACGCACATAGACCCATTCTTCCCGTGAACTCACTTATTCTTTTCACCAATGATCTACGGACACATACGCACGTTAGCCCTTAGGTGTCACGTGTAGCACCTTTACAGGTACATCACCAACGAACCCAGGGTAAAAATGTAAAACCATTACCTCCCCTGAACTAACATTGCCTGTTGTTCACCTATCTCTTGTCTCTGTCTGGTCTTGTCCTATGGTTCTGGTCTGTTGTCCTTTCTCCCTGGACTATTTCCCTGGGACCAAGTGTAGTTCCTAGCAGCAATGTCCCCTAAGGTTACACAGATAACATAAGCTATCACTACCTCCCCTTTTGCAGTCTCGCGATCTATGTCCGGCTCTCCCACATGAGAAACATAATTTTGTCCCCGTCATGTCGGTCACTGGATCTATTCCTGTTCCCAGGACTTAAGCTACGGCCACGGTTTGGATATGGTAAAGCTTTAGCAAAGCACAGCACATCCTGGTTATGGTCTGGTTCTAACTTAGATATGGGTTTTTCTGGATGTGCAGACCTATACTTTCTCAATAAATCAGTGACATCTTCTAAAGTTTTTGGCCCTTTTTCTTTCAAGAATGCCACTAAATCTTTATGGCACACATTAATTGCCCTATCTACTAAAATCAGTTCCCTTAAATCATGATAATCTTGTTTCGCCCCAGACAGAGCCACCCATCTATCAAAAAACAAACTAAGGTTGGTGATAAATAAATTGGGGTCTTCCTCTCGTGATGGGCGAATATTATTAAATTTTTCCTTGTAACCATCACATGTGTTACCATAAATCTTCATCAATGATTCTTTCACAACATCATAATTTTTTATTTCATTTTCATTTAGTTTCAAACATACATCCAGGGCTTTGCCTCTTATAAATCCTAAAATTGACGCGGCCCATGTATTCCTCGGCATACCCGCACTAGTAGCTAGCATTTCAAACCTAGACAAGTATGTGTCCATACTGTCAACGCCCTCTGTAAAATAAGGTAATTTAAGTGATGTGGTCACTCTATCACCCGCTCCGTTAACTCCGGGGTTAGCTGACTGTCTATTGTTCTCAGACTCTAAGCGCGCCCTTTCGTTCGCAATTTCTTCCTTTCTCATTTCCCGTTCTGCGGCTCTTTCTTCCCTCTCTCTCTGTTTTTTCTTCCCTCTCTCTCTGTTTTTCTTCCATCTCTTTCTTTTCCTTTTCCTTTCTTTCTTCCCTCTCTCTCTGTTCCTTTTCCTTCACCTCACACTCCCTCACAGAAACCCAGGTCCGTAACTCCTGGCCTGTAACTCCGGGGTTAGCTGACTGTCTATTGTTCTCAGACTCTAAGCGCGCCCTTTCGTTCGCAATTTCTTCCTTTCTCATTTCCCGTTCTGCGGCTCTTTCTTCCCTCTCTCTCTGTTTTTCTTCCCTCTCTCTCTGTTTTTCTTCCATCTCTTTCTTTTCCTTTTCCTTTCTTTCTTCCCTCTCTCTCTGTTCCTTTTCCTTCACCTCACACTCCCTCACAGAAACCCAGGTCCGTAACTCCTGGCCTGTAAGGCCAAGTGATTTACCAGCTTCAACAATATTTAAAATTGATGACATGGCAGTAACCGAAACCAATTATAACTAATAAATGAAAATGGTTGATACTATATATCACACACAAAAAAAATATTCTATAATGTCATCAACATACAAGTAATAACAAAATAAATACAATAATCTTTTTCAAAAAAAAAAAAAAAAAAAAACAGCAAATTAAATGTTTTGGCTGCTCAGGGTGGACCCTATTTTAACCTCTACTGTATTAAATACAGAATTCCACCAAGAACAACAAACAAATAATTACACCAGATTTCAATATTCTAGTAATAAATATATATAAAAAAATATGCCAACTTACATATAAAGAAATACACAAATAGTAAATTCTGTTCCTTGAGTTCGATGGTTGATCCTCGGTGATCCCGGTCCGCGATGTTCGATGTGGGGTTGACTAACACACGGGTTGATCCTTGGTGATCCCTGTCCGCGATGTTCGATGATCCTTGGTTGATCCTTGGTGATCCTATGGTGGGGTCCTCTGACGATGAGGAGGTGATTCCCAGCCACACGGTAACGTCGGCCCCGTCAGTATAAAGCAACTCTGGCCACTTTAAGCAGTAAAGTTGGCCACTTCAGCAACAGTAGGGTTGGCCTCTTCAGCAAACAGCAAGGTTGGCCTCTTCAGCAAACGGCAAGGTTGGCCTCTTCAGCAAACAGCAAGGTTGGCCTCTTCAGCAAGCGGCAAGGTTGGCCTCTTCAGCAAACAGTAGGGTTGGCCTCTTCAGTAGCAGCAAGGTAGGCCTCTTCAGCAGACGGCAAGGTTGGCCACCTCAGCAAACAGTAACGTTGGCCACTTCAGCAAACAATAGGGTTGGCCACTTCAGCAAACAGTAACGTCGGCCACTTCAGCAAACAATAGGGTTGGCCACTTCAGCAAACAGTAACGTTGGCCACTTCAGCAAACAATAGGGTTGGCCACTTCAGCAAACAGTAACGTTGGCCACTTCAGCAAACAGTAACGTTGGCCATTTCAGCAAACAGTAACGTTGGCCACTTCAGCAACAATAGGGTTGGCCACTTCAGCAAACAGTAACGTCGGCCACTTCAGCAAACAATAGGGTTGGCCACTTCAACAAACAGTTTTCACGGCGCGCACCCAGAGTGGTGGCCGCCACGTAATTCACCGATGAATACTTAACCGGTAATTACAACGAGTCTTAATGTACTCACTCCGCTGCTCCTGAATCCAGCTAAGTCAGTCAGTTCGACGTCGGAGGTGCCAAATATATGTTACGGATCCTTTTAATGATGATGCTTGTAGAGGGTGTAATAAATCAGACAACACAAATCACGAAGTTAACTCCAGTGAAGTAACATCAAACAATCATTTAATACTTGAACATGAACTGACATAAAGGTGGAATCAGGAGGAGTACAAAAGCAAACTGTAAATATGCATCCATCTACATAGATGCCCACAGCTAGACTAACTATAAAACAAAGCATGTGCTCCCAACTGTCGGTTAATATACGTCATTTGTACCAAATGACGTATACACTAAAGCTCCCAATATTTACACTCAAGATGGCGGAATGACGCCATAGATACTGCGGTGGGCGGAGCCTAGCGAATTGCGTCATCAAACTTAGACTATATTATTTCTCCACATATACTATGACAAAAAACGCACCGTAAGAGGGCACGCGAAGACTCTGGCGCTAAATGGGCCCGTTTCATAAAAAGTTCCGTCACGCAATGTTTTATGAAGGCCGCACTAATTGAAATATTTTCGAGATGGCCCACGTCAGTGCCGTAACGAGATTAACTCGCGCCCGGGGCACTATACCTTTTTAATACATTTTTAACGCCCCCCCCCATTCGAAAATCATATAATATTATATGTAAAATATAAATTTGGCGCCCCATTGTGAGTAGCGCCCGGGGACATATGTACCCCCCCGCCCCCTAGCTACGCCTATGGCCCACGTAGTTTGTATGCGATGCCCATGTATTTAAAGTTAAAAGTAAAAGAACAAAGCATGGAAATTACGGAACAATATTTCTTTACACTAGCCTAGTACTTCTAGAAAAACGCCCACACATTTCTAGAAGCTATTGCATGCAGAATGTTTCTATTTCAAAAAGCATTGATATAGATAGTTATGACGTTATATCACATGCAGTAGGGGTCCGCTACCCCAGCCTTTCTATTTGTTAACCCCACCCTCCTTTTTTTTAAGTCTCTCTTCAGTCCTAACAGACAATATTAAGGAATCACTGACTGCAGTTTATACATTAATAGAGGAATCTACCCCCACCCCCCGGCCTTACGTGTCCCGCAGGTCTGAGACATTCAGCACAATGGGCGACTTATAACATATGATAATTTTGTTTATATATTTTCAAAGCTTGCCGGTGTGTCTTCAACTCAACGGAGTGGGGGGCTGAAGGAAATGGGATTTGTGGTGATCGACGGACGGGCGTTGGCTCGTAGCGAACAATTTTAAATCTTGTTGTTTGCAAGAAACGTTTTCAGTTTTCACTGAACCTGTTTTAACGACAGGAATTTAAAGGCAACCGTTACCCTTTATGATAATTGAACAGGTTTTTTTTTTCATTCTTTTTTTTTTACTTGGACAAATGAGAGAAACAAATTGAAAAAATATTTCACTTTGCTATTAATCATCATTATACTATAATTTATTATATATCGATTTCTTCTTGAGTTATATTAAATGTGAGGCTGGTACTCACCCGTGGACTTAAAACTGACCATTGGTATGGTCAGATATTCAGAGAAAATGAACGGCCACTGTCATTCAAAAATCTGGCTTATTATAGTTTTGGCTTTATTTTATCGGACAGCAACTGCACAAGGTAAGCAAACATTTTGTTTGTCATCTTATGCTGTTATTGTTTTTACAAGCACGTTTATATCAAGAAATCTTCCTAGTGATTATGAAATAGATTGCTCAATATCTCCAAGTGAAACTTTTAAATCTAGACATTATTTTAAAACACGAAATAATGTACAAAATATGTGACAGACTTATCATTCTGGCACCACAATCACCCACCCCCATTCCAATACGGAAAAAAAAAACTTTGTAAATAATTGTTTTCATGGCCGTTCTTGTGATTATCGGGGTCCAAGGCAAAGACTAAGAGATAATTGGGGCCCAAGGCAAAGACTAAGAGATAATTGGGTACCCTAGGAAAAACTAAGTGATAATTAGGTACCCTAGGCAAAACTAGGTGTTAATTAGGTACCCTAGGCAAAACTAGATGATAATTAGGTACCCTAGGCAAAACTAGGTGATAGTTAGGTACCCTAGGCAAAACTAGGTGATAATTAGGTACCCTAGGCATGAATATGAGATAATTAGGTACCCTAGGCAAAACTATGTGATAATTAGGTACCCTAGGCAAAACTATGAGATAATTAGGTACCCTAGGCAAAACTATGTGATAAGTAGGTACCCTAGACAAAACTAGGTGATAATTAGGTAACCTAGGCAACTATGTGATAATTAGGTACCCTATGCAAAGACTTAAAAGATATTTGTAGCCCAAGGCAATACTAAGTGATAATTAGTTACCCTAGGCAAAGACTAAAAGATATTTGTAGCCCAAGGCAATACTAAGTGATAATTAGGTGTCCTAGGCTGACAGAGATATCTGGGGGGGGGGGGGGGAAGCTAAGCTAAAGCATCAGTGAGGAGGAGCCACTACAACATCAGATCTGATAGGAATTTATAATGGAATAAGGGCCAATTAGGCAATGGAGGCCCTAGGTGGATCGTCTATCCATAAAAACAGCCCTGATAGTGCATATATAAATGTGTATTTCGGCCTTTTACACAGACTGTCAATATATATGCTAATATAGATACGTAATGTAAAGGTGCATAAATGGAGGTGTATAGCATTGACTTTAAGTAACGGTACATAAATGAATGTGTATATTCGTTTGTAAATTATAATGCCTTTTTTTTAAGTTATCTTACATTGACTTGATATAAAGTAGCACATAATGAGGTGCATTGTTTCTCCTGTAAATTACGCTACCGATGTAGAGAAGTATTGCATATACTTTTAAATAATACTGGTAAATGTATACAAGTGTAATTCATTACCTGTAGAATCCTAACCCATTTTGTTACAAATATTTTGTAGCATTTCTATTTTTCAGTTGAATCTAACTATTATATATATATATGGATTGCTTTAAGGCCAACCATTTACTGGGTGACGGGTGGTCGTGGAGTGTAGAGCGCTCGACTGTCGACCGGATGTCCTGGGTTAGAACCTCAGTAGGCCCCCCAAGTCCACCCAGCTTTAAATGGATACCTGACTTTAAGTTGGGGGGGGGGAGTAAAGGCGGCTGGGCGTTGTGCTAACCATACAATCCCTTCTTATGCCGTGGTTAATGAAACAGATGAATTCTACACTTCATCTGCCCCGATGAGCCCTTAGAGGATTAAGGGCATTACAGCCATTTACTACACATAACGTCTTTTAAGTTTCAAATGTAATTATTCAAATAATGAAGAGTGTTATAAATCCGCAATTTTTAGAGCATTTTCGAAAAAAAATGCTCTATTGTCCCCGTTTTTTCTATCTGTCTGTCTGTCTGTCCGTCCGTCTGTCCGTCATCACCCTAGATCTCAACAACCATAAGTCCTAGACCCATGATGTATATATCATTTTGTAGGTCTTGGCCTGCCAAGAAATGACTTTTTTCCATTTCGCGATCTGACCTCTCAGGGCCGTAAAAGGGGCCTTATAAAGTACCGTTTTTTACTATATAAGCTATATTAATAATAGACCGCCCTATATCTCAGCAACCATAAGTCCTAGACCCATGTTGTATATATCATTGTGTAGGTCTTGGCCTGCCAAGTGTACATCAAAAGTCCATTTCGCGATAGGACCTCTGAGGGCCGGGCTTCAGGGCTCCTAAAGGGCTTATATATTATATATACACCTTGTACGTTCAATAACCCATTCATTTGGTGCGAAATACTGCAGCACGTAGTTTCACCAAGATTTATTAAGAAACTCATCAAGTTTGTGTTCTGAGTTTAATTGAAAGTATCAGAGCTATGCAACAATTGACGGAGTTTTCGGACGATTAAATGACTACAATTTCGAATGTTTTCAATTATGAGTCCTATTTCAGTAACCACAAACCACTTGTAGTTAGATTTAAGAGAAAATAATTTTTTTTTCAAATATAAAGAAACGTCTTTATAATATTTTTTTTACAGATATATGCATTACACAATTGAATTTATAAACATTTCCAAAATTTACAAATATTTACGTACTGATACATAACATGAAAATGCGCTAACACGTCCTGTGTCCAGAATGGAACAGGCTTAATTGCTTGTTTACATCACACACATCTTCAAATTATTGTAGAGAATAATTGGAGAGATAGATAAATTATTAGATAGAAAAAAAGAAGAAAAAAAAGAGAGAGAGATATATTGAGGGAGAAAGAAGTAGACATAGATTGAGAGATGAGTTGTGGAGAGATACATAGAAGGACAGAGATATTGTCATATTTTGTAATTAATAGTTGAACTGAGGACAGTACATTATCCCCATTCCAGTGACTGTACACATAAGTTGTCACCTATATACTTATAATGAATATGTCGTTGTTCTCCACTGACACGCGATACGGTCTGTTTGTTTACAATTCTTTTTATTTCAACGATCAACATGAAATAACAATGTTTATCTCTCAGGGGGTACAAGTGTCACCTAACCTGGAATGTCAGAGGGCATTTCTCGAATAAGAAATAAACCTGTTAGTCACTATGAATACATTTTTAAAATAGAAATGGAACATGTATGCTGTGAAAACGCATCAATAAGCTTTAATTTATCTAACACCTTTTTGGTTTTTGCATAAAATATGCTAATCTCAAAAAGAAACAAAATTTATTATATAATAATATATATATAAATAAAAATAAATGCCAGAGCCGCACTTAAGGAGCCAAAGAGCCACATGCGGCTCTGGAGCCGCACTTTGCCGACCACTGGACTAGACTAATGACAAATTTGAAATTATTAATCAATCATTATTTAAATTTATTGTTATTAAATGACTGTTTATAGACAGTAAAAACACGTGACAAGGCCTACCGATATCTTTAAATGGATCTTAACATATAAAATTCTATCAATATTATGGGGGAAAAATCAATTCTGAGAATATAATGGAAGGCATGGACCAGGATCATTAGTTAATTTACGATCTTTTGTCCGCGCTCGTCATTGTCATGATATTACTACCTCTTCCATACCCAACACAACTGATTATAATAATGAGACAATGCAGATTGTTTTAGTTTCAAAATACAGTTCTCAAAATTTCAGTTCAGCCTGGGAGACCAGCGATAGTACCTTCCACTCGTTTCTATAAAAAAAATTGTTCGGCCAGACAGTTGAGAACAGAAAACCGAAAATAATATAATAATGTTTCTCTCTCTAATAATGTTCACTAAAGAACCATCGAGGGCAGAAGAAGTGTAGAATTCATCAGTTTCTGTAATCTCGGCATATGTGTGATTGTGTAGTTAGAACAACGCCCAGCCGCCTTTACTTCCCCAACTAAAGTCAGGTACCCATTTAAAGCTGGGTGGACCTGTAGGACTTTAACCAACTTTCACTAGGAACTGGAAAAAATGTATGTGTTTCTCACGGAGGATCGAACCCAGGTCGACAGTCGAGCATCTACACCACATGACCATCAGTCTCACTAAACCCGATAATAACATTATTTGTTTTTTTTATGTATAAAACACTTTTTAAACAAATCATTCTTATTCTGTTTTTATTCTTGATTTTTAAGTCCAGAGCCGCTCTTAGAAAGGCTAACTAGGCAAGGCTAACTAGGCAAGGCTAACTAGGCAAGGCTAACTAGGCAAGGCTAACTAGGCAAGGCGAACTAGGCAAGGCGAACTAGGCAAGGCTAACTAGGAAAGGCTAACTAGGCAAGGCTAACTAGGCAAGGCTAACTCTGCAAGGCTAACTAGGCAAGGCTAACTAGGCAAGGTGAACTAGGCAAGGCTAATTAGGCAAGGCTAACTAGGCAAGGCTAACTAGGCAAGGCTAACTAGGGCAGGCTTACTAGGCAAGGCGAACTAGGCAAGGCTAACTAGGCAAGGCTAGCTAGGCAAGGCTAACTAGGCAAGGCGAACTAGGCAAGGCTAACTAGGCAAGGCGAACTAGGCAAGGCGAACTAGGCAAGGCTAACTAGGCAAGGCTAACTAGACAAGGCTAACTAGGAAAGGCTAACTAGGGCAGGCTAACTAGGAAAGGCGAACTAGGCAAGGCTAATTAGGCAAGGCTAACTAGGCAAGGCTAACTAGGCAAGGCGAACTAGGCAAGGCTAACTAGGCAAGACTAACTAGGCAAGGCTAACTAGGCGATCATTTGGCGAAAGGGACCCACTGTCAAAACAAATGCGCGTCAAATCTCATGTTATAAATAACAGTGGTTCTCAAAGTGCTTGTCTTGACTTACCGGTGTTTCCCGATTTGATTTAAAGTGGGTCGCCGGTGTTTCCCGATTTGATTTAAAGTGGGTCGCCGGTGTTTCCTGATTTGATTTAAAGTGGGTCGCTAAATGTAAAAAAAAATGAAGAATATTTGCATTTATTATTATCTTTAATTCTATGCATCCTTTTTCTTTCTCTGTTGGTGGGTTGCGAAATGCAATAGTCTGAGAACCATTATTATTATAAAATCATGGTAAGTTATAGACTTTTATATCACTTAATATTACTCGAAATGCAGATAAACCATCACAGTTCTATATTGTCCTTACCGTTATAGTTCTATGATGCCATACCGTTACAGTTCTACGCTGTCATTACCGTTACATATCTATGCTGTCCTTACCGTTACATATCTAAGCTGTCCTTATCGTTACAATCTATGCTGTCCTTATCGTTACAGTCTATGCTGTCCTTACCGTTACATATCTATGCTGTCCTTACCGTTACATATCTATGCTGTCCTTACCGTTACAGGTCTATGCTGTCCTTACCGTTACAGTTTTTTGCTACCTTTACACCATCTTCTTCTTCTTCCTTTGGCTCTACAGCCCATTTAGGCCCTTAGCCTGCCATACTTGTCTTCACTTTCCACGAGCCATGGTCTTCTTCCTCCACTCTCTCATTTCTATGGCTTTAAGGTCTTTCTCCACTTCCTCTAACCATCTGCTTCTTGGTCTGCCTTTAGGCCTTTTTCTCATTAGGTGTTGCTTTATACATTGCTTTTGGACCTTTGTTGTTTGCCATTCTTTCTATGTGCCTTAACCACCTGAATCTATTCATTTTGATTTCCTCTGTCACGTTTGGTTCTATGTGTTGTTCGTACAGTTCTGAATTGGTTCTACTTCTCCACTCGTTATTGGCCTTTACTGGCCCATATATTTTCCTAAATATTTTCCTTTCCCAAGTGTTTAGCATATTTTCTGCTTGTCCCTTTCAACATCATCGACATATTATTCAGCCTGTATCTATAATGCATAAACGGATCACGTAAAAATCACTGTGGCATTGAGAAACGGGCGCAACAGCAATTCTAACCGTTGTATGCACCGCGTCAATCGCGTTCACAATTAACCACGTGGTACAGCACCTGTATTAAATGCCTAGATTTTTATTTTTTAGTTCCTTTTCCCCCAACTCCGTTCCCTCCCTCTATTTCCTACATTTTTCAAACTTCTACTTTAAAAAAAAGTACCTTAAAAAAAGTCCCTTAAATCCATCCAGCTTTAAATGGGTATCTGACTTTTAGTTGAGGAAGTTAAGTCGGCTGGGCGCTGTGCTAACCACACAATCCATTAAAATGCTGTTGAATATAGAAAAGATGAATTCTACACTTCATCTGCCCGGATGGACCTTAACCTTTTGTATATCGTACATTCCGTCGTCGGGTAATGCATTCAAATCGATTGCTAACGTAATTAAATGTTGACAGAAACATACACACGGACGTCGAAATAAAACTCTTAAGGCCCTTAATGCGGGGAAGGGACAGGGGGAAAACCCATATAATTCTTATTTAAGCCCCCCCCCTCCTTTTTTTTTCAGACATGTCTACATCGAAAAACATAGATGTATACAATATTATTTATGCTTAATATATATATATATGTTGGGAAACATAAAAGTGGTCTTTGTATTTCCCTTTAACTATGCTGCCTGTTGGGAGATAAGAGATTGTCACACAGTCTGGTTTTGGACAAAAGGTATTTTATGGATGGGGTGAACAGTGTCCTGAAGGTGTAGGGAAGGGAATGCAACGAGTGAATACGTACGTGCACGGCGTGGTGTTCGAGACCATGTGTAGCCATCGAGTCGACGGCCGTGCACCCTAACAAACGGTACGACCAAGAGATAGAATACAAGACCTCCAACTGGAAGGTCTCGGGGCAGTGGCGCAACCAGCAAAAAATGCTGGGGGGGGGGGCTCACATATAGAAAAAAAATGCTGGGGGGGGGGCTCACATATAAAAAAACGACAGTTTATATAGTAAAATATGTATGATGATTTGGGTTCAGCCTAAGCCCCTCTGCCCCCTGGTTGCGCCACTGTCCCGGGGCCCTAAAGGCTCAGATACGTTCCTTAAGCAAAGGTGGCAAGGCAATGCTATAAAACCACAGTGTACACGGAACGAGAATTTTTTGCATCTGTTCCAACGACACTCCTGGACTGTATAATTCTTAACTGTAGTTTACTCTTCTTTTTTTAATTCTTTTATGTATTAGTTTATTTAGTGATGGGGTGATGCTATGGAATCGGATAAATTGTAAAATTTTGTGATTCGAAATCTGCTTTAGAATCTGCGAATGTTTACCTAATCCTAAGACAATTCTCGTGACTTTGGTCATATTTATTTGGATTTCTAATCATAATCACAATTTCAAACAAAATGCCGCCAACGGTATTTTAATCCTTACAAATTTTGGTATTGGATACAAATGAAGCTATCACATTATGATTGGATTAGTACAGATATACACATATAAGGTGTAATACCAATCTATATGCTATTCGTAAAAATTCGTAACGTCAGTTAGCTTATGATAATATATATCCCTTTGAAAGCGATTGAACACATGTAACCAATGAACTGAATTATTTTTCCCCCTTTGTATCTAGGGGGAGATAATGCTTTATTAGATGTACAGGGTCACATTTACGCTCTAAAAATTTCTAATGCCTTTCAGCCAGTATCCGTGATGTAAAGTGCTTGTGTTTGATTTGTATCCGTCTGTCTGCATCTATCAATGTGCTTGCATGTATCAGTGTGCTTGTATGTGTCAGTTTGCTAGCATGTATTAGTGTGCTTGCATGTATCAATGTGCTTACATGTGTCAGTGTGCTTGCATGTGTCAGTGTGCTTGCATGTCTGTCTGCATATATCAGTTTGCTTGCTAGTATCAGTTTGCGTGCATTTATAAGTTCGCTTGCATGTGTCAGAGTATTTGCATGTGTTAGTTTGCTTGCATGTGTTAGTTTGCTTGCATGTGTCAGTGTGCTTGCATGTGTCAGAGTATTTGCATGTGTTAGTTTGCTTGCATGTGTCAGTAAGCGTATAATGTCAGTAGTATTTGCATGTGTGTTAGTTTGCTTGCATGTGTCAGTGTGCTTGCATGTGTCAGAGTATTTGCATGTGTTAGTTTGCTTGCATGTGTCAGTGTGCTTGCATGTGTCAGAGTATTTGCATGTGTTAGTTTGCTTGCATGTGTCAGTGTGCTTGCATGTGTCAGAGTATTTGCATGTGTTAGTTTGCTTGCATGTGTCAGTGCGCTTGCATGTGTCAGTGAGAGCTTCCATGTGTCAGTGTGCTTGCATTTGTCAGTGTGCTTGCATGCAGACCCACCGACAGAAATTTCGAGCCTCTGTGCAGGGCTGTCACGGGCCCTCCGTGCTTATAATAACATTTTCAAAAGTTGATTGGCCAGCTCAGTCCGGGCCCCTAAAACTCGCCAGGCCCTTGGGCCTCGCCTCTCGGCTGCACTTCTTGCATGTATCAGTGTGCTTGCATGTATCAGTGTGCTTGCATGTATCAGTATGCTTGCATGTATCAGTGTGCTTGCATAAATAAATGCTTAGTGTTGTTATTTCATAGTGTGTCACTTTGTACATGTAAGACTTTCAGTTAATATACAATTCATGTGTAGAATAGAGATGGACTGATACATGATCAGTACTACGTTGATACATTTACACTACGGATCGTTACGCTTCGGTGAACACGATGAGCCTATAATATTGTGTCGTTAAATTTTATAATCGATCTCGAAGTCGCGACTTTGATATTCGCCACTTAGGCAGATTTTATCTACCTACACCCTGTTCGAACGTTTAAACAGAGGTACTTCAACAAAACACGCATTACGCCTACATACATACATTGTGTACATTTGAAGAGCCCTCATTGGACTAAAATTGGAAAAAACAAAAATATCGGTTATCTTATTTTGAACCGCGCCATTGTGTTAGTTTAGTGGAAAGTGACAACGCCCTTTCTCGGAGACTCGGGCATTAAAGACCAATGATTTCATAGAGCGTGGAGTTTCCCGCAAACTTTAATATTAGTTTGTTTCTTTGTCTCTGTATATCCTCTGTCTATCTCTATGTATATCTTCCTCTCTCTCTCTCTCACACACACACCGTCTTTGGTAATACAATTTTATAGCACTCAATAGCAAACAATGTCTTCGATATTTTATGTTAGGGACGTATAGCATTTTATCAAATGAATAGTCGCAATGCCTGCAAAAGTTGTGCATTGGTAATAGATTATGCAGTAGACCTAATACTGGACGTTTTCGTGTTGGTACTCATTGAACATTAGCATTTAAACTTTATACATACAGGATAATGTCCTACTGATCTTCCATAAGTAAACCCTTATACATGGTGATGTCCGACTGATCTGACCATAAGTAAACCCTAATACATGGTGATGTCCTACTGATCTGTCCATAAGTAAACCCCAACCCAGGTCGGATTATTAAATACGATTCCCATTCTCGTGAAAAAAGTCACCCTGGCTAAATACAAAGTAAATGCCACCTGGACCCCTTCTCTAAAGCCCATCCCCCATGTTAAACCACAGCATTATCATGCTTGTCTTGCGTGTAATCAAAACCTTGAAGCAGGTGGGGTAGTTAGCGGCATGTGCAATGCATGCATTATGATTCACGCCTGGGGGAGAGGGGGGCTGCAATAGAAGCTATCTGGAACGTTATAATACAGCCTACACCAACGGTTCTAGGCCCATCACGTGACACACTTAGTTGGCAAATACTGCTAAGGTCTCCACTGAGTCACCATTTTAGTTACATAGTCTAATCTCACTTTTTATTCATTTAAAAAGATATACCAAATTCACCCCTCTCCCCTCTTTCCACAATTAATGTGTGTGAAGTCCCAGTAAGGATAAGATGTAATCTCTTAGATCCTATAAACCACGAAGGGGACGGTTTTTATGGTGCCCTTATTTCATCCCCATCATAGCCGAGAGTGCAATGTCCATGGATGCACCACGGAAGACATAGCGGGGACTTTAGCCATGACCTGAAATACATATTGGTCCTCACCGGAGATCGAACCAGCGACCCTCAGGTCGACAGTCGAGCACTTTACCACACGTCCCATAAAAATTTATGTAGGCCTATGCATTTAACAATGATATATATCTATTGTATGTGTGAATACACACACACACACACACACACACACACATATATATATATATGTATATATATATATATATATATATATATATATATATATATATATATATGTATAATACGTATTAGTTATAGTTGTATGCAAGTAAAGAGAAGGTGATACCAACAGTTGCGTTTTTCCATATCAGCCTCTATGGGTGTCAAGTCTAAGATATAAACAAGTCTTGTAAAGATAAAGGCCGTGCAGACTGTACGGACAGGAATGTGTGTGATAACACTCATGTCTCCAATGTGGACACATTTGTTCAGATGAGATGTCCTCCTGCACAATAGTATAACCATAACAATTTTGTAATGAACGACTGATCATCGCAAAAGTTTTTTTTTTCATTTTATCTTGATGCAAATAGCGGTATAAACGAAGTCTCTCTCTCTCTCTCTCTCTCTCTCTCTCTCTCTCTCTCTCTCTCTCTCTCTCTCTCTCTCTCTCTCTCTCTCTCTCTCTCTCTGTCTCTCTCTCTTTTGTCCTTTAGAAGTTCACGCTTTATTTATATTCCTAGTTTAACTTCTAGCCCAGAGGTAATTATTTAAAACGTTAATGTTTTATTTTTATCTATGTGTATTAACTTTAACCTTTTTTACATAACAATTCTCGAATTTTATTTCCTGTTTTCTTAAGATCGTGGACTCAAAAGTACCATCATTCCCCCCCCCCCTCCCACTCCCTTTTCGCGAAAAAAAAAATGTGGTATAGCTCCCAAGGCACTCCCCAGAGTCCTCACTGCTGCCCCAAAAAATATCTCGTAAATAGATGAGGCCTGGAAATCACATTGCCACCAATACAAATGAGATATTGTTTCGGGTGGAACTACAGTTATATTCAGAGTATTTACTTATGACAGAGTCAGGGTGGCAGCCCAACATCTCCTGACACACTTTGCCGATTGGTGTCCCTTTCCCCCAATTTCCTCCTAAAGAGCACAGCTTCGTTTCATAAACATAAATAAATACAAATAAATATCAACAACGACTGCGCCCACAGGTTTGAGGCTATTACGTGTTTTGTTTGGGGTGCCCCTCCTTTGTAGCCGCCCTGAAAAGATAAACAATCATTGTACTATAGTTAGGAAAAACAAATTTTCATAAGAAATGTTTCCGTTCATCAATCTTATGGTTTAACTAAAAACTGGGCTAAAAAGCAGCAAAAATCTACCCATTCGCTATTTTCTAAAAAGGATACAAGCAAATCGACTAAGAAATGTACGGGCAGCCCTTACCGGTGTGTTAGATATACGGTGGAATAAACAATGAAGTAAATATACAAAGTATATAAACAAAGTAATTTTATAGCAAAAAAAAAATCTCTTTATTAATGAAAATGTCATACGTGTTACACAGAGCTGTTCTTATAGATAAGCAAACCAGGCTTGTATTTGCCTCCCAAACCTCCCCCCCCCCACACACACCTTAATAGGGCCCTGTCGAGTATACATTCCTGCTAAGTCTTATGTAGATACATAGGGCCCTCTTATATCTCTGGAAAGCTTTGCCTAATGTCACCAAATACCAATAAATCAGAACACCTCTGAGCATGTAGATGTAAGATGATGATAGATCTATTCCTTTTACACTAGAATCCGATCATATCTGTACAGTATTGATTAAACTAGTGTAATCCCATCATATCTGTACAGCATTTACTAAACGAGTGTAATCCCATCATATCTGTACAGCATTCACTAAACGAGTGTAATCCCATCATATCTGTACAGCATTCACTAAACGAGTGTAATCCTATCATATCTGTACAGCATTCACTAAACGAGTGTAATCCCATCATATCTGTACAGCATTCACTAAACGAGTGTAATCCTATCATATCTGTACAGCATTCACTAAACGAGTGTAATCCCATCATATCTGTACAGCATTCACTAAACGAGTGTAATCCTATCATATCTGTACAGCATTCACTAAACGAGTGTAATCCCATCATATATGTACAGCATTCACTAAACTAGTGTAATCCTATCATATCTGTACAGCATTCACTAAACTAGTGTAATCCTATCATATCTGTACAGAATTCACTAAACGAGTGTAATCCTATCATATATGTGCAGCATTCACTAAACGAGTGTAATCCTATCATATCTGTACAGCATTCACTAAACGAGTGTAATCCCATCATATATGTACAGCATTCACTAAACGAGTGTAATCCTATCATATCTGTACAGCATTCACTAAACTAGTGTAATCCTATCATATCTGTACAGAATTCACTAAACGAGTGTAATCCTATCATATCTGTACAGCATTCACTAAACTAGTGTAATCCTATCATATCTGTACAGAATTCACTAAACGAGTGCTCTTTGAACGTCTCTGACATATGCCAACTCTTATGGAACATTATATTCTAAAGCTAAAAGTGCTGCACAATTAATTTCTTTCCACCACACCTTCGAAGTCCTTGACTTGGGCAAACAAATGATCACTAAAGTCTGTCAAAGTCTGTTTACCTCAACTGTAAGGAAAGTAGGGGGTGGGTATTGGGGTATGAGGACAAAATACTTCATTGATTGATGTTGACTGAATCTAGTCAAAAAGACGACTTCATTTATTTAACTGTTAACATAGACTATAACTAAATATCAAATGTCATAAGCATGTTTCTATATCTATATTTAGCCGTTAAATTATAAATTTACATCCTTTTCATTTCTGTAAACAAAACATACACATATCTACATAAATCTATTTTAGCAATACTTTCGATTAATCTTTTTTTTATGCTGATGTAACCAGATATAACCGTAGATTAAAAAGGGCACACACACACACACACACACACACACAGATACCTACTAGGAAAAATTAAAACAGAAACTAAAACTGAAGAAGTTTAGTGACACTAGTGATGGAGCCAAGGCAATGTCTTGTTATTATGCAGGCGGTTTCAAAACTCTGGGACGATGGCATCTTAAGGGAGGCAAAACTTTGCCTTAGAGAATGAATTTGGGAAAAAATAATATAATAGTTTTTAATACATGGAACCATATAATCGTAAATGAGAAACATCGTACGTAGGCCTAATGATGAAACAGTTAAATAAAGTATTTTAGCAGTTAAAAACATGCATTGCAGAACGTACTGAATAAACTTATAAGCAATATAGAGGTGATGGTAAAGCGCTTGACCTGAGGGTCCAGTTTCGATTATTGATGAGAACCAAATTGCATTTTTCCAGGTTAAATTTGGTGCGAGTCCCCCAAGTTCACCCAGCTTTAAATGGGTGTAAGACATTAGTTAGGTCGAGTCAAGCGCTCTACACCACTCGTCATTCTCCCACCTAAACATCCAATGAGGGCAATCTGAGCACTTTTCATGTGACCCATGATAAAATTATTTAACAGTGATGGGCCCAAAATTTGTTGGTGCTTAGGGCATCAAACGTGGGACGGATGGCCGAGTGGTGTAGATATTTGACTGTCGACCTGAGAGTCTTGGGTTCGATCCGCGGTGACAACCAACGGATTTTTTCCAGGTGAAATTTAGTGCAAAGTCACCCCAGAAGTCCTACTTACCTTTAAAGTGGGTACCTGACTTAAGTTGGGAAGTAAAAGTAGCTGGGCGATGTGCTGACCACACAATCACTTCATATACCGAGGTTATAGAAAAAGATGAATTCTACACTTCATCTGCCCCTATTGCCAGTTAGTGCAAAGGAAAATGTCTCTTTTTAGGACATCAAGGGAGCTTAACCTGGCACTGATTGCAGATTTCAGTTTTCTGCATGATAAGCGTATCATTTATTACTGAAAATTAAAACTGTCAAAATTAAAGAAAACAAAGTGATATTTGTGATGTGTTTTTGATAGTGTTGTTTTCGTTGACGAAAACTAAAACTAAAACCTTCGTTGACGAAAATGTTGACTTTTCGTCAACGAGAACTAAAACTAAAACTAAAATTAGCAGCAAGACTAAAACTAGACGAAAACTGAAATTATTACAGAAAAAACGAAATAAAAACTGAAACTAAAATATAGTGTTGCTTTCGTTCATGAAAACTAAAACTAAAACCTTCGTTAACGAAAATGTTGACTTTTCGTCAACGAGAACTAAAACTAAAACTAAAATTAGAAGCAAGACTAAAACTAGACGAAAACTAAATATATTACAGAAAAAACGAAATAAAAACTGAAACTAAAATATGACCTGGGACTAAAACAACACTAGTTTTTGAGAAACATGAATTATTCAAGGATAGTCTGGATTCAAGAATGTCTCTTTACATATGTCTTCAAAAGAAATTCTGTATCACTTTGGTCATTTATCATGGATGAGGCGAGTGTTATCTCTAGTTATATAACTGATACATCCCTAGGGTCCATCCCTTAAGGGACGGCACTTACTTTACTGCCAGCGTGGGAGGAATCTGTCATGAATATAAATATTTTTGGCACAAGAACAGGACGACAGAGTTCTTTTGTTTCCCCATTCGCCCCGTTACTATCTACAACTAAACAGGAGTGACGCCGCCGTCATTTCTAATAAAAAAAAAGTGTTACGGTTACATTATTAGTTGGTGCTTGAGTGACAACAAAAATTGTCTTGAACTCCTTTTTTTTTCGTAGAACTATTAAAACCATGTACGTATTACTGGCTGCTTTGATTCCTCATTTCAGGGTATGATGCACCGATATAATTAACGTTTAACATGATATGATGTATTGATATTATCAACGTTTAACATGACATGATGTATCGATACAATTAACGTTTAACTAACACGGACAAGATGATTTTTTTAGTACCAGGAAGACTAACCGTTCACGGTATTCAATAGCCTGTTTGGAAGATTCCATTCATCGTGGCTGTGGTTGGTTTGGAAATGTTCAATGACGTTATCAGACCATGGAAGATTTTTTTTTCTGTCACACTGTACAACAAAAACGTCTTTGTCCACTTTGAAAATGTTTAGAAGACGCACTGAAGGGAGAAAAAAGATTATTTTCCTGGTTGGCATTTAAAAAAAAAACAGATATGAGGCTATTTGAAATATGATTGAGTCATTATTCACTGTTTAAATACAAAAAAATGTATGAGGAAGTGTAAGGTTGTTTAGTGAAGCATGATAATACACATACACAGGCTTATCAATATAGTTGTATACACATATAAATGTTTATATTATTTAGGTTTTTATTATAGACTTTCATTCTCAAATAATTTCTGCACTACTTTTTGTGGAGATTGAGTGCAAAATCTTTTCATTCTAGAAAAGAGTCGTTTGTTCATATAAATACATCATACTTTTTAATGTTTTTTGTTTTGTGATGAAGTCATCAGATGAAAAATTTGATTGTATACATTTTGTTTACTTCCAAAAGTATGATAGTAAATAACTTACAGACTAACTGTACATCATGAGTAATTTATCAAGGTTGTCCACAATTTAAAGTTTAAATGATACACCATTTAAAAGGTTAATAATATACAGGGATTTTATTTTTTCTACCAACATTTGAAAAATATATTTGTATTTCGTAAGTCACATGAAACAAATTAAAAAAGGAGCTGGTTTTCTTACCAGGATCTCTGTACCGTGACGCCATTCAGAGCTGCATTGAATAATGGGAAAACATGGGCATATACTATGGGTCCCCACAAGTATACACCCCCTCCCCTGTTGATTGGCTCTTTACATTTTTTATCATCATGAGTGGTTGTCATAGATGACCCATCACACCCTTAGTGCTAGAATAACGGGTCTGGGGGCTTCAAAAATCTTTAGTTTTGAGTTATAATATTCATTGACTAGTTACTTTAAATAAGATGACGCCATTTGGCCTATTTAACAATGGGCGCACCGAATGTGTGTCCGGGGGCTACAAATTGTGTGCACAAAACGCATCTTTATACTCTTTTGATGTCTCCCCTCATTTTAAATGCTCAATATATTCTGCGCAAGGGCACCGACCGAAATTTGTGCTCCATAGATGAAGCCCCTTGGTTACAAGCTTTGATAACAATTGAAACATATGACATAGTTTATTAACGTATCTTTGTTTACGTATTATTGATTTTTTTTTATACTGTAAAGGGATGGAACTCTTTATATGCTTTTTAAAATAATGTCAACCTGATTAAGTAGCTTACAAGATGAATGCATAGTCGTAAAATTATATTTTTGTGTTGCTATTCTCACTTGTTTATCTGTCTTCCCGCAGTGTGTGACAATCCTGAAAGCCAAGTGAAGACCACCAACCTATTAACTGCATCATCGACAGATCCTGGTCTTAATGTAAATTACGGAATTTTAAACTGTTGTAACGGTAAGTAGTCCGTTGTTGTTGTTGTTGTTTTTTATTTAGTGTCGTAATCATTACAATAATTTCTAGGTACGGCAATGCATGTTGTTATTTTTATCTAACTGGGTGACATCTATGTCGCCCATTGAAGAAAGTTTGTCGCCAAGTAGAGCTCGAAATTCAGACACTGGGTGACAGCCATGTTCGTTTGCTTTATAATTTCAAATATGATTTTAAATGAAATATTTGCAAATTGAAACAGTATATTGCATCTATCTGATATGGAAAATAAAAGTGTTTTGGTAAATTTAGTCATTTTAATGTTTGTCTGTACCTAAATGCTGAGTGCTTTAAGGTGGCATGATTGAATAATATGGTGGCTTTGTCAATTTAATAATTTATTTAGTTGGAGATTGCAGAATTTTATGATTTCTATAGTTATTGGAACTAACTTTTACTTGTTTTAAAAAATATATTATTTATAGGTACATGTAGTTACATATAGGTACATTTATTTATATTTTATTTAGACCTAGACCTTCTAGCCCCTCGCCCCCGGTCCTCCCACACGCCGCCCAATCAAAATGTCTTAAAATATGTTTTTAATTAACGAGGGACTCATTTTTTATGAATAAATCTCGCAAACTTTAAGAGACTCACGCAAATATGTGAAAGCATTTTACATGTTGTGTGTATGTGTCTGTTTGGGAGATGTTTGAAGAAAAAAATGCTTTCAACAAGCGAATTTTTGGCCTCTAATGACCTTTCACAAACCTTGTCCCTGTACCCCTCCCTTCATTGTTATTTTAACATAAGTTCCCTTGACCAATGCATAGATTGTACTTTTGCCTGATTGTTAGAAATGTAGGCAATGTGAAATCCACAGCATTTTCTTTAAAACTAGTACTGTACATCGAGAATATCATGATGTATCAAAAAAATGTAAACTTTTAAATAGCAGACATTTTGCTGTAATATTTTTACTCAATTTTTACTGGGTTACGACATTAAGAAAGTAATTAGATTCGGAGCTGTAAACAACCGTATAGTTTTGCTTTTCTATTTGATTTTTAGAGTTTCTCTTAATACTTAGATATTTTGAACCAAAATGCAATGTTCAAGGCCAAAGGTATATTTCAGATGTCAGTTTAGGGGGCTGGTGCCCTGCAACCAATCAAAATGGGGCGTGGTATGACGTAAGATTCACCTCTGCTGCCAACGTCACCACGGTCATCTTGCAGCCGCCGTACTTGGCATCTGCTGCAGCCCCGCCCACTGTGACAGAGTTTCAATTGCTCTACGAGGACACCCGTGATCCGCAGGGTGTTTTAACCAACTACACGTTCAGTACTAATGGAACACATCAAGAGGTATCATTTTGACCCAATCTAATCCATACAAGAAACCCTAACACATTTTTATAATTGCGTGTATTCTATCTGCACTGAAATATATTCATACCATTTAAAAATCAATAGAATTTGATAATTATGACAGCAACAATGCAGAAATGCAGTTGCGTAACGGGAGGAAGCGGCTTTTAATTTACAGTAAACCCCAATAAACGGCATCTGGTGTACATAAACACTGATCACCATGGAAATGGAGATGCATTTCCGGTGTTCGCTACCAAGGTTACATGCAAAGTAATTAGGTACATGCTGTTTAATTTAGAAATCTTTAACAAGGCTAAGTCAAAGTGATTACATGCAACAAAAAAATAATAACAGCACATATTTTATTATTGTTATTATTATTATTATTACTTATCGCCAGTCATAAGATAATAAGTTTACTTACTAGCAGTTAATTTAAGTAATTTTACAAATGTTCTTTTTTTATTATTTTTTTATGTAACTGAAACTTTTCAGTGTAACCGCTTTTTAATCTACAATTTTGTCATACCATTTCTTTGACCAAAAAAAAAAAAAATAAACCTGTAGGTTATCAAGGCTGTTTATAACAATGGGCAGTTTGTGCTAAATTTAACCTCACCTGTGGTTGCAAGACGAATTAGGATTCTTGTGGTCAACTTTACGGACAGACCATGTTTGAGAATGGATATTAAAGGCTGTCCAGTTGGTAAATAAAGTTTGATACATGAAAAAAACAAACTGCCTATATTAATTAGAAACATAAGCTTCTGAAGTTAATGAAACAAGGATACGAAACAGTATTGTTCAAATGTCATTATACGTTTCCCTATATTATCACTCTTTAGAAATGAATGAAAACGTTTCATTTGTATGACACATAGAGTGAAAGAGGTTAACAGATAGAGTCTTTTTAGATAGCAGAAACAAGGAAAGACAGACTTAAAAATTGTGCAAGATTTAATAGATAGCAAGATAGATATAAAGACAGACAGAAAGGCAGAAAAATATACAGACATACAGACATACAGATAGATAGATAGATAGATAGATAGATAGATAGATAGATAGATAGATAGATAGATAGATAGATAGATAGATAGATAGATAGATAGATAGATAGATAGATAGATAGATAGATAGATAGATAGATAGATAGATAGATCTTTTTAAATATCCTTTTGAAGACATAGCTCCACCAGACTTCAATGTCCCCGTGTTGACCTTTGATGAAACAAGTTCCAGAGATAACATGCGATTGAAATGTAGAGTTTCAAATCAGTCTTACTTCGCCATTGGTTATTTGGTCACGTGGTATAGAGACGCCGTGAAAATTCAAGAAGAAAAACTGACCAATGATCTCGTGACGTCATACCTAAATGTGTCCACTGGTAACTTTTCTTATGGTCAAAAGGTATTTCAAACTATTTTTGTAAATTTATCTACTCGTGTTGTGTTCGAAGATGAGAAACATTGCCTGAATCAGTGAGCAGCATTGTTTGAATCAGTGAGGAACATGACTTGAATCCGTGAGCAATATTGCTTGAATCTGTGAGCAACATTGCTTGAATCAGTGAACAATATTGGTTGAATCTGTGAGCAACATTGCATGTATCAGTGAGCAACATTGCTTGAATCAGTGAGCAGCATTGCTTGAATCAGTGAGCAACATTGGTTGAATCAGTGAGCAACATTGCTTTAATCTTTTTGTACTGTTGTGATTCGGAGATAATTCACAGAAAATAGTTTAAACTATTGGCCCACTGTGAGATGATATAATATGATTTAAAATAACGAAATAAATATACAATTAATAAGGTCTTTAAGCTTTGACATAAATATGTCAATTACAAATATATCAATGTATGTGTGTGTCTGTGTTTGTTTAAGAATTATATTTGTTGAAATAAATCGATAGAGTTTTGATTTCGTCCCAGAATATGTATACTGGGTATATTTTAAATATGTAACTGTGTGTGGTTCATGTGTAACTGTGTGTGGTTCATGTGTAACTGTGTGTGGTTTATGTGTAACATAGTTTTGGGGATAGAACCAATGTATGGTTGAATGAATCGTTTATGGAGAGGTGCGAAGATTATTATTAATTTTTTAAGAGTAAATTATTTGCACAGTACATAGTAATATGCCAAATATATATGTAATATTATTTTTTACTTCAGCACACGTGCTACGTTCAAACATGCTACCTAGGTTTCTGTAAAGACAACGCCACTCTCAGCAGAGGAAATTCCAGCGACACATATGCACCTGACATTGTGGTAAGCTGTCATTTTATACACTTTTAGAACCCTTTTACAAAGACATTTAGAGAGACTGTAAATGTATTAGTAATCATATCACCATGGTCATAGAAGTATAGGACATTGTTTTACGTTGTTTTTTTTTTTGGAAGCCCTAGTCTATGAGTACATTTTTTTTAACCTGAAGTGCTCAGAAGTGCTATTTGGCCGGCCAGAATGCCAGCAATGTTTGCAGAACAATAAACAAATCTGGTGTAAGATAATGGTTTATAAAATATATATTTAACGGGTGTAACTTTATATTTGTTCTTTTTGGGGTACCGTAGAGATTCCGACATTGCCCCCCCCCCCCAAACAGTGGTGCAATAGGCTACCGCCCAGTTTTCTTATCCAATATATAATCGGCTAACCTAGGCGTACGTTCGACCGTGTGGATCCCGGCTAAAAATAGTCTGGCGAATTCCAAAATGTTCGTCTCACTCAAGGGGAGTTAACTCGCAAGCTCGGCTAAAAATGGTCTGGGGAATTCCAAAACTGGAAATCTAAACACAACAAGGATTTCTTATTATATCACAGGTAGCAAGCAGCCAGCGTCAGCAGGCTTTTCAACTAGTTTATAATAAAGTCCACTTATATGTATTGTGGGTTTTATAGATAAAGCGCAATGGTTTATGATTTCTCTACCAGATCAAGATATATCTTCTTGGACTCGGGGGTTGGGAGAGAAGGCATGAGGTCATTTAGAGCCGCAGTTCTGATTGTCATATGAAATCCTAACCCGCAGTTAGCTAAACAAGGTTTAGTAAAAAAAAAAGAAAATAAGAATTCATTGCGAAACGCACTAAACTCAACGAAGAGGTGCATGGGGATATAGCAGCCACATTCAGCTACCGTAGAACCAGTGGCGTCATAGCAGAAAGAACACGGTATAGTCGGTTTCATAACCGATCATAGTCGAAAACTTGAACAGTCTCGTCTGCAGCTTAGGTAAATAAATACAGTTCAAAGCTGCTCGAATCAATCTGGAGTTTTTTGCAAACGTTCTAAAAAAAGGGACGGCATGTAGTCACGTGGTTTTATGAAATAGGAGATGTAACTTACAAACTCTGTTTAATGAAAGTAATATACATCTTTCTGAAATATAGTCAGCCATACTATCGTTCTATTGCTTAAGTATTTTAAAGTAAATTCTCTAAGGTCTAGTGCAGGGAAATTAGAAATATGTACCATTTCTCATGGCGGAAGCAGGCCCGTAGCCAGGAATATTGGATTGGGGGGGCTGAAGACATTTTCGGGGGGGGGGGGGAGACATTTTTTTCGGGGGGCGGGGGGGGGTGCGCCGAAGAAATGATCGGGGCGGATCTAGACAACTTTGACGGGGGGGGGGCAAAACATTGACCCCGGAGGTGGGCAAAACATTGACCCGGGGGGGGGGGGCAAAACTGTTTTCATTGTTGAAAATTGGTCTTAGAACAAAAAATATTTCGATAATTTAATGATGTATTACCTAAACTTGCGATAACGGGGGGGGGGGATGGCCCCCCCCCGGCCCCTCCTCCTAAATCCTCCCCTGGTGGGGTAGAATAAATGTTCGGGGGGGGGGTGCGAAAACGTAGGCGCGAAGCTCCGAAAGCTTGCAAATGGAAAGGAGGGGTTTGGGGAGGGGATCTCAGTGAGTCCCCTCCCCAAGAAATTTTTTGCAGTTCCATATCTGGAATGGTGCATTTTAGTACCGATTGTTTAGCTATTAATTATAAATATATAATTTTAACTACGTTTCAATAATGCATGGCATGTTGCAGTTTTGTTAAAAATAATTTAAATAGTAAAGAGTTTTAATGATAATAATTTATTGAGGCTGAGCAATTTCTGATTCCTGTTATAACTATATTGACCATTTGTTCTGCTACACAATTGTTACATAATAGATACCTGATTTATATTATTATACTGTTTGTTTAACGTACAACCCGGGAAGAACGACAAAGATGCATGAATAAAGCTTAGCTATTTGTGTGATATTTCTTATAAAATATTGAAAACAAAGAACAGATCTATCAACAAAAACAGTCGCAATTATTCAATTTAAAATAAAATTAATTATGCTAAAAAGTAAATTTGCAAATTAAATAACATCACTCAGAAATCACGGAGTTTGTACTTTATTATTTTATTATACATATTTATAAAAATGAAGTCAGAAGCCAATGTTATTTTATTAACTTATTTAAGTTGCTAGTTGTCCTCAGAAGATATCAATATATAAAAATATTACAAGGTTGCGAACAGGCCCATCGACAGAAATTTCGGGCCCCTAAAACGTTGATTGGCCAGCTCAGTCCGGACCCCTAAAACTCGCCGGGCCCCTGGGCATTGCCCCCCCCCACTCGTCGGCACGTGTTGCGAACTTTTATTATTATACGTTTCAAATTTGCAAACTTCGTGGTTTAGCCAGCCCCGTAGCCAATGGGGACACTGGAGGGCCGTGCCCCCCGCTAGGTGTGGAGTCCTCCCCCCCCAACTTAAAAAAGAAGAAAAAGAGGAAAAAATAAAGAAAAAGTAAAGGTGCCCCCTTGCTGGGTATTGGTGCCTCCCTGCTTACTTTGACCTGGCTACGGGCCTGGGTTTAGCACTGAATTTACCTAAAAATGCTTCAGCATTCAGATTGTTAAATAATTTTCAAATGCAAGCAGGAAAAGATTGCTTAGACGCTTTTGTAACATTGATCTGCGATATGGGGTGAGAATTCGTGTGAGGGTTGAGAAACTGCTCTCACACACGGCTGTTGAAGCACCAAATGCCAATGCTGCCCAAAATACCCAGAAGTGAACTTCAATAAGATTCAATCTTTTATGCCCAAAAATTAGATAAGCTATATATGTAAGTATATATAAATAGCCTGAATGATTGCCAAACTATAAACGTTTAAGTTTTTATTATTATTGATTTATTAAACAAAATGATTGATGTTTTATAGCCGTTATTATTAAAATTTTGTCAAAAAGCTCAAATCATGCACGGGGGGGCTCAGGTCATGCACGGGGGGGGGGGCTCAGCCCCCCCCCCTAGCCCCCCTCTGGCTACGGGCCTGGGCGGAAGTCTTGAAGGGGGGGGTGACACCAATTATATCCACTGCGTAGAACAATATTGCTGAGGAGACCACAGACAACTTGGACATTCCAAAATATCTGTCGTCTGTTACTAGGGATGGTCTCGGTAGTTACAGGCTAGTCAATACTAAACAACTTGATATCAACCTATGAATGTAACCTACTATTTGTTTCAGATCACCAATACCAAACAACTTGATATCAACCTATGAATGTAACCTACTATTTGTTTCAGATCACCAATACCAAACAACTTGATATCAACCTATGAATGTAACCTACTATTTGTTTCAGATCACCAATACCAAACAACTTGATATCAACCTATGAATGTAACCTACTATTTGTTTCAGATCACCAATACCAAACAACTTGATATCAACCTATGAATGTAACCTACTATTTGTTTCAGATCACCAATACCAAACAACTTGATATCAACCTATGTATGTAACATACTATTTGTTTCAGATCACCAATACCAAACAACTTGATATCAGTGAAGGTGAAACTAAGTTTGTCAGTCTTCGTGCCACTGCCCCACCCTATCTTCTGTGCGCTGCTGCAGGCCAGCAGCTTGGTTGTGACATAACTATTGTATCTACTTCCATTGATGACAATGCTACAGTGTAAGCTCATTGTTTTTCTTATCAAAGCAAAATTCAAACCGCATCTTGATTCTATTTTTTTTTAAATGTAAAAAACAATAATAGAAACAATAGACCAAGATATCCATCACACTCGTTGGTGAATACTAAGGAAATTATTAGCAATGATCCCCAAATAAATGGCAACCTACAAATGTGAATTTTTTCCGTCGGATATGGAATTAGCAGAGGCGTAGCGAGGGGTGGGCAAGGGGCATCATGCCCCGGGCGCTACTCACAAAGGGGCGCCAAATGGTATATTTTACATATAATAATATATGGTTTTCGAATGGAGGGGGCGCTAAAAAGGTATCAAAAAGGTATTGTGCCCCGGGCGCGAATTAAGCTCGCTAAGGCACTGGGAATTAGATAATGATTCACAAAACGATTCAAGAACAAATGACATATTTCAGCCTCTTCCCTTGACAAGTTATAATGTGATAAACTTCTAATATCTTTTTATACTTTTCTGGCTACACTCGTGGCACGTAAAGTGTAGACTCACAATTAAGTGTTTTTTTTTTCTTATTGATCATAAACCAAGTACTTCATACTTGAAGTATTTTAAAGAAACAAATGTTTTTGGAATGACGGGTATACTTTTGTCTTTTGATTGAACAAATTAAAAAAAAAAAAAATTTAAAGGTTTCTCACAAAAAAGAAAAAAGTCATATTTCAAAGATATTAGCGAATCTTCCAAACATCCTAAGATTTTTTTTTCCAATATTCACTGTCTGGGTAACTCAGTTGCGCTTTGGCGATGAAACCGATCTGCAGGTTCAAATCTAAGTGAGACCGGTTACCTTGCTTATTGTGTTTATCAGTTGACGGGGTCGAACTGTCCCGGGGTCGAAGTGTCGCGGGGTCGAAAAGTCATGGAATCATATTTCTTCCGTAATGCCGCAATAAACAATGCACAGTCGGTTATGGTGGGGAGGGGTGAAAGATGGGGAACCACAGAAAGTCATATTAGATCAAGATAGAAACATCTCATCCGAACAGAAACATTAATAATAATATGGTCTGGTAAAACTTTAAACATAGCATGCGAATTTCGGTTGAGGTTTTAGAACACGTTAAATGATAAAAACAATAATTGAATTATTATTTCTTTGTTTTAATTTTTTTTAGTAACTTTGTTCAACATGTTTGTAATTGTTAAAGATATTTGTATGCTTTAGTTAAAATGTGTGTTTTAATTGTTTCAAATTTTTGTTCTAATGGTATAAAATGTGTGTTTTAGTTTTTGTGACGTCTTAGCAATGGACACAAGTTGTGTGCTTATGTGACGTAATTTTTACACACTTAACAAATCTCTCTCTCCCCCAACCCCCCCCCCCCCCCCTTTTTGATTATAACCCAGATCTGATAAGCGAAGACGCAAATATGGCTGCTTGTTATCAACAGTCTGGTGTGGGATATGGGGAAAGAAAACAATTTTCGGGTCGTTGTTGTTTTCAACATCAGAAGCGTAGTCCACATTATGTTAAACAACACATTAAAACCGACTATTATTCAAAACTGTGTCAAAATTCAGATTCATCGTCTAGACAACAAGTACCGTAAGGAATACAGAAATGATAAATGTTATCTTTAATATATATCACAGTAATGAATATCAAAGTGACACAAATATCACATTTCAATATCCATGTAGCTTCGGATGGGTGGTTTTGAATAATTCAAATTTTTTTGGCTTAGAGCTTCCAGATCTTTGAATCAGTCGTAGAAAATGTTTATTGAATCAGTGACAGAAAATGTTCAATGAAATCAAACAGTGGGTTAAGTGACATTTATCGCACACAGCCATACGCCTGCAAATAAAAATACTGGTGGCAGATACCACCATGGCCGGATTTAGATTACATAAGGCCCTAAGCTATTTGAGATATGGTGACCTTTATAAGTCCAGATATTACATATCAGTGACAAATATTTGAGTATATATGACAATTGCTCACTCGGACAATTTGTTTGGGTCATGACAACAGAGCAACATCTAAACATTTACAAGACTGATAATTGTGTGTGTAGCATTAAATTGTACATAATAAATATGTATGATCTGTGTATTATCTTATAGATGTCAAGAAGAGAACGCTTTGTTGCTTCCACACTTATTGTTTTCTAATGATGTCTCCACAAACGAGAATTATGCTGTCACCTGTGCCATCAAGTTGGCGGAAAATAACTGGAATCAGGAGCTATCTATAGGTGTGACGTTAAACTCTGGGGCACACCTCAGTGGATCATATCAGAGTACGATTAAAGTAGAAGCTATGCTGGGCACATTATTACATGGATATAACAAAACAATAAGGGTAAATTTTTAATGCTTTTAGCAATCAATTTTTGGATATCACATGATATTTAGAATTAACTTTAAAGAAAATCTATTTAAGAATAAATACTAATCAATTAATCTGCAAACACTAGTTTTTAATGTAGGTCTTTACATGATTGATCTATTCAGATTAAATGTGATAATAATAACTTTTAATACCCACATGTAAAACCAATTTTACAATTGGCTATTGTGTGTGGGTGGGCAATCCATTTATTACGTTAACTATTGAAAACATATTGTAATTTTCAAAAGGATGTCAAAATCTCTCTCTCTCTCTCTCCCCCCCTCACCCAAACATTAAAAAAAAATATTAGTCACCGCTCACAAATAAAACGCCAAAAATATTTTCAAAATATTACCATCTCCAAATCCACTGTAACATCACATGCTTTATTTAATTTTCATTAGTATGAACATACATTAAATCAAACTAGATTTATTTAACACAATCAACAAACACTATATAACGGGTTTTGACCAATAAAAAAAATCGGAGCCGTCCTTACACTCACAATTTTTTTATAGGCATAATAACGATTGTACACCAAAGGTGCGAAAGTATGTATGCCGATACCCCTCACATGTAAATTCCTCTAATTCTTAGTTGTTTGAAACCAAAACTATATATGGCTGTGTACTCCTGCATAAACTTTCCCTTACCATTTAATGTTACACAGTCAGATAGCTCAATGTTAACAAGAGGCATTAGGTCTTGTATGATAAAAAAAATTACAAGTTAAACATTGTATAGGCTAGTCTAGGGGTCTGTAATATTTTCTTCTTTTGCTTCATTATGGCACTGTAATCAACAAAACATTATTAATAAGTACTAACAATTTAAATTTTCATGCAGCATTATGCATATGGATAAAATAATTATTCCTTTACAGGTGAATTCGACTTTTTTCAGACAGACCGCTGTCTGTGAGTTAAATGGTTTATCTCACGTAAGAACATTTCAAGGCAGGTTAGTGAAAACTAAAACACATTTGTTTCCTCTAAAAAATTAAACGAAACTAAAACATTCGTTAACATATTTGATTATGCATATATACCATGACTATATTACGTATTAATATTATGTAAGATGTGCTGTGTTGTATGCATAGATATATAAGGTTGTATGCAACTGAGCTGTTTAAAAAAGCGAAACAACTATTTAATACCATGTTTATGTAGGTAAGGACAGAACAGTTAGTAAACAAATCGGTTAACTATGATTCGGCTTAGGCCAGTATTGCTGTAATTTTATTCACAGTCGATTCGACAACATTGAAAATGGAGAATTCATTCTATACAAACATACACAGTTTCCTTTTGAGGTATAATACATTAATATTATTAGATTTTTTTTTATTTGTGTTATTATACTTTACTACTTTACAATAGTTATACGCACTTGCTACGAATACGTAATTACGTGCTCCGTATTTGTTTTGGCCCGGGGCACGTAAATAGATGTGCGCATGCGTGAGAATACGGAAATTGACTTTGGAATTGAAAACATAACATATTAGAAATTGGCAAATATCTGTGTGGCTCGATAGCACAGTCAGTTGCACGCTTGACCGGGACCCGAATTTGGCCGACTATGTGTGGGTTCAAATCCCATCAATTTTTTTTTTTTCAAATTTTTTTTTTTCAGAATAATAGATACTAATTTAGCGCATATTTTTTTGTTTTATTACATTATGAAAAAAAAAAGGGGATAGGGGGTTAGGGTTAGGGATAGGGGGTTAGGGTTAGGGATAGCATCATATTGCTATCTGAAAAAAGGGTTAGGGTTAGCATCATATCGCTAAAAAATGAAAAAAATGTCTCTCATTATGTACTATTGAAAAAAAAATGTGTTTTCACTTTCTTCTGATCTAGTTTAGGCCTATATTATTATTTTGTAATTTAAAATAATTCAAAGCCGTATTTCTTTTAAAAAAAATATTATAAAAGCTGAGAACTTAATTTGTTTAGAAAATTGCGAAATTTCTTTTTTTTTTTTTAACATCATATCGCTAAAAATACGGAGTCCTGAAAGTCGCGCATGCGCACATCTATTTACGTGCCCCGGGCCAAAACAAATACGGAGCACGTAATTACGTACCCGTAGCAAGTGCCATAGTTATAATAATTAAAGGCACTTGTTACGGGACCATATATACGTATGGTCTGTATTTTTTTTACATCGGGTACCAGCCGTAGATAATATTGCTCCACACCCTAACCCTATCCCTAACCCTAATCCTGAAAAAAAAAATTCTGAAAAAAAAAAAAATTATATATGTCATGTTCCTTTTACCCTAATATAATGGTCACGTATGGTCCCTTAACAAGTGCGATAATTAAAATAATGTAAAAGGAAGTGGCTACAGTTCCAAGGAGTGTGACTCTGTATTATTTTTTTTCGGGGTCCAGCTATAGATGCGCATGCGCGGCAGACGGACTGCTTATTATTGCATATTTTTTGTTTTCGGGGCTAGGGTTAAGGTTAGGAATAGGATTAGGAATAGGGTTAGGTTTAGGAGCAATATCTATAGCCGGATCCCGAAAAAAAAAATTCGGAGTCCTGCTATCGTGCATGCGCACATCTACAGCCGTAAAAAAATAAAGTTCGCCTAGAGCGCATGCGCATCTATAGTTGGACCCCAGAAAAAAATAATACGTAATTAAAAAGCAACTATCTGTAATCTGAGTAACTTAATTATACTATGGTACTATAGTCTTGCATTATTGCATTGCTAAATAAATAATTAATTACTGACTGTCAACATATTAACCTTTGAAGGTCCGGGCATTTAGCCAAGATTGTTCCACAAACATCAGTGTGCTTCCATGTACTTGTGCTGTAGCTATTAGGATTAGTGATGATGTGGTGGTAATGAAAGGATGTCAGCCGGAAGAGGAGATAGAACCTAAACTATACAAAGGGAAAACTTCAGACAACTTTACTGTCAGACGATATGATGGAGGAAGACAGTTTGATGTATAAAATCTTTCTTTCTTATTATATATATTTTGTTTTTAAAGTTTTGCTGAACTGAATGACAGCTGTAAAAAAGTGTAATGGATTAATGCAAAAGAAATAATCATAATCACAGAAATTCATTGAATGAAATACCTCTTTCACCTGTGAAAATATATCTTAGTTTTTAATGCATGTTTTTTTTATTACTGAACTTAACCACACAGTATTTTTAACTAAACTCAGCTTTATAATATCTAACATATTTGTAGATTATATTGCCAACTGCTAGCCGAATAGTGGTACAAAAAACTCAGCTCAACACATTAAATGTCTGGATTTACCCAAGTTTAACAGATTTCAACTCAACGCAAGGTTGTTATTTTAATAGGTTCTTTTTAATTAGCACTGTACTTTTATGTAAAGAAAACATACTATAGCCTATACTTGGCCACTTATATACCATTCATTTGTTGTTAAATATTAGGAATATATTTAAGATTTCTGTTAATTTTGAAAATCTTCTAATCATTACTTTTTTAATAAATTTATTATCTATTTGCAAGTCGTACATTATTTAAGCTATTTTTTTCAAGTGGTTAAATCAATCGCTTGAAATCAAATTTTTCTTTTTAATATTTCTAAGAGCCAAATGTAAATAATGTTGAAATAAAATGATTTGAATAGGTAAACAAAAGAAAGCTATACTTCTGTCTCCTTTTTATTTTCTCAAATTAACTTTTATTAGACATTAGAGTTCAACTGGTGCAACAATATGAAAAAACTATTTCATCAATGGAATTACCTTACCAACAATTTCTAATGATGATAACTAATTTTTTTTTAACTTACCTTTGTTTGCAAGATTATAAAATAGTTTTAATTTTGCCTGCTTTGTTATAATTATTACTTGTTTTTTTTGTGATTACTTATCACAGGCTTTTGCGGATCTTTTGGGTCAAAATCAAATTTTACTGCAACAGACATTAACATGTGGAGGTGAGTTTCTTACTATGTATTTATTCCACAACAATTGCTTAAGTATATGTTGAAACGTTAGCAGTAGGTGATCTAGGTAGTGTCAATAAATATTTTTTTACATTTTTAATTAAATTTCCTTCACCTTAGTTACTGTATTTGGTGTGTCTTATGTAAAATCTGAACATATCTCTTTATTTCATTAATAACGAACGTTTAAAAAGTATATATCGCGCATAGATCTTTTTTTATTGCATTTCTTTTTATTACATATTTAATGATGGATTGTCCAATAACAAAATGCTTATTCTGTTTTTAGAATTAAAAATAATAAAAGTTATTATAATGGTCGGTGTCCAGATGGATCAACTTCAGATACATTTACTTTTCACACATTATCTACGTGTTTGGCAGAAAATACAGGAAGCTTGCAGATATTTGATGCTTATCTCACATGCGATGTGATTTGCGCATATAATAGAGGTAATTATCTGAAATATATTTCCCAATACTTATAAGACGCTTTTGTTGTCTTTCTGTCTGTCTGTCTGTTCCCTTATAACTCAAGATCCAGACAACCAAATAACGTGAAATTTGTTACACATACACATAATTACATGGGGAAGGTTATAGGACAGGTTTCGTTTCATCTCGATGGGTAGTTTAATTGTAATTAATTATTTTTATTTTAGTATTTTACTATATTAAAGTAATCTCGACGGCGCTATAAATAAAATTCCTCTGTGACGTCATTTCCCAATGATACATTTTAAAATTTTCCTACTAATAAAGCCGAATAGAATTTGCGCGCTGGTGCTGTATCGTGCCTTTGTGCTGCAAAGAATTGTTGTCGTTTTTTCATGCTCCCTGATTTGTACAGTTTGAGGAAGGTAAAGGAATGAAGAAGGATTTTAGAAGAAGTGTGAAGCCATAATAATAAGTATATATATGTATATACATATATATATATATATATATATATATATATATATATAGAGAGAGAGAGAGAGAGAGAGGGAGGGAGAGAGAGAGGGGGCAGGGGGAGAGAGGAAAGGATGGTAGGAGGGAGGGAGGGGGAGAGAGGGAGGGAGGGGGGATGGACAGGGTGGAGAGAAGGGGGGAGATGGGAGAGGGAGGGAGAGAAAGGGAGAGAAGGAAAGAGAAAGAGAGAGAGGGAGAGAAGGAAAGAGAAAGAGAGAGAGGGAGAGAAGGAAAGAGAAAGGAAGGGAGGGGGTAGGGAGGGAGGGAGAGAGAGGGTGGGAGAGAGATAAAGAGTGAGGGGGGCAGGGAGGGAGAGAGAGGGAATGAGGGAGGGAGGAAGGGGGGGAGAGTGGGATGGAGAGAAAGGTGGAGAGGAGAGGGAGGGAGAAAGGAGGGAGGGAGAGAGTGGTTAGGGATGGAGAGAGAGGGGAGAAAAGGAGAGAGGATGGGAGAAATGGGAGGAAGAGATAAAGAGAGAGAGGGGGCAGGGAGGGAGAGAGGGAGTGAAGGGGGAGAGAGTGGGATGGAGAGAAAGGTGGAGAGGGGAGGGAGGGAGAAAGGAGGGAGGGAGAGAGTGGTTAGGGATAGAGAGAGAGGGGAGAAAAGGAGAGAGGGAGAGAGGATGGGAGAAATTGGAGGAAGAGATAAAGAGAGGGGGGGGCAGAGAGGGAGTGAGGGGGATGGACAGGGGGGAGAGAAAGAGGGGGAGGGAGGGAGATGGGAGAGGGAGGGAGAGAGAGGGGGGAAGGGAGGGGGAGGAAGGGAGAGAGAGAGAGAGGAAGGGAGAGAGGGGGTAGGGAGAAAACAGAAGGTAAACAGAAAACCTTATTTTAAACCCGGGCAAAGCCGGGTACTTGCAACTAGTTTCCCAATAAGCTTATTTAAAGATGTTTGTTATTTCATGTTTGCTAGTAGGCCTACCTGTTCTCACCCCCCATCTCCTCCTCCTGCCTTCTGACTGACAGCCCTGGGGAGTGTTGTTTGTTACCTTTGCCTTAATACCTCCTTTCATAATTTTAATTATAATTTTTAGATCCGGCAGGAATCGGAACCGGAATGGGATTTAATATTTGAATCCTGCCGGAATCGGAACAGGAACCGGATTTTACCGAATTAAATAGTAACTCTTCCGAACGAAGTAGTAATTTCTCGCCTAACAAAAAAGGATTTAAGAATGAAAAATAGAATAAAAATTTATTTAAAAGTTCTAGATAGCAAAAAACAGTATTAACCATTTAGATCTTGAAGAATGTGACTAAAACCCCTTCCCCAATCTTGAGTTAAGAAAGATAACTCTGTCAAACTAACAGGTTCTTCGTTTTAAAATTTATTTTAATAAAGCTGTACCTAATTTAACTTGATTTCTATTACAATCAAACAAAGAAATGCGTAACATATGTTTGAATCTATAAAAAACATGTTTATTAATAAATGAATTCCAAAAATATATATATATTTACTGTGGCACCACCCGATAGCTTATTTTTATTTATTTTTCCATATCGACATCATCAAACATTGTTATTTCATTCATACTTTCCTTTATATCATTATCTGACTATTTCCCATAAAAACACAGATTAAAATGCACTTCAAATCTAAATCAATATCACTTTAATGTTCAATTAAAAATGTATCTTCAAGTTATTGATCTAAATATGCGAGGAATTTTATCCAAATCGTGACAAAAACCACTAACTTAAAAAATTTGCAGAAAAATAAATTATTGAACTATTTTAAAACTGTAAACACCCAAAAATAGATCATTGTCTACTCTTTAAAGAAGCTAAATTTTTATTGCTAAATATAGTTTATAGAAAACACGTAACCAAAAGTAGCGGAAGGTAAGGTGTCGTATTACTACTAGACTAAATCCGATTCAAATCTTCCTTTTTAATATATTTTTACGTACTTATAGAACTAAAAGCGATCGACGTTATTGTATTTTTGAAAATGCGGGAAAGAAAGAAAGGAAGTTATTGTTTTTAATTTAATTGTATAGCGCTAAATATTTCAAAATTATGTTGCACCAAAAAATTCTTACACCAAAATTTCAAACAACAAGAAATCCGGCTTAAATCCGGCACATTTTAATCGCAATCATAACCGGATTTGTTAAAATTGCCGGAAACCAGCTTTACAGGAACCGGAATCTATATATAACAACACACATTTTTTAATTGATGATTTGTAATTCCTGGAGACCAAGGTTTGTAAAATTTGTATTTATTTTATATTATTAAAAAATATAAATTTCCGTAAATTTAAAAAAACTTATTCTAAACTCAATATCATTATTTCACCTTTTATTATTATATTCTTTATTAACTTTTAATATCTGTATTGTCAAATGCTGTATGTTTAACTAATACATTGAGTTCAAGAAAAATACATTAAAAATCTGTAACCAGTTAGTTTGACCCTTTCAAAGCCCTTGTAGAGAGCATTTGTATTGGTAAATAAGCAACCCTAGAGAGCGTCATCATTGTTGCTGTAGACTATGCACTCCTTAAAAGCTTACTTCATATAATTTTATCTTGTAAATAAAGACAGGCAAACAAAAAAAGCATTTTAAGAGAAATTTTATTAAAAAAAATAATTTTTAAGGCATTTAAGTTTAGAAACGTATACACAAAACATGCGCACAAACTACAACATAGCCACAAAATGTTTCTATTAGGCCTATATATTGTTTGGTTAGCACAGCTAATATCTTTTGCAGCACATAGCCATCAGAAAATTTAGAGGTTACATTGGTCACGTATGATCTTACATCTTATTAATAAATAATCAAGCAATTTAAAATTCAGTTCATTTTTATACCCACAAAGTTAAATATCTTGTCAAATAGAAATAATCTGTAAGTACAGTTTGTTTTCAAAAGAATAATGTATACATTTTCCTCCCCTTGCAATGTTTTATTACCATTTGTTAGAATTTATATAGCTCATGCATGCACAGTTTTGATAATATCAACAGTTGAAAGAATTTAGATCGTCTAAAATGATGAAAAGTGGTTGTCCATTCAGCTATTTAAAATACTAAAATATCCAAGTCCTGAAAATAAAAAAAAATAATTATTAGCAATGTGCATTCTTGTAGCTGTAAAATTATGGGATACTAACTTTGGTGTTTTAATTATGACAATTTCTATGCTGCTCACAAAATTATAGTCACAAGCATACTCAAATGTATAATTGATTTCATCTTTATACATCGATATTTATATAGATGTTCAGCTGTAATTTATGTGTGCAACACTGATAAATTCTCAAAATTCTCTAGTAAATATTTTAGAAATCGGTGTAGTGCAAAACCATTGATTGAAACCCTAAGATACAGTATTTTTCACACATTTCTTTTTTAATGTTTTTGGTTTATTGCAAAACTTTTCAAAGTACTTAAACTGTTAAAAAATCTTTTTTTCAGATGCTGATTTTGAAGAATTTTTTAATTCTACATCAGATATACCAGGAAATTGTATAGATGGAGACAACTTAGCACAATTTAATGTTTCTAAAGCATTTACACTGGGATTTGTAAGTAGAAATTTTTTTGTGTGCACATTTTATAAAATATTTAACCTTTTACACAAAATTATGCTAAACTAGTTGATGTTGTGCCTAAAGTACGTAACATAATTTTTTTTTTAAATATCAAGTTGCAGTAATATATTAATAATGAAAACTTTTATTCATTTTGTAGGTTTTATTTTTTTTTTTGGGAAAATTGACAATGTAATTAATAAATTGTGTTATTTAAAAATTCAATAATTGATAAATCTATTCATTTTTTGATATATGGAGAAAAGAAAAATTGTTAAAACATGATTATCTAATTTGTCTCTAATTATACTTAGTTTGGCAACTTGACATAATTAAGCTGAATTTGTACATATCTACATATTTATTGTTTAGTCTCTCTTTGTCATTTTTTGTACTGTTGGAAAACCAACATTTATTTCATATTTATTGAATACACATTTATAGAAGGCTCTTTAATTATGTGTTTCAGATTTTTTGACCTTTCAAAGATAATTTATAACATTTCCATATTCATTTTTTATTATATTTAAGACCACCGGACTTTGGACTAACGCATCTGCAAGATCTGAATGTGAAAGGGCAGTTAACTTTAGTGCAGCCAGAAACCAATGTTCTTTAAATTTATTAGAGGATTCAGACTATACAAACTGCATGATTGACATAGTGGTATGGCCATTCTTGTTTATTGGTAACTTTTAAAATTATTTTGCATGCAGTAATCTCTTTTCTATTTTAATTAATTTTTTTGAAAATAGTTAAAATTAAGGCAAATTAACATAAAATTGATATTTGTTTAAACTCAATGGCATTAATAGAATTCAGGATTAAAAGACTGGAGTAAGCCCCTAGTTCAACTGCTAATAGAGAGATGTGAGGCAACCTATGGCCAATCAGCCTTACCTTTATTGGTGCTTAATACTATGTGTCCAAATAACTGCTCACAGCAAGGAGATTGTATTGCAGGTAAATTGCTTGCACTGTTAGAAAAAAAATATAGCAGTAAATGATTAAAAATATAATATATTTGTAGCAGCATTAATTTGTTAAATTCATACTTTACAAAAAGCTGTAGTTAAATAATTAAACATACTTTATTAATTGTTTTAATTTTTTAAATTCATAACAAACTAAAATAAATGCTGTTTTTATTTTCTAACAAACTTTTTACATTAGGGGAATGTCAATGTCTCACTGAATATACTGGAATTGATTGCTCCATCAATGCATCTGTTGCTCCTGTATTGTTTAGAGTTGTTAATAGATTATGTAATTACCCTGTGGATGATTGTCATAATGTAATCATACATGGAAGCTTCTTTACTAAGGACAGCGCATTACAATGCCTTTATCAGAAAATTGAGGTAGGTTTACTTTGACTGAAATGTTTTTTTTTATATCATATTATTAACCCTAAATCATTATTTGAAGTTTTATAATTATTAATTTATCAATGACTTCTTGCTTTAAATTATATCTGTATTATTTCTACATCCTAAAGAGTGCTGTTAAATTTCATATTATTTAAAACTCTACATTAATAACTTTTGTAACTTGGTAAAAAAAATGAACAAATGAACAGAAAAAATAATATGTAATTAATACAAATACTTTTTCTTATTTGACAGGTGAATGAAACAGGATACTCCATTTTAGACATGAATCCTCGAATTGCTCAACGCACATTGTATGTAACATCAAGTATAGTGTATTGTAGTTTGCCTTCACCTGATGACTATCTGATTAGCATCAAAAACTCAAGAGGCCTAATTAGTAATTCTGAAATCTTTATCTCATACAATCCTTCATGTGAGGAATGTTTCTCTAGTGGAAGATGTTCAAAAAAAGTTAGTAAATATGTAAATATATTTTACTTCAAAGTTGTGCTTTGACTGCTGAGACGGATAGAATTTTTTTTGTATTTTGAATTTAATAAACATATCATCTGTTCAGGCATTTGAATATGATATTGCATGTATAAATATTTTATTGATACCAATCTTGAACATTTTTGTTTCTTCACAAAAATATATATCTAAAAATGTTGCAGAGCACACAATGTATACCTCTTTTGGAGGTATATTTTTACCCTTATGGCTAAAACAAAAATAAGGTTGATCAAATCGCAAATTAAAAAATTCAATCAAGTAAGACTTCAGCTTTATCATATTTTAGTGAATTCTTTGTCTGCAATTTATTTTTATTTATTCTTCTTTTAAAATTTAAAAAAGCCATATAAAATAAATATTTTTTTCTTTCTAAGGCCAACACTTGTAATATTTCTGGTAAATGTTACAACCACCTTGATCGTAACCCTGAAAATCACACATTATTCTGTAATGTAACTTATGATGCTCTTCACTGGTCAAGGATTACAGGTAGTTAATAATTCAAAAAATTTAGAATAGTTAAAATATTTTTTCTGTTTTAAAATTAATTCGGTCAAAATATCTGTATTTAGTTACGCATTAATAAAAAAATGTATCTCTCTTAAATCTATCTCTACCTATCTTTATATAAATATATATCATTGTACATGTATATACATTTTGATATAATATAATCCTTAAATTAAATGTACATTTTTCTTCATCAGATACTTGTTTAAATTCAAACACCCTCTGGACTGGCTCATCCAATTCTACATTAGTCTTCCTATATGATAATATGTACAATGTCACTGATGAAAGCTCATGCAAAAAATTATGTTTAGATAATCTGGATCTACCTTGTGTGGCCTATGATTATAACTTCCATTCCAGAGAATGTTATATTTTTAACTCTACTAGCAAATTGTTTCCAGATTATTTATTGCCCATGAATGGATTTATTCATCAAGATCTATACTGTGCTAATGGTACTTATTTTTTTTTGAATAATGGATTATTCCTTTTTTAATGTTTTGAATTTAATATCTGTTTACATTAATCAATAAGTCTATAAAAAAATAATGTTTCTCTACAATGTCTAGTGCAGTTTCTCTTTGAATTAATTTGAATAGCTGTAAAAAATAATTGAAGCAAATTCAAATGAATTAATATGAAAATAGGAGGCGTTTTCGTTGAAGTAAATTTAACTGTCTTTCACAGATTATTGTGAAGGTAAGGAAATAAAATGGACCACTGAAACTGATGTATTTTTTGGAAATACCTTGAATGTTTTTTATAAAACATGGACTTTATCTGCATGTCGCAAGTTATGTTTAACTGACAAGAATTGTTCAAGAGTTAATTTTTTGAATAGAAGAGGTATATGTATTACTGCATCACAGAATGTCAGCTCTGCTAGACTGCCTGCTCCAGGATGGGTTCATGAATTTTATCAATGTTTAAATGGTATGTTATTTTATAAAGAGTGTTCATCTATTCCATTGTGCTTATAATAAAACACTTATAATTAACCTTTTGTTTTGTGAGGGTTTTAAAATATGTCTGTACATTAACCCTTAATAGTTACAGATCTAAAGGTAACATTTTCATTTTCAAAGAAACCTCTGATAATTACTAAAAACTGCTGGATAGGTTTTATGTTTTTAAGTCTTATGGGCTAAACAGTTATTTGACAAGACATAGTCTCAGTTTTAAAGTGTCTAAGTAATGGGAATAAAAAAACTTAATCTTTTACTTCTCCTGATTAGATAATAAATTATAGTTTCATCCTGTTTTATAATGCTAAACTGAAATCTAATTTTAGAAAGCTTATTCAGAAATAATGAGACCAATAGAATTGTTATATTGTCTGATAGCAGCAATATGTAACATAGCATGAGTACCCAATACTTGAAAAAAACTGGACAAAACTTCACTTCAAAACAGACCGATTTTGAATGGTCCTATTAATTTATTCTTTCTTAGATAATGATGAGCCATTATAGCCAATATGAAACAAGAAGTCAAAACCAAACCTCATTTTATCTTTGGAAACATGATAAAAAAATGTTACAAACTGATTTAACCTCTAATACCTTGTTATCTTTCAATGAATAATATAAATTGTTTGTTGACCATACGGCCATTTGCTGTTGGTAGCCCTTGATTTTCTTATTTAATGCCACAATGTATTTTTTAAAATAGAGGTGGGGTGAAAAAATATGCATCTTATAGCCCAAATGTTGTGTAGTAACGCTGTAGAATTTTATTTTCTTGTTTCTTACTCTGAAAACTGGGCCTCTCTTATATTCATTGAATACAGAAAATTCTTATAAGTATTTACTTGTTAAAAAAATATTATTTCTTAAAAAAAAATATTATTTCTAGCCATATTATGGTTTTTATTTTTTCTTTAATATTAAAACAATTTTTTTGTTTGTTTCAGAATCATCAAAAAGGCAGAAGGACTTGCTAGTCTCTCCATCAGTCAATGCCATTTTTAGAGGTCCATATAATGATACATTTATCTGCAAATATCAGATGCTCTCTGATCCTTCACTGACATATAATGTGATTTGGGCAGTAAATGGCATGTGGAATTATGATGCAACAGACCAAGATGATTCAGCTGTATTATCTAAAAATGTTAGCAGTAAACTCCAGTATAATGATACAGTAAGTAATTTCTTGTTCTGTAATATTTAACTGAGCTGGATAAAAGTAAGGTTATAACTCAGCATTGGGAACTAATACATCAAAGAATTGAATTAGTTGGTTTTTTACATTTACACACAAAATAAAATGATTTTTTCATGTGTTTGTAATTTAAATAATTACAAAACTTAACTTTAAAATAATTTCATTGTTGCGTTTTTTTTTTCTTAATTATAAACAACAAACTTGTTTTACCATTAACACAGCTTCAGTGTGCAATCAGTGTTTACAGAACAGGACTAACTGAAGAATCCAGAGGACCTCTCACTTTATCAGACATCTACAAAGTGGAAATACAAGTAATTTCATCTTTAAAATTAAAGATAACTTTTATTTCTTTTATAAAATGCTACATATAGTCCTCAGAGCATGAAGCAATATTATATGTGTATTTCTTGTTGAACTAGATTTACATTCATAAAGCAGTTTTTTATTTATTAGTCTTGATTAGTGATTTAATTGTTGAAATATCTATTAAATTTATGATCAGATTTTGAATTGGAAAGATATCACACTATATGAAGGTGACACCAGTGAAGCGTTAACCATTAAGGCTACTGCCCCTCCTTATGTTTTGTGTAGACATTTAGGTTCAGGATCAGAATCATGCCACATCACCATAGACATTTCACTTTCAAATCCTGTTGAAAGTTTATGTCCTGATGGTGAGAAAATTTTATTTTAGAATAATCCCTTTTTCTATTTTACTGATACATGTATAAATATACATCAAATCATTGTTTATTTTGTACAAGTTAGTCACAATATTTTCCTTAATTTAGGTACTTCAGTACCTCAAGCTGCTGTTGCTATTAGAAAAAACACCAGTAAAGTGAACTCCTGTAACATCCAATTAACTAACACAGACTGGCAATCGCTTTATACAGTACATGTTAAGGCAACAACAGATCTTACTTATGATGGTGACCATCAGCTTGCTTTAAATTTAATTAAAGAGTTTTTCTTTAATGGCAGCTCCCATAGCTACCAATCTCATTCAGCTCATGTAAGTAAAATTTATTTACTGCACTTAATTTTTTATTAAGATTTTTAATTGCACTTAAAAAAAATTTCATAAAATACATTCTTGTTGAAAAGTTATGGTTTTGTTATTTCACTAGTTTTACCAACTTCCAGAATATTGTTTTTAAGCTAGTAATTTCTTTTAGTCTCAAGTTAAAATATTTTGGGTTTAAAATATTTAATGTAATTAGAGTTTTCATCAATACTTTAAAAAAAACTTTCATTCAGTGGTTCTGTTTTCAATAGATATATTGAATATGTTTTAAGAAATGTTTTTCAATCAATTGATGACTCCAGAGGACACAGTAATATTTTTTTAATATCATGTTATAACCATTCTGAATATTAAAATTGCAAATACTTCTTTAAGGGCACTGACATTGTTGATTTGAAAACACTAATGCATCTCCATTTCAGTTATAATTTGCAAGAAGTATTACTATTACTTTGTTCTTTCTCATATTTTCCTATGTATTATTCTATTTTAAAGTTTAACTTCATTCTTTTTAGAAGGCTTTGCTCAATGTACAAATAAATTTGTTATTTTGTTCTGTATGTTTTAATATGTTGTTAAGCTAAAAGAAAAAAATTCATTTTGAATTGCTCATAAAAAGTTTATTTCAGGTATAAAGGACTTGAGGTTTACTCTAGATGAAGTTGTTGTACAGTGTTTCTGAAATTTTGGGTTGTAACCTAATGGGGATTACCAGACAATTTTTAAGGAGTTTGGCAACAAAATTTTTTTTTTTATAAATGATTGAAAATCTATATGTACATATATACAATGTATAACTCTATTTCACTCTATATTACAAAACTAAAAATGTGTTCATTTGAAAGTAAAAGGGGAAAAACTATGCATATTAATTAATGAATCTTTTATCATAGTTTTTCTTTTCATGTGGGTCACAAAAAAAAACATTGTTCATAGTGAGTCACAAAGTGTAAAAAGTGGGAAACCACCATTGTAATACATAACTCACATTATTATTAATGGAATCAACCTTGTCATTTTTGTCATTACAATGTATTATGTAATGAAAATGTTATAATGAACAATTGATATGTTGTGTTTAGGTGAGCATTATTGATAAAGATACAGATGCTGTGTGTTCCTCAATAAATGACCCTCACATTACAACTTTTGATGGAAGGTTAGAATTTATTTTATTAATAACAATATTTTAAAGAACTCTTTATGCAGTGGAGTCCCAAAAATAAAATAAAAAAATGTTTCTTAACATTTAAAGTATTGCCTTATAATATTCCTTACTCTGTTTATATGCTGAAGCATTATAAAAAAAATAAGAATTAATTCATTAACATAAATCTTCACCAATTAAGAAGCAATGTTGATTGATTTTAAAAATAAAACTTTGAGCTTGAAAAAGGTTCTTCTAGATGCATTATTTTAAAATAGAAATTCTTTGCTCTATAACCTGGCTTAATTTAATTAATTGTGTAAATCTGATACAATTTTACAATAAATGATTGTATAAACATAGTTATTACTTCCATTTGGCAAAGGAATAAACTTTAGACACTTAAAAGCTTATTATTTTAAATTAATGCATTTTTAAACATTACGAACTCCTTTGAAAAGGAGAAGAATGATATTAAAAAAAAAACAAATACTAAAACATAACTGATGTTTATTCATCTAATATTATCATTTGTTATCATTACTTCCTATCATCTTTGGCAAATAATAAGAACTTTACCATATTAATGCAGAGGTTTTAAGTTTAATTCCATGTAGACAATGTATATTACCTTTATTGGGTTTCATTAGTTTGTTTTTTAAGCTCTGGCTGTTGCAATAAGCAAGGTTCTTATTATTTTTTTACGAATTTTTGAAATCTTTGTTTCATATTTTTTTGTCTAATTAAAGGGTAAATTTACACATAAGATATGTATATTCAAGTGCAATTTTACTTTTATTTTAGTTTTTCTTTGCTTAAAAAAAACTTTTCAGATTAATTCACAATTTTCTGGAAGGAGAAATGGTGTTATACCAACACACAATACTGCCATATGAGGTCAGAGCCAATCATGCTTTTATATAAATATTAGTAACACATTAATTTATTATTAATTTTTTACAGTATGATTTTCAATTGGCTGGTTTAAATGTTTCCAATCAGGTGAGACTTTTTTTTCGTCGATGTGCTGGAAGAGCTTCTTGTAATTGTGCGGTTGCAGCTAAGGCAGGAGATGATGTTATTGTCATTGATAAATGTGGACCTTTTTTGAATAGTACCATAGGAAATTTTTTCCCTTTGACAGTCAAATCATATATAAATGGAATACTGACTCCAGGATTTAGAATTTTAAGTCGATATGAAGGAAGACATTTTGAAGTAAGTCTTTTAGGTAGTTGTTATCAACAATTTTAATTTAGTTTTAAAAATATTATGTCTAAACAAATGCTATTAATCATTGCATTTTTGACCTGTTTATTAACCTTGAGGTTTAGTAGTACAGTGAAATGTGAGTATAACAAAATTAATGAGAACAACTTATTTATTAGTAATACTGAAATTTTGATGCACTGAAATTCAGGGGAAGGGGGGAAGTGTTCAACTACAACAACCTGCATTATGGTAATGTCCTGTTCTGACTTAGCATGTGAATATGGTTCATTTACAGATTTAAAGATATTATGTCATTTTTTAGAGATATTTTGCTCAACATGTTATATTTTTGGCACCGATTATTCCTTTCGAATTTGGCTTTCTCTTTTCACCACTACCCCTAAGGTCATTGAACTAAGGGGCATAACTCGTTTATTTTTTCAACTGTTATTCCACATGATGTACTTCATTTAATTAAAAAAACCAGTGCATGAACTTAAAATGGCTCTCATACTCATATTGTCTCATTTATTATATCAAGAATTAAATTTAAAAAATATTTTGTTTAAAAACTTGAACCACAGAACCGTAAATAGCTAATGTGGCGCCATGTGTTGTTTTTCAAAAACAATATTGTCAATTATAATACTTACAAAATGTGAACCTCAGCATCAAGCAAGCCCAAAACAATATAAGATAGTTTTTTATAAACTATCAAGTTACTTTTGAAATCACTTGTGAACTGCAGCCCCTTACTGTTTAAGTTCAAAAGAACATTGCTTGGCTGGCTAGTCGGAAAATGCTATCTCTAATTACTTGCATATAACCTTCACACATAATATCTTTCTTATACCTACCAAAATACTATCCTATTGAAGGTATTCAAAGACCAACAAATGCATAGTTCTACACACATCAGGCTGCTGACAAGCCATCTTTTAAGACCTTTCACATTGCTAAAACATGCATTTTTTAAAATGATGTTCACTGACCTACACAATTCAGCTAAAAATTATTTTTAATTGAGATCACTTACCTAAAGTTTGTATCAGTGGACAAGAAGCAGATTTTAATAATATTTAAATAATACTTGAATATCCATAGACTTTGGCGCTTAGCCTTAATAATTTATCTATTGACAATGTCTTTATGCGATCTAAAACTAAAATGTTTAAAAAATAATGTTTTGTGACTTATAACAATATTTTTTTCAGCTTGATATAATTCATTTTTTCTGTAAATTTCAACGATTTTTTTCTCAATAAAAAAAATATTTTAAAAATTGGTTTGTGAGGTCACATAATTTTCAGTCGATTGTCAAAGGACGCGTTGCAATGGAGAAAACGCAGAGGTCTGTGTACACTTTAAAAGGTCAAACTCCTCTCCAATCCCCCTCCCATAATCTAGTAAATGTGAAAGCTTTTGAGCTCAAGTTGACTTGAGATTAAGAAATTTGCAGAAATTCAATTTTTTTTAAGGGGGTAGATTAAATATGTGCAAAATGGCTATTTTTTTTTCAATACTGAAAGTAAGAGTTCTTTACAACGACACTTTTTAACAGATATTATAAAAGAGAAGGGGCTAAAAAATGTTTCGTTACACTGACATTTGTAATAAAGACATTTTACTGTATTATGGATTTTCTTTACGATGCAGTGTTTTAAAATCTTACTTTTATTTTATTAAAATTTTAAAAATCTAATTAAAAAAACTTGCTTATCACATCTTCATTTTAAATTTATAATAATCTGTTCATTTATTTTAAAAATTATTTTTTTTTTAGGTAATATTTCCTTCAGGACTTGTACTTTATGTAGATAACAGTCCTATCAAAGGTTATAATTACATCAATGTGTGGCTTAAACCACCACCTGCAGACAAAGGATTCACAACAGGTTTTTTTATGTTTAAATAATATTTTTAACGAACATTTTATCAACTAGTTAAATCATTATTAAAAAAAATAGTGAATGATTTGAAATGAGTTAAATAGAAATATCCAATTTTCTGCAATGGCCTCTTAATTTTTTTGCCATAATTTACATCCCCCCCCCTTTTTATAATAGTGTAGTTGTATGAAAAGATGTTGTGTAGATTTATTTGTTATATAGAGTCAGAAATAGATCCTAATTCCAAAAAAATCAATCCATGACAATTTTAGATTTGCCAGTTTAAGAAGAGATCAGTAATTGTATGCTCTGTTGGCATTTCTAAAAATATTTATTTTTAATTGATAATTTTATTGGTTTTAAGTTTAAAGGAATAATTATAAGTTTTTAATTTGCCAAGATATAACTGAACATTTTCATTTTCCAACTGTGACTGATTACTATTAAATTTTTTAATTCGTTTAAATATTTGGGTTTTTTAATTAGGTCTCTGTGGAACATTTGATGGTAATATGACAAATGACCTAACTTACCCTAATGGCAACATTTATGAAGGAACATCCAAACAACCGCAGGAATATTTTCAGAGCTGGAGGTGAAATTTTAAAGTTGTAAAATGGCTTAAAAAATAATGTTGATAAGGATCTTACATTTATAATGTTCGTGTAAGTTTTTTAATATTTCCATTTTAATGGGGTGTTTTTTTTACAGAAAAAACTCTTCAGAGACTATTTACACAGGATCTTGTGACAAAAGAGATTTAGAAAATCAACAGATTAATTACTGCTATTGTGATAAAAATGGAACAGGCAATTGTGGTTACAGTTTGAATGTATTCACTTGCCCTTACATGAAATTAGGTTCAGAATATATTATTAATTTTTTAAAAATGTTTTTTAATTTAATGTCATTTTTAATGGTCCACTTGTAAATATTATTCAGTGAAAAATTAAGCTTAGAGTAGACTTTTTAAATGCTGTAGATAAAATGAAAAAATTCTAGCCCAAAATTTAAATTACCAGGTCAGACAGATGTTACAGAGCAGCTCTTAAGTCAAGCATTGTTTCCAATGAAGTGCTTGGATAAAAGTTCTACCTCCTTTCCATTTTTTGAGTATGATACTAATGTGAATTCAGTGGTATGTACATAGTAAAATATTCTAACACAGTTAAATAACTTCCTTAAGAAAAAATAAAATAGCTGAGTCATGTTCAGTTATTTTCTCTATCCTTTTTCACTTATTTTATCAGAGCCTTTGTTTTTTTTTAAAAAGGAAAGACATAAGGCCATTAAAAGAAACAAAAAGTAATCATAAAATTAAACATATTGAAACTTAACATTAACAAAATTGTTTAAAATGTATTACATAACGATAAATTTAGTTATTTCAAAATGCTTCTGATGGCTCTTTCTAACTCTTTCTAATTAATGTTTTATATTTTGGCTTTAATGGAAATTTTATAAATTGTTTAGTTTTGAACCATTAGAAGTCGAAATATAATCATATAAAAATCCCTCCATATTCCTTCATTAAGGGAGTTTCTCTTGGTGCTTCCCCAATTCTTTTTTGTATCATGACACCTTTTGAAATTTTTTTTGTGAAACCAAACTCATAAAAAAAATCTAAGCTTGCACTCTAGTCCAGAGCTGGCCTTAGTTTGACTATGGCTGCAATAGTCAATATAAAATGAGTTCTGATTTTTGTATTTATTGCTGTAATTTGCAATGAATGAGTGTTGTTTTTTTCAGGCGATCGACATTAACAAACCAAGTTTAACTGGAAATGATTACACAAATTATTTAGAATTGTGCAATTACTATCTTAATTCGGACATCTCAGTATATCCAGTTGTACGAAAATGTAAACAGCTTCTTGCACTGAAAGTAAATTTAACAGTTGAGTCCTGTGCATTGGACATGTATGTAAGTTTTAATAATAAGTTGACAGTAAAATCTTGTGAATTCATGTGTAGCCTAAGAATTTATACGATTTGGAACCATTTTTATCTAATTTTTCTTTTTTTCTATTATACAAGCTCTCTGATGATTTGAATTGGGTAAAAGCTGGAGCACAAAACATACAAACACGATGTAAAATTGAGATAGAAAAGAACAGAACATTATGGGAAGGTTCTCCTAAAGCTCCCCCTACAAGCTATACTGATTTGTTTTGTATTGCCAACTGTGGAGGGGGTGGAACTTGTAATAAAGGTTGACATTCTTTCATTATAATAAAATATTTTGTGAGTTAAAAAAAAAACCTCTTCTCTTTAGTTCTTGTGCATAAAAGAGATTATGTGACTATCTTGAATTATAATCAGAGATAATTTTTAAAAAATTAACTAGACTGCAGACTAGCCATTACAACACAGTTGATCTACCTGAAACGTTAATCATTTAGCAGGCATACACTTTTAACCAGATTATAAACAACTCTGCAATCTCCGGTCTCTAAAAAGACTTAATACAACTTAGCTTAAAATTTCCACAAGTGATAAATCAAATTCTCTTTCCATTTAGATCCATTCGTAATAAAATGTTTTAAGGTTTTACATAATAGTAAAGATGGTGTGCAAATTCTATTCTCAGATGTTTGATTAAAATGGTTAAAAGTGTATCTTCAATTTATAAATCTTTGTTATTGGCTTATTGTAAAGCATACTATGAAATCATAATATAATTTTAATATTTTTTAGCCATATTATTTAAAATTTCATCAGTATATTTTAATCTTTAAAAAAAAAAACAAAGATAATTGAAAATTTGAAAAAAACATTATTGTTTATCTGCATTCCAGGCATTTGTCAGTGTAAAGCAGGTTATGCAGGAAGTGACTGTTTTATTGATTTAAGTTTACCCCCCTTTATTTTTGGAGTAAGCGGTAGTGGTCTGTGCGACACTAGAGATGAAAGTTGTGACAATGTCATAATTTATACTAATAACACAGTTAATGAATCAACCCTGGTTTGCCAAATGCAAAAAATGGTGGTAAGAAGTTTAAAATTTACTTAGATTTTGTAATAAACATTTAGCTCATTTATGATTAAGATCTTAAAATAGTGATTTGAATCTTATATAATAAAAAAATGTAAATTAAAAAAAAAATTATTGATTAATTTAATTAGAATATATTTTGTTGGTTTTTTAACATGTTATGACAATTAAACTATTAGAAATAGAATTTTTTATTACAATTTTTTGTTTTGCACAGTTTTTCAGAATGCTTTATGGTCTTAATTCCTCTCATCAGCAGTTTATCAATGCTGTTGCTTAAATAGAAAGCATTTAATGTTATTCCTTAAATAATAATTATTAAATAAGTTCTTTCCTAGTTAATAAAGTTAACCAATTAATTTATTATTAATTTTTTTTTCTTTTAGTCCTATAAAGTTCTACAAAATTTTGAAGATTTTTTTTTTCATTCCTGATGTTTACTTTTGTAATCCGCTAAAAGAAGATAATCATGATTACTCTGTTTTAAACAAAATTACATATGCATTTTTTTCAGTTTTAAAGAAATGGCCGTATTTATTATGTTTTTAATTGCCATGATAGCTACTCAGATTTAACAGTATTTTTCCATACTTACCTTTGTCTTGTAGCTTTGGACATGCATATTTAATTTTCACTTATTCATTGATGATTTCCTTTTAAATTTTAACCAAACACAGTATTGTTATTTTTCAGCATGAAAATCATAGAATAAACCTAAAAAAACTTTATGATAAGAGTCAATACATGTCTCCAAAAAAATACAGATTATGTATCATATTCAATTTACAATTATTATTATGTGTTGCAATTTTAACTGCAAAACAGAATGAGCTTAAACATAATAATGCATTGAATTAAAAAATTTTAATAGTTAAAGACTTAATTTTCATGTACAAGGACTTTTTGTAAAATAAACTACTATTTTAGATGTAATAGTTATAAAGTCCATTTTTTTTACATTATTAAAAAACTTTTTTCACATTTTTCATTTGATTGTAAATGTTATATTTTTTTTTATCCAAAGACTAATGAATCAGGTACTTTTCAAGGTCCATCTGGTTTAACTGAAAAACAAGCTACATATCTTAGTGTGAATGAAATTTCTTGTCCTATCTCAAGTCCAGGAACATATCAAATAAAGATCAGTAATAATGGGACATTATGGAGTGATGCTGTGAACTTTTTTGCGTACAATTCTCTATGTCATGAGTGCTCTGTAAAAAATTTAGTGTGTTCCAGAAGGGTAAATATTTTAAAAGTTGGAGTAATGATAAATAAAATTAATTCACAACAGAACTTAAATCACTTAAATATTGTATCTCTTCAATTGCTTAATTTCAAAAGATAGTTTTGAATTATTGTAATACTATAAATATTAGATTGGAGATAATATTTGGCCATATCTTAGCTTTTAAAATTTGATATTTGGTGACCAACCACTGAGTTGGTATAATTTCATCAGATTTTATAGAAAACATAATTTAATAAAGATATTCAATATCTGAAAGAATATTCCTATTTAGAGTAATGAAGAATTTTTGTTTTCTTTGAAAATTACAAATTAAAAGAGTTGATTAATTATATCAACTTTTTCCATTTTTCAAGAATACATCCTGTTTCATTAATGATAAGTGCTATGAAGATGGAGAATACAATCCTGAGTCACCTAGACAGTATTGCAACTTGTCCTTAAATGTCAGTGCATGGCAGACTCCAAAGGGTAAGACTTTGTTTTCATAGATTTATCTTCAAATTAGGTTTTAAATTTGAATACATGTAACACATTTGATCTACATGGTGATATTCTAGCAATCCAAAGTATGTTGGTTATCAAAGGGCCTTCATTAATCTAAATATATTTTATTATACTAATACATTTCTTATGATCTTAGATGTATTGTTAGTTCAAGATTTTAAAGAATGCTAAACCTTTCTTGTAGACCTAAAAACCAAGAAGATTATATAGCATGATAATTCATTTAAGGGGCTTCCTTGAAAAAAGGGTTTATGGAAGCAAAACTGGTTTCAAATTGGGAGTATCACTTTTTTATTGCTCTTCAATTAATATTTATATGTAGATCCTTGTCAAGGCTTGAAATTATTATGGCTGAAAGAAAAAGGCAACAGTGGTAATGTGACTTTTCAATCAGGAAGTGTTGATACTTGTAAGGAAGCATGTCTAAATAATTCAGCACTTGGAACAGAGCCATGCTTGTCCTTTAATTACAATTCTACTAGTCAAAAATGTGGTCTCAGTCATGTGAATGATAGACTTTCTGCAGATTCAACCATTTACAACTACATTTGGCTATGTGAAAACCGTAAGTGAATTTTTATCCTTTTTCAGTTTCTTTAAAAACTCTTGAGATATTTTGTTATTTGAATTTATTATTTTTCTAAACAGAGCTGGTTTAAACAGTCTTCCCTTCCCCCCCTCCCCCCAAAAATAATTGCAAAACTGATGATCTCGTTGGACAGATTAATAATAATCCTTTTAAGTACAGTAGAAGTCCATCAGTCGGGCATCCAACAGTCCAGAATGCCCGATAGTCCGGCATCACTCAAGAAAAATGTAAAAATTTTGGTTTTCTCCAAAAGTGTGTGTTTAAAGCAAATAAAAACACTCAAAGGCTATTCGGAAGTTTTCGGGATAGTTCGGGATAATCCGGAAGCACTCGGTATTCTTCAGACACAATTAGCGGCCATTTTTTTGTGCATTGTTGTTTTGTGTCCTTTCACATCGCAGTTAACGTAAATTTTCAAACTGTTTATAAAAAAAGTGATTTTTCGTTCTAACTGTACAGTGACCATGTTTTCAAAACTTAAGCCTTCGAATGAAAACAAGTAACACTGACTCTCAATCAGAAACTAGAAATCATCAAACAGCTAGAAAATGGCGAGAATAGAAATGTTTTAATGAATGAGTTTAATATTGGCTCATCAACTATTTATGACATTAAAAAACAAAAAGATTAACTAATGAAGTTTGCTTCTCAATCTGTAACAACTGAAAAATTGGCTCCTAGACAAACATTAATAAAACCAAAACTGGAAAAGCTAGATAGTGTATTTTTCAAATTGTTTAGTTTAGTGCGTTCTGAAGGAAAGCCGGTAACAGGGCCAATGATTGTTGAAAAGGCAAAGAAATTCGGCCAAGATTTAGGAGTTGCTGAAAGTGAATGTAATTATTCTGATGGTTGGCTCAGAAACTTTAAGTTTCGGCATGGAATTCAAAGACTTGATGTAACTGGAGAAACACTTTCAGCAAACCATAACTCTGCAGAAAAATACAAAGACGAGTTTGAGAAAATCGTGGCTGATAATGATTTAACACCTGAACAGATTTACAATGCTGATGAAACAGGGCTATTGTGGCGATGTTTACCAACATCTACACTAGCTGGGGGAGGAGAAAAAGCAGCCAAGGGTTTAAAAAAAAACAAAGACTGATTAACCGTTTTGCTATGTGCTAATGCGTCTGGAAACCACTGAGTGACCCCTTTTGTGATAGGTAAAACTGCAAAACCCAGGGCTTTTAAGAATGTTACACACTTGCCTGTCCAATACGACGGTCAATCAAATGCGTGAATGACTGCCACCCTCTTTAAAGATTGCTTTTTTCACCACTTTGTGCCTGAGGTCAAGGAATCCTTAGAAAGCCTTGGTCTACCAGAAGATACTAAAGCCATCCTTCTTTTGGACAATTGCAAAGCCCACCCGCCAGTAGATGAGTTAGTTTCTGGAAATATTGTTGCTACTCTGCTCCCACCTAACGTAACATCTTTGATTCAACCCATGGACCAAGGGGTTATTCAAAATTTTAAATGCTTTTATAGAAGGTCTTTTATTCAAGGCTTGTTAAATGCGGAGTGTGGCGTGACTGATTTTCAAAAAAAGTTTACAGTAAAAGATGCCGTCTATGCTATTGCCCTGTCTTGGAACCAGGTAAAAAATACAACATTCCAAAAATGCTGGAGAAAACTTTGGCCAGCTGCAAACCCTGCATCTGACCTATCTCTACAGACTGATGAGGAAGAAAACCATCAAGACGCTCTGACATCTTTTGGATGTTGTTAGAAGTGCAGACAATCCCTTGAAAAACCTGCCTGAAGATGAGGTAGAGGAGTGGCTTCTAATCGACAAGAATGAGCCTATTTAACAAGAGCTAACCGATGAGGACATTATCCACATTGTAGTAAACCCTCAGCTTACTCAAAATCTTGAAGAAAGTGACTCAGATGCCGAAACAAAAGAAAAAGAAAAAATTAGCTGGGCAGAAGCTGCAGAACCACTAAATAAGTTTATCTCTTTTGCTGAGGCTAGTACTAACTACAGTGCTTCAGAAATTATTGATTTCCATATCATAAGAAATAAATTTTATACTATACGCCAAAAGTCAAGAAAACAAAAAGACATTCGTGACTTTTTAAAATCTAAGTGAAATATGTTTTACAGTACGTGTACATACATTATATGAAATGTAAAATAAACTTTGTTGTATGTATTTGTAGTTAAATTATTAACCTAATTGTTCTTATAATTACCACCTGATAGACCGGAATTTTCGGTAGTCTGGCACCGAGCCGGTCCCGAACGTGCTGGATTTTGGACTTCTACTGTATTTAACAGAGATAATTGGATATTGCATATAGTTTGCAATATCATTTGAATAACAAAAAATTCATCAATTCATGTGAAACATTAGCTATCAATATATTTATATTCACATTTACATTATTAAATTAGCCCTAGCCACATAATGTCTTCGCTATCAACTTCATCGACTTATTTTAAACAACCCAGACATATTAAAATTACAGTAAAGAGGCACACCGTAGCCAACTTTATAAGAATTAATGATGCAGATTTGAATGCATCATGACCAAACAAAAGGTGGTTGGGCATTGTGATAGCCACACACCCCTTACTAAGCTGGGGCTACAGAAACAGATTAATACTACATTCATCTGCCCTCACGGCTCTAAGTGAACTTTAATTTTAACTAAACATTTATACATACATGGTTTCATATTAAATATTGATTTTGTAACTTGAATAAAGTAAGCTCAATAAAACTATAACATTTTTTTGTTGTATCATAAGTATATAGGGCATTTTAATCATTTGTTATTCACTGATTGCAACTGCATCCCTAGGATCCCTGTGAGTTATAATGAAATCAAAGTGACACAACAGTCAAGAGATTTAAACAATTATCATAGTTTTACCTGTCTTTTCATGTGATGTTTTGGTTTACAAAATAATTTTTTTATGAATTGATAAAATGTAATATTATTCAGTGTAAATTATGCTTAAATTAGAATTTTCTTTTTAAATGCTGTAAATATTATGAAAAAATTCTAGTCCAAAACTAAATTAACAGGTCAGACAAATGTTACGGAGGAGCTCTTAAGTCAAGCATTGTTTCCAATTAAGTGCTTAGATAACTAGATACTTTCCATTTTTTGAGTATGATACCAATCTGTATAATTTTATTAATAGTTATTTTTTTACACTATGCTACTTATTGCAGGTCCATGTCCCAAGAAGAATATCACTTGGCTGTCAAAACCTGGATTTACAATTGTTAGTGACCTGGGAACCACAAAATTCACTTCCAGTATTGTAGAATGTCGTAATTGGTGCTTACAAGAGACCAGGTTTTTATGCAGATCAATACAACTACTGACAGATGCAAAACGTTGCTATCTATCCCCCTTGACCAGTCTTACTGCCAAAGAAAATCTAGTCCGGTGGCCTGGATTTATATTTCAAGAATGGTCTTGTGTAAATGGTTAGTTGAATACTTTTGAAAAATCATATGCTGATAAAAATGCAAAAAAATTTTCTTACATAAAGGTATAGCTCCTACTGTATTAAAACATGCAAATATTTAGATACCAGCTGCTTACCATTAATCAGGGATCATTTGTTATTATAGAACAAGGTGTTTGGAATATTACTATGCATCATCATTTATTCCAATTCAATTTGTCCATTGATATCCGCTTTAAGTAATAAATAAGAAGGATTTTAACTGCATAGTGGTCAATGGAAATTACTTTAAATACTATGTTAATAATTGTCAATCACATCTAAATCTTGTTATATATATTGAAATGTGTTATAATAATAAATAGGTGCAAAGTGACTTTCTCAACATCTTAACTATATCTCTTGATCCCAGATCTAATGTTTAATTGTCCATTAAGCAACTTTTAATATTTTTTCATTAATCTTAGGAAATTTTACACTACCAACTGCCAATCCTAATGTGAGCATTGGTGAGGTCCCTGGAGGAGTAGATGATGACTACACTTTAGTCTGTACTTTTGACATTTTTGAGGTCAATGAGACTGTCCAAGCAGATGTGGTATTTTTAATAGAAAATGAAATCGTAGAGCATTACAAACTTGAAACTGTACCAGATAAATCAAGATATTCTGTCGCCATGAACAACAGTAAACTTACCAGTTTGTCCTATGGTACTAAGGTAAATCCAGAATGATCATCCATAAAACTGTTTGTGATAGCCTATAAATTTAACTTATTAATAATTAGAGATCCATTCTTTTTTATCGGGTTCAGCCCCAGGGGACTAATCACCCTTGCATTAAATACTTCCTACATAGTTTACACTTTTTACTTTGTGGTAAACTGAACGAATACAACAATAGCTACTGAGTCAAGAAAACATAAAGTCTCATAAAGAGATACAATGATACATCTAAATAGAATAAATATAAATTTTTGAAAATTCATACTTATTTCAACAGAATTAACATAAATTTGATTACTTTTATCTCCCCTTACTGTTTATAATTTAAATAGCTCACACATAGGTATTTAAGATGTCAACATTTCAAAGGCCATCTCTAAAATGAATGTTAAGAGACAGTTGTTTCATATTTTAAACATTAAAAATCCTGACAATTTAAGACAACTTATTTGCCAAGTGGTGGCTTTAAATGGGTACCTGACTTAAGTTGGGGAAGTAAAGGCGGCTGGGCGTTGTGCTAACCACACAATCCCTTCATATGCCGAGGTTATAGAAACAGATGAATTCTACACTTCATCTGCCCCGATGGCCCGTTAGGGCTAAGGGAACTTTACTTTACTTTATTTGCCAAGAACATTCCAAGAACCTTCATGTTAAGTTTTATGACTCCTTATAGCTAATTTCAGTTGGCCACTTAGATTTTTGCCACCTATAAACAAACATATTTTTATCTCTCTCTATATATATAAATTTACCTAAGTATTAATTTTTATTTCTGTTGAAAAATTTAGGCAAAGCTTTTTTAAATTCTTATGCCTCTTTCAGTTGTCCTGTGGTGTTAACTTGTGCATCAAAAATGACTGTGAAAATTCTGTTGGAGGCTTCAGATATAGTCAGTCTTTACAACTGGAATTGAAGGTAAATAACTGATAATAAATTATTTCTAATGTTATACTGTCATTTATAAAAGTTAGTTCATTGGTCATCTATCCAGGTTTGGTGTCCATGAAACTACATACAAAGGGCACTACGCAAACTGTTGCATTAGAGGTTTTATAGGATAGCTTTAAGCTTAACTTTGACATTTTTTTTACCATTTTTGTGAGCACAAAACATTGTAAATAAAAACCGCTTGATTTCTTTTTCTCATCAGTTTATCCCCCAACATGTTGGGTACTATTTACAAGGAAATAAATAATCTGTTAAGTTTGGATTTATTGGGGATTTTTTATTATTTAAAATAAATATAAAAGCAAAAAAATTGACATATTTCAAATAACTGGCAAAGTCTGTATGTAGCTAGTGTTAAAAACAAGACTTTTTTTTTTACACAAAATTGACTTTACAAAGCTTAAGACTATTTGAAGTTTTGGAAACTGCTCACTTTATTAAATAAGTTTGCCATTCTTTTAAATGCACTTATATATATATTATTTATATTAATATATATATTTATATATAAAAATAGAGAGAGGGAGTGTATCGCGAGGAGAACAAGAAATACATAAGATTTAATTCCACATTTTGTTCAATATGTGTGAGAACAACAGAATATATATCATACAGAATGGGCATTCTCAGTTAGATCTGTTTGTCCCATGGTGCCATATTGGTTATTTGGGAAATAATAAGGTGTTACACAATTAGAAAACTAATTACACTAATGGGGGCATTTTTTAGCCAATGGTAAAAGACTTTCTAATTAAGAAGTGAGGCACATTCTGTATAAAATATATTCTGTGATGAGAACTAATTATTTTGTTTCTGCTGTGAAGTTTGGAAAGAAAAAAAATATTTTTCGTTAGTTAAAGTTGCAATAAAGAATGACAGATTTCTTAAACTTATTTATAGTTAATGTAGTTATTGTCAATTGTTATCATGATAAACTATGAATAATAATAAAAGTTTTATAAATTGTTTTTATTAAAGGTGATAAGTGCATCCAGACTAATAGTGATAGAAAGTCAACAAGGAGAAGTTATCCAAATTCAAAGCTTATTTCCTCCAGCTTTCCTGTGTGATACAGCTAATTCTAGTTCTGACTGTACATTAGTTATGAATGTTAATGTAGCAGAAAGCAATAGTGACCTATCATGCCCCTTTTCTGGAACTATCTCACAGATTTTATTTACCAGTGGTAATGACCAGTATAATAGTTCAGTACCTTGCGGTGTGGAGATTAATTCAAGAAATTGGAAAAATATCGTAGAAATTAGTGTTGTTGCTAAAATAGATAACTTGATCGATGGGAACCAAACAAGGCAAATAAATATTACTGGAGAGTTGAAGACCAGAAATAAGAAGACCATTTGGAGTAGTATTCTACAATTTCTTGAAGTAGGTTTATATTAAAAATAATATCATTTATTGTTAACAATGACTATTTTAACTGCTAAAATGAGGGGGGAAAATTTTAGATTTCTTTTTCTTACTGTATATATTTAAATACTTTTGTTTATTTCTATGGGAAGATTTTATATTCAGAAAGAATTCCAGAGTCCCTCTAACTTATTTCTCAGATATGTTTTGGACATCAATGTGTGTTATGAAGCCTTTCAATAAGACTTCTTATCTGCTTTAAAACTTTTCTTTGGGCTAAGAAATGTTCAACGCTTTACAAATTAATCACTGCTGAATAGAAAGATATTCAGTAAAAAGCAGATCACTCATATCTCTATGTGCTGGTTGCCAAAATCGTACAAAACACAGATTTCTGTTCATTATTTATCATGGAAGTATAAGCTGCTTTTAAAATATTTAATTATTTCAGCTAGAATTAATACATGCATTGTTCAAAATAACTACTAAAAATGTATCAAAAGTTTCACTACTGAGTAAAAAAATAACTGCAATCATTTTTTTATGCATTTTTTTTTAATACAGCTGTGTCACCATCATTATTTGCCACTTTACAAGTTTACCATCATTATTTGCCACTTTACAAGTTTACCATCATTATTTGCCACTTTACAAGTTTACCATCATTATTTGCCACTTTACAAGTTTACCATCATTATTTGCCACTTTACAAGTTTACCATCATTATTTGCCACTTTACAAGTTTACCATCATTATTTGCCACTTTACAAGTTTACCATCATTATTTGCCACTTTACAAGTTTAGTCATTAGGAGGACTTAAGGGACACTGTCATGGATAGGTCTCTCCACTCCTCACTTTTTCACATGATTTCAAGTAAAGTCACTATATCTTGGCTTGTCCATTCTTTGATGTTGGCAGTCCAGTTCTTTCTAGCCTCTCCAAAGGTTACTAGCATTATAGTATTGCTCAGGGTATTGTGGCCTGAGATGTGCCCAAACCAAATCAACTTTCACTTTTTTCCCTATAGCAATGAGTGGTTCCTGGGGACCCAACAGGCAACTAATCATTTCTTTGACATTGGTAATTGATCTCATGCTCCAAACAGAAATTTGAATCAGTTTTCTTAAGGGCTTGGTCTCAAATGCATGCATCCTTGTTTGTCTCAGCGTGCAGTGTCCAAGATTCACACCCATGCATTGTCCAAGATTCACACCCGTCGAGCAGGATGGGGGTTACCCATGACTTTTACATCCTGTAATTGATACTGAAGCTAATGACCTTACTTTTCCAGATCTCGTCATGTCAGCTATAAATGTTGTGATTCTAGTGTGAATTTCAGACATGCAGGATCTATCCTTGAAGAGCTTTGAGCCCTAGTATCTGAACTTTTCACCGCTTCCAACCATTCTCTATTCATGGTTATTTCTGCCTTGCTTCTTTGTTGCTGATAGTGATTAATCCAAATGGGGGAAATAATGATGATGATTTCATTGATTACACTGATATTAGGCAATTCATCTTTTCAGTCATTCTCTGAGAAATCACATGTTTTCTTCTTGGTATTTTGTACTCTCTGACATGATGTGTTAGTGTAGATTTAGCATATGTGCTCAGTTTGTAAGGTGAAAAGAAGTGATTATGAAAATCATATTCTGCCAGAGAATGAATCGCTTATTACTTTCACATGTATGTTTAATTTCAAAATAAGTGACATTAAGAATAGCATGCTATTTGTTGCTAGTCTTTTTCATCTTTGTATATATATAAATATACTTTGTGCTTCCTACTGCTAGACATACTTGCTAATAAACATGATCTAAAAGATTTATTTTTAATGAAGGTTACAGCAGTTGATCAAGATACTGGTGGTGTTTGTGTTTCAATGAATGATCCCTATCTGTTCACATTTGATGGCAGATATATTGAAAACTACTATGAGGGAGAATTCATAATGTACGCTCATAAAGATCTTCCCTATGAGGTACTTGCATGATCAATTGTATTATTAAAAGAAGTCTATAACTTTACACTAAGTATTAAGTCTATAGATACTGAATTAAAATTACAAAATCTTTCCAAACAAATAGGTTCGCACTTTTTACCGCCGTTGTAGTAAGAAAACTGTGGGTTCATGCACATGTGCAGCAGCTATAAAGTGTTTTGATGATGTGATTGTGATTGATCGATGTGGAGCGTCAGCAGCAGCTGGCACTAAACAACCCATAAACATTACACTTTATCAGAGAGGAGAACTAACTCCTGGTATTTCAGTGAGGCGCATAGGAGGTGGTTTGAGATATGAGGTATTCATTCTTTTGTCTGATCATTAGATATTAATGGCCTTGAGTTGAAAGAAAATTAATAGAAATATGATTTTTAAAAGTCTAAATACACAACCATATAGAAAACTTATATAATCTTTAAACATGGTCTCAAAAATTGTTCACAAATGTCATTGGAAGTTTTTGTAATAATCACGTTAAAAATAACGTGAAATGTGAATTATAATTTACATTTTGCTAAAATAATAATTAATCTATTTGCAATTTTTTGACATAAAAGATAATAAATTGTTGTTTACCCAGATATTGCTACCAACTGGAACTAAAGTGGAAGTAGATGTAAAACCTGAACATCTGAATGTTCTTATAGTTTCTTCAGCAAATGATTTCAATAGAACTAAAGGTCAGTCTTCAATTTTATATTAAAATTCTGTACAATAAACTAAAGGAATTTTGTAAGCATAAAATTTAATGTTTTACCTTTCCAAAATAATGATTTCTGCCCATATGAACTTATATCTTATTTACTTCACAGAATTCATAATATTAAAACAAAAATAGATAAAAATTATTATATTTCTTTACAATTATGGCCATTTCCTTCTGTTTTATTGATTTAAAAAAAATGTCTACATATGTTTTATGGCTCCAACCTGTGCATCGAGCTTGACAAAAGTTTTTTATTGTGAGTTATGAAGTGCAGTTTGTGTATAGTTGACAATATTTTATTTTACTCATCTTGCTTATGACTTCCAAATAATGAACATAGTTTATTGAATGTAGGCTTTACTCAATAACTAGATCAATGTTATTAACACAACTAAATACAGCGAGCACTCAACTGACTTTTAACTGTGGGGGATAAATTAAACTCTCTAACTCTGACTACTCTGATAAATGTTTATTACGTTGGATTTATACAGGGCTGGCCTGTTATACCCACTACAAAATTTTCAAAAGATTTAATATGTCTAAAGTCATAAACAAGTTATTATTTAAGAAATATCTAGAACAATTTAGTTATGCCTCTACTGATAAACAATCTATTTTTGGATATAATATAATTTATTTTCCACTTAACAAGTTATTTAGCAGTCCTTTACAAATTATTTACTAGGTGATTTAAACATTTCATTGTTAACATATCAAATTATTTCAACCCAGATGAAGTATGGCATCATCCTACTTTATAGAATATTTCTTTATGATATCACTAAGGTTAAATTAATGTTCATTTTATTTATATCAAGATAAGCATAACCCAGGGAAAGGTAACACATGCAAAAAGGCAATTCTGAAGTGAAAAAAATCCATGGTCAAATATAAAAATTAAAATTTTTGTCTTGCACTTACTGAAAATACATTGAGTTATGTACTCACTGAAAATACATTGAGTTAAAATATTTATTAGGGCTATGTGGAGATAACAATGGAGTCAAGGACTCAGTGCTTACCAAGTCAGATAACACCCTTTATGATCAAGTGGGAAATAGACCTGATCTTTTCTCTCTTTCTTGGAGGTAATAGTACTAACACTTTTTGCTTTTATTTTATTTCAGTGCTTAGAATTGATGACCAAAATGTTTTAACACCCACTTATTTACAACTTTTGTAACACATGATGTTCTATAGGGTTCAAGTTACTCAAAGTTTACTATCGGGCTATTGTGGGAGTCTTCTACCAATTAAACCATCTAAGACTTTATGTCAGTGTTTTAAGAACAGTTCTTGCAGCAAAAATGGTGATACTGAATCCTGTGATCTTGTTAAAGATCCTTACAATTATTTTAAAGGTAATATGCTGTTGTCATACATTACTTTTTTACGCTGTCAGTTCATCTTGCCAAAGCAAATATACATCTGTTTGACTTAAGAAGACTATTTTAAAACCATAATCAGTCTAGCAGTAAAGTGCTTTTATGTTTATAAATAATGTCAAGTAGTGATTTTCAAACTCTCTTAAGCATAGAGATATTTATAACCCTTAAATATAGGATTTTTTTGTGTCTTTATTTTATCTTGTGTAGTATTATGGATCCTAAGACTTTCAATTTCTTTTAATTGAAAACTGAAGGTTTATACAATTGATTTTATTGTAAAGATAATAATTTCTTCTAGGGGAAGATATTACAAAGGAACTACAAAATAGAGCTCAGACGCCTTCCTGCAAGATTATTTTTGAATACAGTGATGTTCAAAATTCTGGAGTAAGTAACACTGTTCATGAAAAATTATGTCAAAGAATACATTTTGAAATGTATATATGTAATTTGAATATACTTTTTGTTTTTATTATTTCTTTTTGTATTTAAAAAAACAGGACATATTGATGGTAAGATGTTTCATTTGAAATTCTTCACAATGCTTTTAGAGATAAAAAAAAGGGGACAAAGGAAATTAAATGATAACTTATTATTTTATTTTTACATTATTAGAACTAGAATTTACTTGAATTATATTTGTATCATTTACTAATACATTTTATTTTAAGAATATGGGCTTTAGAATAGATGTTGTATTTAATCATCTTAGTTTTACATAGCCAGTAAGCTTTTTTGATCATACTAAAGACAAAATAAAATGTGTCCACAATTTTATAAGTTTTTTAAATAATTTTTACCTAATCTTTATCATAGTTTTTTTACTTTTTACTTCTATTTTTAATAAGTGGTTGTATCGAGGGCAAAGGCTTCAATATTTTGTTTTTTAATGCATTATATTAATAATTATATGAGTTAAACTTCAACCATGTCCTGTACTGTTTTGAATATTTCTGTTTATTTGTTATTCGCATGTATCACTTTTTCCCCCGTGTCATTTAATTCTTAAATATATTAGTTTTAACAAAGGGAGAGGGAATTTTCTAAAAAAAAATTATTTTCCACATTCAGTTGTTTTTTATGATAATATAGATCTTCTCATGATACTCATTTTGTGCTGTATCTTCTAGTGACATCTTATTCTTACTTACTCACATGACTAGCGCGTCATATTTTTTTGTTCCGTTAGTTGTGTTTTTTCAGTTTAGGCATGGGCCTTTTTAAAGGGGCAGTGGAAGGCTCCAAAACTTAAGAGGACCCCCCCCCCCCCCAGCCTCAAATATTTTCTTGAAGGGCTTCCAGTTCTTAGCAGCTAGGGGTCAGGGTGACACCATTGAGCTATGTAATTAGTCAGACATGAAGTTAGACTGGAACACCTCAACCCTGGATTCCATTTAGTCTCATTTAAAACATATTTACTTGTTACTCCCTTTTTAGACAGCAAGCTGGCCAACGCAGTCCAATTACACTGAAGCATTTGCTAAAGGTTATTGTTCAGAAACTATAAATAACACTCAGAATGCACAATGTTTGAGACTATTGCCTCAACATTATGAATTTGTTCTGTCTGCTTGTGTTAAAGACATTCAGGTAAATTGATTGTATGTTATGGCATTCATTATTAAAAAAAATAATTATAGATCTTTCTTTAATGTTAATTATAAAAAAAAAATTGTAAAACAAAATATTTTAAAAATTGATTTCTATTTTTGATATAAATAAATTTATTATATGTAAATGACATTTTATGAATTTTTTTTTTGTTTAAATATCTTTGCTAGTTATCAGATGATCTAAGTTGGGCCTTATCCAGCTCATCAGTTTTCACTTCACTTTGCCGTTTAACTTATTTGTCTGATATCAAGCTTTGGCACAATACTACAAAGATAGACCTAAATGATATAAACAATGTTTGTTTTAATTCCTGCTCAAATTCTGGAAATTGCTCATTAGGTAAAGCAAAACCAGTATATAATTATTCAGAATTTAGTTATTGTATTTAATGTAAATTTTTGTAATGGACAAATATCCTGTAATTTATTGTTAAAAAATTGCTCATTTTTTAAAAATAGTTTTTAAAACAGTGTTTAATATGCTTATGTTTCTTTTAGGTACATGTAAATGCAACCCAGGGTTTGGTTTAGCAGACTGCTCTTTAAATATTACAGTTAGCCCACTTATTTCTTCCTTGGCTAACTCTGGTCTCTGTAATATCAGAAAAAACAATTGTACTGCGATACAACTGTTTGGTGCCACTTTTGCATATTCTGATTTACTAATCTGCAAACTTCAAGAAATTGAGGCAAGTCTCAGATAGAACAATTGAATCTCTTTTAATAAAAAAAAATTAGTGTTGTGGTAAAGAACATTTTTTTTTAAATGTCTATGTGTATCTTAATCAGGATACAATATTTTATTTGTTTTATCCATTGTTCTTAATCTTGCATGAAAAAGAAAGTTTTGTTGTTTTCTGCTGAATCATATTCAATTATGAAATCTTTTTATCTGCAACAGATACTCAATAACAAGATTATTAATAAAGGCAGTGCAGTGTATGTGAAAGCTAATTATTTTTCTTTCAATGAAATCACGTGTTATCCTCCAACCGCTGGCAGCTATAAAGTGCAGGTCTCAAACAATAACCAGACATTCAGTGAAGTGCTCATCTTTACACTGTTTGATCCAGGTTGCCATACATGTACTTCAAGTGGAGCCTGCAGCCTAGTGGTAGGTTTTAATATACAATATATATATACATGTATATATTGTTTTTCAATATAAATAAAATGATTATGTTTTTTTATATGAAGAATTCAGAAGCAAGTTATCAATTAAATTATATTATATTTTTGTTTGTTTCATTGTATAAAATATTATTTTTTAAAATATCAATAAACATGTAGTCCCCATACACAGTTATTTTGTGCGTTTCATTTCTCTACCAGCATTGTTTATATTTTTTAAATTTACTGCAATCATCAAACACAATCTGTTTATTAATAATTTCTTTTTATGCATTCAATTTAGGAAGAGACATGTTTTATTGAGAACAATTGTTACTCCTATGGCACTGAAAATCCTAAGAATAGTTTCCTCTAGTTTGTGATAATTATGAAAGCCATAATGCATGGAGTAATAAACAAGGTAATTTAGTTTTTTTCTCTTGATTGTAAATCTCTTGTTAATTTTAAAAAATTATAAAAAAAATTTGTGATGAGAAAAAATGTGAAGTAATTAATACAATTAATTTATAACGATTTATATCCCTTGTATTAGTTGTCATGAACTTAGTTACAAATATTTTTTTTTCAGTCTACCCTTATGTCAGAGGAAAGCCTGAACTTTTTACCAGTTATAATGAAACATTAGATGAATTTCTTTTCCACTGTAAATTCTTTGAACAAGCCCGTGAAAATGTTTCTTACATGATTGAATGTCTTATTTTTGAGACATAACAACAGATTTGACAAAAAATATAATATATCTGAAATAGGGATAAACTCAACAGTTGTAACTATAGAAGCGTCGTCTGTTTTCTCATTTCGGATTTATGTCTAATGTAAGTATGAACATGTATTTTGACTGTATACTGCTTAAGCTGTTTGTTGGTTCGAAAATTTCTTCATACTTTTGTACAATGCAATAGAACATAATTAACAATGACAACTCCGTCTAAAGCTTTAATTTTTATTTGGTATATTTATTCAAAAATAAATTAAGGGTCATTCATTAACTGGGGATTTATGTATTATATGTTTCATCATTTTAATGTGTCGTAAATAAACTGATTGTGGATTTTAGTAACTGACAATAAATGTCATTTAATGATTATTTTTTTGAAAAACACGTTGTTTGAGAAAATCAGTAAATAAATTCTTCAACAAAAAATCATTTAAAAGATTAGTTAATAAAACTTTGCACATTTAAAGCCACCTTAGTTCACATATTATTATGATTACTATCAAAATCTTTACATATTTTAGAAACATCTTCTTGAGTCAGAGTAGGCTTGTTATTTTAAATTACCATTTTTCTACAATTATAATAAAATTAAATAATAATATATTTTGAAAGGTTTAAAAAAATCATTTAACCCTACAATTTTTTTTTTCAGATGTCCTGTATCGTAACAGCTTGTTGTCAAGACAACTGCAATCACTCAGAAAGTCCACAGAAAATAAGCAATATATTTTCTGTGGAAGTAAAAGTAAGAAAACGCCATCAAATGTTATTTTATTAAAAAAATAACTTTTTATTTAAAATAAAGTTCTTAAAAAAAACATCACTCCTTTGAAGGGGAGGTAAATGTTTATCTTTTATCATCAGTCATCATCATTATTCATCACCACAATTAGGGGGTATGGGACACCAACAGCAGTTTTTCAGAGACTTCTGTTGTCAGATTCTCCTGGAAGTTAGTTCAAAGTGTTCCCCATCTTGGTGGTGTCATTTTCAAGGTTGCACCACCAGTTGTTTCTTGGACAGCCTCTCTCTGTTTTCTATAGTGGTTTCCACCTTAGCACTGCCAGGTGACGTTGATTACATGGTTATCACTAGTGACTTAACAATTCATTTTTAAAAAGGGGGCTTGCACAGAGTTAAGAACACTAATCCTGTTCATTTCTTAATTCAAAATTTTTCGATGCAAAGTTTGTCAAGATATTTCTGCAGTGACCAAGCATAAACATTCAAATATGAAAATATGGTGTCACACATAAGAGCATTAGCTATCTGTAGCCTGAAAAAATTCATTAACTTATTTTTTTTTGCAGATAGTTGTTCCTTTTCTCATTCAATCTTTTGCTGTTTGGTTTCGCGTATTGAAAAAAAATAACTGACTTTTTCAACTTTTTGTGATTCATAGATTTTAAATCAAGAAGTAGTTGTGACTGAAGGATTGGGGCCTGCTTATATTCAAGTTGAATCAAATGTACCCACCACATCTTCTAAGCTATGGTGAAGATTCAGACCTTTGCTCTGTTTACCTTTCACTTAACTACATCAGAGCACCTAATCAGTACACTTGTCCACAGAGAGGGTTCATGACGTCCATCCAGCAGCTAACTTTTCCTTTCTTTCATTCTCAAGAAGTGTAACAGTTTACATTGTTGATAAGACAGATATATGATTAATAAAATTTAGGAGTTGAAAAAATGTAAATTTTTTTTAATTGTTTGGAGGCTTAAGGATAACCATATGCCTGTTTTCTGGATATGAAGATTTCTATCATGAAATCTTGCTTGTAAGATTGACAGTTTTTTCTAATTAACTATGAAATTTAAATGGCTCAGAGGTTAAAAAATCTAGTAATTTATTTATTTTTTAGATGTTTAAGTCTTGTTGAATATTGCATTGTTAAAAGAATTTTTTTTTTCAGATGACGTAAGTCCTGTAGTGCTAAATATAGGTCATGGCCCGGACCAGTCAGTATTCCAGTAATTGCAACTGTTGATCTTATAGATAATAATATTAAAAGATCTCTTGATGTTTTTCCATTTTAATGGAATACAACTCGACATGGAAAAAAACATTTCCTTAGGATACAAAGAGGTATAATTCTTACAAGACCATAATTCCATTTTTAATTTGCGGAAAATAAAATTCTGAAAATTTCCGGCAAAATCAATATTTTTTTTTTTTTGCTTTCATAGGTTCAAATTTTAGACAGAGACAGCTCCTACAATGTGTGGCTCAATAAATGATCCACATATAACAACATTTGATAAAAGTATGAAATTCTATTATTTTATTTATTAGAAATACATGTAAATGTTTTTTTAAACCAATCTATTCTTTATTTGTTTTAGTGTATTGCTTTTAATGATAATCTTTTAATGACCTTTTTTTTTGCAGAAATTATGATGTGTTCATTCCAGGAGAGTATATATTATATCAAAATACTAGAATTTCATTGAGAGGTGAGCCTGCTTTATTGCAGCTATAACTTAATTAGTGTAATTATAAAAAATTATCTATCATTTCGTATTATTTATCTGTTAATATTTTTCAGGTCCATACCTTCTTCCGCTCTTGCAATGGTCAGTGCTGCTTGTAATTGTGCAGTGACTGTAAAATCGGGAGATGATGTTTTCCTTTTGACAGGTGTGGGCCAAAAGAGTCAGAAATTCTAGATGCTTTGGACATCAAGCTTTTAGAAATGGAGAACTAACAGCAAACACTTACATTATTCAGCAATCAGAAGGCAGAAAATACACAGTATGTCAGTTATTGTTTTTTAGAAGGCAGAAAATATACAGTATGTCAGTTATTGTCTTTTAGAAGGCAGAAAATATATAGTATGTCATTTATTGTCTTTTAGAAGGCAGAAAATATACAGTATGTCAGTTATTGTCTCTTTAGGAATAATTTAGTTTAAACTTTATCAACAGTAGGTTTAATTTCTTCTTTTCAATACAAAATTTATTTGTAACATAATTTGCTTTATTTCTTTTTAGATACTTCTACCTACTGGCACAAAAGTCATTATTCACATTGGAGGCCAGGTTTTTTAAATGTATGGATTGAGCCTTCAGCTTTAGACTTTAACAGTACATCAGGTGATAGCTGAGTAACAGATGAAATTCGATAAAAATTTTTGTTTCCAATGCAGTATCAAGTTTGAAGCTGGCATTGTATATAGTCTAAAGCTTAATTTTCATTAAAAAACAACAACAGAAATGCAATAGATCCTATAAATTTGTGATATTCAAAGATAAATCTTCACAGGGACATTTTACCGTGTACATGTACTATCATTCGTTTCAATCTCTAACAAAGTTTTGACAAAATATATTTTTTAGGCCTTTGTGGTACATATAATGGTAAAGAATCTGATGATTACATGATGCCAGGTGGAGTGGAATATACTTCTGATTTAAGAGAGCCCAACAACTTCTCTTTGTCATGGAGGTCTGAAAATGAAATAAAATAATTTATATAATTCGTTTTTAATACAAATAATTTGCTTTTTGCTTAATATTATATTGAATTAATTTCATTGGAAGGGTTGATAAAAATGCATCCCACTATGGAGTATTTGTGCATCAGAAAACCTTACGCAGTGTTCTGAAAATGTTTACTGTTCCTGTTTGTCCCTAAGTGACTCAACTTGTTCTACTAATCTAAGAGTCAACAGATGTCCATTATCTTTAAGTGCTGCTAAAAGAATTGATGGAGGTGGAATATAATTGATTATCTCTCTTATTTTTTTTTCTTAAAGGAACTTCAGCTTCTGGACCTATGTGATTTGTTATGTAGGACTTTTTTTGTTACAATAGATATCATTTTACTACATTTCAGGCGTCGATGTAACACATTTGTACATAAATGGCAGTCTTGCTTTACCTGCATGTTATGTGAAGGAATTCCAGTATAATGAAAATTACACATCACCGGTGAGAGCTTGTTATTTATAATGATAGATAATATCCAGAACACCCTAGCTATTTGCTCTACAATTTTTGGACGAATTAGTGAATTCTTAAAGAACAGTGGATTTATATGAGTGTCAAAAAAATATTAGAACATTTTATACATGCATTTTCTTGTATATTATCAGACATATAGATGGCCAATTTCTTCCAACTGGACTGAAGAGAAAGCTTTAAACTTCTGCATTAACTACCTTACCAGCTCTCAGATAGGATTACGATGTTCTAATCTATCACTTGATTTTAACAAAACAGTTCAATCTTGTGTTACTGACATAAAGGTAAAATGAAATATATTGGCCAACATTTATTCTTTCCACATTGGTTATGACAAATAAAAAATGAGATAAATAAAGGCTTATAAATGAACATGGGATTTTTACATATCTTTTTTTGTACAGATCATGGACAGTACATCATATGCCATTGAGACTTTCAACCAACCTTTAGGAGCAATGCCTTAGTATCTCAACTAGATCAGTGGACTTGTACATTGGCAATAAACCTGACAGGAATTTCTATGACCACATATGTCTCAACAATTGTAATAATAATGGGCAACTGCTCAAATGGTAAGCACTTTTTTTCTTAAATAGACGTTCTCTTCATTAATTTTTCTTTAAATTTTGTTCAGTGTTGGCTGTTTTTTTCATAAATTACTAAAGAGCGACCGATAATCGGATCGGTATCTGACCGATATTGGCACTATCGGTTAATATCGGATCGGCTGATTTTTGTAGGGAGCGACCGATAATCGGACAGATATTGGCACTATGTGTTAACTATCAGACCGGCTGTTTTTTGGCTGCCGATACATTGTTTTTTTTTTCACAACAGAGTTGCAGAAAAAAAAAAATCAGTAAATAACCCAATTCTGTAACCAGATCAGACAAGATTTTAAAAAAAAAGGAAAAAAAACCCGTACATGTCCCATCTACATAAAATTACATCAGCGATATGACCTTGAAACAATAGGATTGGCATTTCTTAATTCTAATGCATGACCTTGAATGAACATCTGTGTGTATTTTTTTTTGGGATGGGAAATTGGGGGAGGGTATGTACCTTAGTGGAGGGTAGGGTAAACAAGACTTACGTGTGGGCGAAGTGTTACAAAATATGAATGGGAAGGGGGGAATATAGTCATTAGATTGGAAACTACAGCATGAGAAAAACACGTATTTGGCATTGTTGTTGATTAAAAAGAAAATATCGGTATCAGTAAAATGCTGGGGGAAAATATCGGTATTGGACTATTGATAAAAAGGCATATCGGCCGCTCCCTATAAATTACACTATCAATTAATGTTTGTCTATTGCGTAAATTTACTTAAAATATTTAAAATTCAGTAAATAAGTAAATTATTATTTTGTTGCCATTTTCAGGTGTATGTGAATGCACAAGAGGTTTTGGTGGTATTGATTGTTCTGTCAACTTGACCTCTCTCCACCAGCCATTAAAACTATACAACCATCAGTCTGTGATGTGAAGTATGATTCATGTAACTCAGTAATAGTAACTCTTATTGGAGGTCCTTTCATCGATTCATTAAAAATCTGACTTGTATATTTGAAGAAATTAATGTAAGTGCAAATTTTTTTCATATTGATTTTTAGACTTATCTGACCAGATATGCAGAACACTGACTATGAATTAAAAAAAAAAGATATTCGCAGGTGTTAGCTCTAGATTCTACAATGCATTTTTCAAACATTTCTGTTTTTATATTCTTTTATAGCTGAGTTGGTCATGGCAGTGACCTGCATTGTATTAACCATGTTCATAAACTTACTGTCACTTGATGACATTGAACAACGATATTCAACTTGATACTGGCAGTACTTGTGTCATATAGGCAGGGCTCGATTTATTGCGGGGATATCCCCCGCACTTAGAAACTGTCATCCCCGGCTCTGCTTTAATTAATATATCCCTGCCAGGGATGAAAACCATAGACATTTATCCCCACTTTACAGAAATTTTTTTTCCTCCCAGGCACTGGTTTTTTCTTAAATCGAGCACTGCATTTGGGCTTAAGAAATATTATCTTCTCATAAATAATATTGTACTTAACAAAACATCATCTTTGCCAATTATCTGGATGTCATAATACATAAATTGAAGATGTCCATTTTATTTATTTAGAATTGAGCAGTATTTTTGTACAATTGTTTTTTTTCTCTTATTTGTTTTCTTTTTAAATTTCTTTTATCCTAGTATCTTGGAGATAAGGGAAACAATATCACAAGAAGATTTCGAACTGAAAAAGTAACTGCCAATTTCATAACATATGAAAAGATCTCATGCAAACTACCATATGTTGCAAGTTTTGCAATAAAAGTCTACAATGTGGAAAATATTATGTTGTGAATCTTCTGTCATTCACCAGACCTTCAGTACAGATTGTTTTGACTGCAAGGAAACTTGCACAATCCAGGTACTTTTTTTGTCAATTCTTTTTACTTTCTGTTTTAATTCTCTGTGTAGCATTCCCTATTATTTTAACCAACACCTGTGAACATAGAAAAAAAAGAAATTAATTCTTGTTTACTCTAATCAGTGATCACTGATGTCTTATAAATTCTACAAATATTTATAAATATTTACAGAATCTTTTACTGTATCATCAACAATGTATGCTACAGAGGTTACACAGAGTAATTCTACTAACCAAGATCTTAGTGTGTGATCCACTGAAGAATGGACAGATTTGGACCAATAGAAATGGCACAGTTTATGTCGATCCACCATTTTTTTTTTTATTTTGTTGATTGTCAAAAGTAAAGTGCTGTATAACCAGAATCTCGTTTTGATAGTTTGCTGATAAATTTGTAAAAGATATTTCCCCAAACTTTTTGAAATGTTTTTTTTTAAATTATGTCCATACATCTTTCAAGTGCATAGATTTCCCCAAAATTGAAGCCCAACCTGAAGCCAAACCACATTTTAATGCCAATGGATTCGAATTTGCCCTTAACGTGACTGGGGTGAATACAGAAGCAATAATAGT